>ML677335.1:43474217-43965046 GCA_007922305.1 Dermatemys mawii | reverse complement strand
AGCAGGCATGGGGAGAAAGGAGCAGGCACGCCGCTGCAGCAGAGCAGGCATGGGGAGAAGCCACTGCTGCCCCACCGCATGACCTGCTGCCAGCAGCCCCATGTGCAAAGGTGAGTGCCCTCGGGAGCCAGTGTTCCCAGACCCAAAAAGGGGAGTCAACTTAGGGGAGAGTAGCTGCTGCAGTCGCTGAGCAGGAGGAAGAGGAGCAGGCAGGGGGCAAAGCAGACCCAAAAAGGGTGCTGGTTGGGGGGCTGGACAAATCAAAGCTGTGGGCCTTTAGAAAAATGGCTGCCGCTGCCCAAAGGCACTGAGGTCACAATTACCCACAGAGATGGCCATTTTGAGAAGGGCACCTCTTGGGCATTGATCTCAGTGGGACTAGGACCACATGCTGCTGGCTTCATTCTCTTTGGAAACAATAGGAGGTGGTTCCAGTTGTTAAAGATGGAGCCTTAACTGACAGTGGCTGTGACCTCAGTCACTTCCAGAACGATATGATAGTGACCATTTTGAAACAGGGCAAATGTTTCTCTGAAGGAAAGGTAATTTTCCCCACTATTTTTCATCCCCTAGCAGGGCTGGGCAGTAGTCACTACCTGAAGGCCAGAGACTAACTAGTTTAGGGCCTAATGTTTTAGCCATGGTGCGCAGTAGACTGATACAGGCCTCCTGGGCTGGGGTTGGCAGCAGGGGGTGTAGGGTGGCTCCAGGTCCCTCCTCCACCAGGTCCCAGCCCAGGACCCTAACAGTGATGGAGTGTTCCACCACTGGGTCAGCAGGGAATACAGCTGCAAGGCATTGACCTAGATTCAGGCAGCAATGCAGTCATACTAGTCAGCTGTCCCTGGGCTACTTCCTCCCCTTCCCTTTCCTCCATCTCCCCAGGGTATACTGCCAGTGACAGAACCAGCAGCTCCTCAGCATCTGGGGTGTCTGGTAGGTCTGGCGAATCCTCGGCACAGAGGAGGTCCTCTTCGGCTTCTTGCTCCAGCAGCATGTGGGGAGTGTCTGTGTCCCTTAGTGCTTCCAGACCAACTGAGCTACAGGGCCTGCCTTTTGCACTTCCTGTGCCAAACCCACACTTCCAGTGAGGCAGTCATGGCCTTTCTATCTCCTGTCACCAGGGGACAGGCAGTGATTCCTCTCTGTCATCCTGAGAAACCATGCCCCTTTGCTATGCTGAGGCTTTAATTAAAAAGCTTGGATAACTTTTCCCCATTTCTATCCTTGCTGCTCAACTTGGGTTTCCAAAACTGGACCAGACATGCCATGAGAGAGGCTGATCACTCAGTATGTCCAGCCAGGCCAGGAGGGAAGTAGTAGAAATCACAGGAGAGACTGTTTTTGAGCTGTCCAGCCCAATTGGGGAATCCCAACAGGGCTACGGTTCAGATAATCCTACTCATTTGGAGGCACAGTGCTTACCTGAACTGTGCCTGATTTTTGACTTTCCAGGCTTAGCCATTACTCATTAGACAGTGCCTCAGCATCAGACTAAAGGGTGCATCCTCTGTCACTATCCTGAGAGTTACACCCTGATCCTCACTCTGGATTTATGCCTTGACAATTTCATGTACTGAGATTCCCCATGCTCCCTGTACACACTGGAAACCCACATTCACTGGGGAACCCTGGCTGCAGTTGGAAACTCTGCTGTCTGTAATCTGAGACATGGGAACTGCGAAGGCAAGCAGCGGGCAGTGTTTGTGTAAGCACAAAGTGTTATTAAAGCCAGTCAGTGAAGAACGGGGGAGCAGAACTCAGGACCTCCCAGCTTCCACCCTTTGTTTAATCTATTACACTGCATGGGGTCTGAGAGGCACAAGTACTTCCTCTTCCATATGCTCACCAGGAGTGTCACATGGAAGAGGCTTTCTGAGTTGTCTTGAAGCTGTCAAGTGTTTTTGAAAATAACGTGCAAGAAACACTTGTCCAGCTCTAGTTAATACCAGTGTCAATGCTGAGTCCTCTATCCCTTCACTAGAGTGGTCTGCAGCTTGTATAGGGCTGTGTGCATTTGCTACAGGAATATGGAAGGGACTGGTTCCTGTATCCCTGGCTGGAAGCAGTCAGAACCTCCAGGGACATTACAGGGAACAGGCTAAAAGCAGCACTTACCCCTCCCTAGTCTTCCCCTGGTGTAATGCCGCACCCTTGGGTGGTCAGCAGGAACTGAAACTTGGAGCTCTCAATTTTTATGTATGAGCCTCCACTGCCTGAGCTAAAACTCACATCTCTAAGGGCTTATCTTCACTACACGCGGTAGCAATCGGTCTTTTGGCAATCGATTTGCGTCTCACCAGGAAATGATAAATTGATCACCAGCAGCGCCCCCATTGACTCCGGAACTCCAGCTCGCCAAAAGGCGCAAGCTGGAGTCAACAGAGGAGCGCGCCACCGCCGTGAGGATAGCCAATTTCAGCTACGTGAATAACATTGCTGAAGTTGCGTATCTGCAGTTGATCCCCCGCCAGCCTAGTGAAGACCAGCCCTTAGGCCAGGCTGTAGCAATCTCATCAATCTCTGGCCTAGCTACTACTAGAGGGGGCAGACCACTGCTCTCAGAGGGCTTCGCTTGCTTTCAAGGAGCACGAGCAGAAATGTTCTGGCTGCCCAGTGTTCAGCCTTGCAAGAAAATGAGCTCCCCTTGGAAGCCCCAGTGTAGGAGCCAGAGTCTAGCCTTACAATGCCAGCTTCCTGGGGCGGGAGTTGTGTCCTGTTCTGTGTTTGGTACAGGGTCCTGCATGCAGATATCATGCAGGAAATAACAGACCCTCTCAAACAACTCATTAGGAGTTGTAATTGTGAATGCTGCCTTTTGGGATTTTGTTAGCTAATGGTCTGGGAGTCAATCTTGATTTCCAGTGACTCTATTCCTTATTGGTAAGGGCTCAGTGAGCACTCTGGATGAAAAATGTTCAGCATCTGGGCTATTTGCACCCTTTTCACTCCTACCATTCCCTATTTAGCATTCCTGGTGTGTGATTGGCCACTTACTCACATGACATTTGGTTCTGCCCACAGATTGGTCATGCTGAAACTCACTTTCCCTTGTGATTTCTAAGAATGACTAAGATTTCTGAAACACTCAGGATTTGTAAAAATACCTTCATGAGTATGTGGGCTATAACCCACTAGTGAATGAACAATAAGGTCTCTGTGGATCTTGGCAAGTGGAACTCACCATTTATTTACAAACATTTTCCAGTCAAACCTTTTGACTGGTCAATTTTCTTTAACCAAAAATAGCTTATAAAACACAGCTTTAATATTAACTCCCTCTCACAAACACCTGGGGAAGATAGTACCTCCTACTGACAGCTGGAGGACCATAAGCAAAGAGGACAAGGAAGTGACTTGCGTAGACCATGGGAGAAGGGAAGGACAATGGACATGCCTGAGCCTAGCCCCAGTGAAGTCAATGGGAATTTTGCTGCTGATTTCAACAGGAACCAGGATTTCACCTGTGGACTCCTGGAGTAGGATTTGCAGAAGTGCTCAGTGTTGGCCGAGCTCTGCTCCCATTGTAGCCAATGAGAGCTTTGCCATTGTTTTGCTGCACAGGTCCATGAAATGGCAACACCCATCTACAGGTCCATGAAATGGCAACACCCATCTACTGTCAGTGAGACATTCTCAGCACAAGGCGGCATAAGGATGGTATTGGCCAGGAATCGGGACTTAACATATTAAAATACAAGGCCTGGTCAGATGCTGGGATCAGATTTCTTATTGCCAAGAACGTTTTGAGCAGCTCCTGCTGTGTGACAAACACAACAAGTCACCAATTTGTTTTCCATGTAGATTATTGTTAGCTGTGCGATTGCTGATATATTCTGACCTGGGAGCACTGGGAACCAGTAATTCCATACAAAGGTTATACAGGCCCACTGGGCATAGTTTGATGCTCTATATCTGACTTGTTTTTCATCCTCTCCGAAAAGACTTTTCCAGTAAAGTTAAAACACATGTAATGTCCTTCAACTCTTTATGTGTCATAAAAGCAGAAGGAAAACTTTTCTTCCCAAAGTCCCTCACGTTGGTTCTCCTGGCTAAACGGGTTCTAAGTGCTCTGCAGTTTGCAACCTGAACATAGAATAAAAAAAGCTGAGAGGCGCCTTGGAATTCCATTCTTGGCAGGGGAAAAAAGTCTCTCAAACCACAGCGTCAGCTGCTAGTACTGGTCTGTCATTTTTCATTTTACATTTCCACTGAGTCATCGGCTGCAGTAGAAACAATGTTCATTGTGATATTTTTGCCTCTGAAAATATTTGGTAGCTTCAACTAAAAGATCAACATCATGATTTGCCATATCTCAAAGGTGAACTGTAAAACAAGAAGGGAAATGGACATGTTCCAATTTCTATGCATAATAATGACCCCACTTTGGCTCTGAAGAACCCTTCAGCCCAGAATAAATTCACCCTTGCTTTTCAGAAAGATTCTTTGCCTCCTCTGTGTGCTTCATACTTTACTGGAGAGGTATGCCAGAATGCATCTTTCTGTATGAGTTGCAATGACACTTACGTTGTCACCCTAGGATATCATTAGTAAACAAGGAAGTACCCAGAGGAGTTCATAGATCAATGTGAACCTATAACTCATCCTACTTGGACCATTCGAGGGATTTGAACCCAGGATCTACAGTGCTAAAAGTATCACGTTGTACTGTTTGAGTTTTTGGAATTAGTTTTTGGTGTTAGAGCCTTGGCACGAGGGTGTCATGTTTTCCATCTATACTCTGTAACCCTAAGGGCTGGAATCTTACTCATTCATTTTTAATGAATGCTGAGATTCTCATATAATCACATGACTCCAGAGGCTGATGTTTTAAGGAGAACATCAAGTATTACAAGACTTCCCAAAAAACTGCAAGAGGCAGCAACACTTTGACAGCGTGGACGTTTTATGGTAACGACACTCTGGTGACATGAAAGGAGCTACACCCCACAAACTCCTCTGGGACCAGTGCTCCTTTCATTTCAAACAGTGAGGGTAACAAACCACTGGAGCAACTGATAATGTCGTGGTGCATTCTTCATCACTGGCCATTTAAAATCAAGATTGGATGTTTTTTTCTAAAACATATGCTGTAGTTCAAACCCCAATTATTCTGGGGCAGGTCTCTGGCCTGTGTTATACAGGAGATCAGACTAGATCATCACAGTGGTACCTTCTGGCCTTGGAATCTGTGAATATTTTGAGTGCAACTGTTGCTGGTTCCAGATAGCACATTTTCCCTGGTTGAGTTTGGCCAGGAGTGGTTGTTATCCTTGAGTTCCCAAAACAAAAGCTGGATGAATACTGCAAACAAGTACTTCAGAACATTTGCTGAAGTATAAATTGGGAGTAGCCTTCACAATCCTTTTTATTAATTTGCAATGACCATTTAGCAAATGGTTTGCTCCCAGATGACTTACTTTGCCATCTGAGTCTTTTACATTTCACTCGACTTGTTCATGAAACTTTCAGTCGCTATACTAGGGAGCTGACAGAGCACTGTGTGACTTGTATCACATCCACATCCTGAGTAGATGCCAGTCTGGACCCCCTCCATCATTTGCAATGGGGACACCCAGCTATATTAGACCAGTGTGGCATTCAGCTCTCATTTCACATTGGAAATGCCTCCACTCACTCTGCTGGCTCCTTGTAGAATAACACATCAAGATCATAGGCCCCATTTCCAAGGTGCTAAATGGTGTGAGCCAGGAATAGCTAAAAGATTGACTAAAGCAGGGGTCTCAAACTCAAATCACCAGGAGGGCCACATGAGGACTAGTACATTTGCCCAAGGGCCACATCACTGACACCCCAGCTAGTGCCTCCAGCCCCACCCCTCACTCCACCCCTTCCAGGAGGCCCTGCCCCAATTTCAACCCCTTCCCCAAATCCCCACTCCTGCCTTGCCTCTTTGCCACCTCTCCTGAGTGCGCGGCTCCCCTTTCCCTTCTGGTAGGCGCTGCCAAACAGCTATTTAGCAGTGGGAAGTGCCTGGTGGTAAGCAGAGGAGCGGGGATGTGGCATGCTGATGGGAGGGGGATCAGGAGGAGGAAAGCTTGACGAGCTACAGTAAATAACTCCGGGAATTTTTTTCACCAAAATTTTTTTATATATATAATATAAAAATTTTAAACAAACAATTTAATACTGGTACACAGTGATGACAATGATTGTGAAGCTTGATTGAGGTGGAGGAATCAGAGGGCGGGATATTTCCCAGGGACTGCCTTACTGCTAAATCAGGGGTTCTCAAACTGGGGTTCAGGACCCCTAAGGGGGTCACAAGGTTATTACATGGGGGGTCATGAGCTGTCAGCCTCCACCCCAAGACCTGCTTTGCATCCAGCATTTATAACAGTTTTAAATATATTAAAAAATGTGTTTAATTTATAAGGGGGGTCATACCCAGAGGCTTGCTATTTGAAAGGAGTTGCCAATACAAAAGTTTGAGCACCTCTGTGCTAAATGAACTAGCATTTTGGTGAGCCCTCAAGGGCTAACTCTCTCACTCTGAGTCTAGAATGCAACAGGAAAGGAGGGGGGGCAGAGAGAGACACCCTGAGAGAGAGAGATGCGCATTCTGCTTTAAGTATCAAGACTGGGGTCAGAAGTACACTGCCTTGTTAATTAGATCAGCAAGCCTAAAGCAGGTGCTGCCTCCATCGTGTGTCCCCTCTGCTCTATGGAAGATTGGATAAGCAGGGTGCAGGAGCAGACACCCTGACATTAGCCCCCCTCTTCTCCCCCCCGCCCTGCCTTCCAGCAAGCAGGAGTCTCAGGGAGCAGCTCCAAGACAGAGGGCAGGAGCAGCACATTGCAGTGGGGTAAGGGACATATGAACTGCCAGCAATTGATAGCCTGTTGGGCAGCTGAGGATGTTAGAAGGGAGCATTGCACAACTTTAAACGAGCATGTTCCCTAATTGATTAGCAACGTAACAATGTTAACTGGGATGACTTTAAATGAGGAGTTACTGTATTTTTTTAAAAAGGCTATATGCAATGTTCCATCTGAGGAGTGGAACAGAGAAAGAACCACATGTGACAGATGCTAATCAGGTCATGTAAATCACAGTTGGATGGTGATGGGCACAGTATAAAAGTCTGAGGAGGATAGAAGTGCAGACTATTGGAGGGTAGATCAGCTAGTTGAAAGCAGAATTCTGCTTTTAAGCCTTCTATCCATTGCAATAACAACTAATTCCACCTGTCTTGGGATCCACAATGTTTACATAAACAAATTTGCAGCAGAAATGTGTATGTTTCTGGTGGTGTGGATTTATATCTGAACTAACAAAAAGCAGAGATGCATCTAATATCCTAAATATGTGAATATCCAAATAATGAACACTGAGTGCATATATATGGTAATACTGTAATTAAAGCCAGCTTTTTGCTGGGTACTTTTTATATATGATAAGGTAATCCATATGTTTCTATGTCCCACAATTCCTTCCAAAGCAAACATCATAAACATTGTAATATAGGTGCTATTTGAAACCCAAACTGGCCTAATAAGACAATTACAAAAATGCTTAAACCACATGCTAGGAAATAACCCTATAGCAATATAAAACAGAAACACATATAATTATTTGTTTTTAAAAACATGTAACTATGAAGCAGCTTTCCTATTTCTTGGGTCATGAAAGAAACATTTCCCACATTATAAACTAAGCAGCAACACCGATAAATGCAGTCAAAGTTGTGGGGGTTTTTTTTTGGTTTTTTTTTAGAAATCATTTTATCATTTTCAAACTATTTTCATTGGCTCTACGAGTCACAGAAACATTGGAATATGCTCAGAAAGGGGATGGATACTCTGCAAACATGTAATTTAATTGTGGTGGTTAGGAGGGTTTCAGCATTGTTACTAACAAAGACTCCAAAACTAAATTCATGCTGGGGAAAAGGCCTGTAAAGGTTTCATCCTCTGCAAGCATGGTTCTCTGGCATTCGTATGCCCTTTGCAAGGGCTCCCAGAAGAAAAAGCTCACCATTTCCTTCCATAGCAGAGGAGGATGAATGTCTTGAGGTTGAGGCACTAGACTACTGAAGATAGTTAAATCCCAGGCAGACTGAGAAGAGCTACAAAAGGATCTCACAAAACTGGGTGACTGGGCAACAAAATGGCAGATGAAATTCAATGTTGCTAAATGCAAAGTAATGCACATTAGGAAACATAATCCCAACTATACATATAAATGATGGTGTCTAAATTAGCTGTTACCACTCAAGAAAGATCTTGGAGTCATTGTGGATAGTTCTCTGAAAATATCCACTCAGTGTGCAGTGGTGGTCAAAAAAAGTGAACAGAATGTTGGGAATCATTAAGAAAAGGATAGATAATAAGAGAGTATCATATTGCCTCTATACAAATCCATGGCACACCCACATCTTGAATACTATGTGCAGATGTGGTCACCCCAAAATTAGAAAATGTTCACAAAAGGGCAACAAAAATTGTTAGGGGCATGGAACAGCTGCCAGATGACAGAGTAAGACCGGAACTTTTCAGCTTGGAAAAGAGACGTCTAAGGGAGAATATGATAGAGGGCTATAAAATCATGACTGGTGTGGAGAAAGTAAATAAAGTGTTATTCCTTTTCATAACACAAGAACTAGGGGTCACTAAATGAAATTAATAGGCATCAGACTTAAAACAAACAAAACAAAGTGCTTTTTCACACAAAGCACAGTCAACCTGTGGAACTCCTTGCCAGAAGATGTTGTAAAGGCCAAGAGTATAACAGGGTTCAAAAAAGAACTAGATAAGTTTGTGGAAGATATGTCCATCAGTGATTATTAGCCAGGATGGACAGGGATGGTATCTGTAGCCTGTGTTCACCAGAAGCTGGGAATGGGCAACAGGGAATGGATCACTTAATGATTACCTGTTCAGTTCATTCCTCTGAGGCACCTGGCACTGGCCATTGTCAGACGACAGAGAACGGGGCTAGATGGACCTTTGGTCTTACCCAGTATGGCTGTTCATATGATCTAGCAGCTGGGGGTTCAGTTCCCTGATCTGCTGCAGGCTTAATCGCAGAAGTTAGGCTACTAAATGCCTCTCACAATGTGGGCCCTAGTGTGTGACTTTGGGTGAGCCAGTTCTCCACCTGTAAAATCAGAGATAATAGCACTCCCTTGTCTACTTTGATTACAGCTCCTTAGTGCCAGGGGCCATCTGGACAGTCACTAGCATCTTGGTTCCCCTGAGCTTATCTGCACTGGAGCTAATAATAAATTGCTGCACCCTGTAATGAGAATTGGATTTCCCGGTCCCAGCTCTTTAGAGATCAGTTCCAGCCATAATTCATCAATTGGTTCTTTTGTGTGAACATGTTTCAAATCCTGCACCACATACTCCTCACTGGGGAGATTTTTTTTTTTTTTTTTTTTTGCTTGTGAACATAGGCTGAAGCAGTTGGAGAGATACTCATACTGGAGACACAAATGTGTATGTGTGTAATTTTTATATATATAATATATATTTTATATAATCCTGGCCTGGACTCAGCAGTCTTGGAAGGGACAGCTGAATGCACTGGAGTCCTCCTTCCCCAACTTCTCAGGAGGAAGATGTCAACCCTACTCCAGCCCCAGGAGCAGCCTAGCAATGCAGGGCGGGGTGGGGCACAAAGGTCACTTAAAGCCACTTATCGTTCCCCCAGTGCCTAGGTTTTGAGTTCTGTGTTGCACCTTGTAGTGGCACAGCACAGGATCTCACCCAGAACTTCGCCATAGACTCATCCACCCAACCTGTTACTTTACCATTCTTTTCTTTCACTTGGGGGTCAGAGTGGTCCTGAGACAGAACCAAATGTTTATATGTAAAGGGCAAGGAGCATTAGGAGCTATACATCCTTGTATTAAAGGAAAACCAGGCTCACTGTTTCACATGGTCATGACCCCAGTAGGCGCATCACGTAGGAAGCTGAGCGAAGCACAATCTGCACAAATGTTTCCGTCTGGATTTTAATCTGGCCAATCTATGGCACTTTCTTACAATAAACCATTGAAATCAGGTCATCTGGTCCCATTCCTGTGTTTAGAATGGCTCTGCCTTTGTGTGTGTCTGGAATGTGCTTCAGAACTTGTCAGACACTCTGTTTGTTGTTTTGTGTCATGAGCCCATTTCAGCACAAGGTTGTCGCTTTCAGGCCTTCCGTCCATTGGTTCCATGTGCAGTTATTGCATTCCATTGTGACACATCTTCTAACTAAACTCTAAGCTAGGTTCAAATATTCATACTTGGGGTGTGTCCTTGAAGAATATACTGCAAGGCCACCATTCCTCTGAATAATCGGATCGTGTCCCCAGAGCTGGCAGAATTAAAGACACCCACCCTTTTGTGCTTTGCCTCTTGGGTGTTTAGGTGGAGTTACTGCTTTTCAATGGGGTTAGCCAGACCAGAACAAAAGAGACACTAGGCGAAAGGCTGAATACACCTAATCGGTGTTTGAATATGATCTGTTAGCGGAATGAAAGAATGTGCATGATGTGCTACTTTTCTGATCCAAACTATGTTCAGCCACGCAGCCCATAGAATTATTTCTGCTTTGTGTAATATGAACGAGCTGCTGCTTTGGGCAATTTAGAGTGGGCAAGAATCTTGTGAGCTTTTGTCCGATGAGCAGAAGGTAGTTTACACCCCCAGACCCATCCTCATGGGCTGGCAAAAACTCCTTGGAGAATCACATAAGGGACCTTTGGTTCAATTCAGGTTCTTTTCCCATCATCATCACTGTTGAATCTTGGCACCTTCCACAAGTGCAGTGAGTCACATGACTGCCACTATTCACATATGGTTCTTTCTTTCTGCCCCATGGGGCTTGTTGAGGTTTTTTCCTTTCAGACAGTGGGTTAACACTGATACACCTCATGGAAGATGAGAGCTGTAAGGAGGGATTCAAATGGAGAGATGTTGGCCTTGTACACCGAAGACCAGAGGGAGTGTCAGATATAGAGACCCGCAGTGAAGAAAGCATGTGGCTTCCACATAATTTATACTATAAAGAAACTCTTAAATAAACATAATGCAGTAACTGTGATGGATGGAGCTGGTGTAAGCTAGAATAGAATCAGGCCCTGCGAATGAGACACAGCAAAGCCATGTGTCTACTGTGACGGAGTCAGACCAGAAGGATATAGGAGAGTGCTGGAAGGCAGGTATATTAGTCTCAGGATGTGCAGGTCCCTGTTCCCTGGATAGCCAAACAAAGGCTACTCCAGGCCAATCAAGACACCTGGGGCCAATTAAAAACCTTCTAGAAAGGAGTAGAAACAGCTAGCCTGATTGGGTTCAGGTGTCCCAATCAGGGACTGGCTGAAACCAGATAAAACCTCCCAGTTAGTCAGGTGGCTGTGGGTATCAGGAGCTATGGAAGGAAGTTATGCTGTTGGTGAGACTGAGTGTTGGACAACATCTCATACAGAAGGAAGGAGGCTCTGAGGTAAGGGTGAAGTGGAGTTTGAAGAAGCAGTGACTGCTGTGGGGAAGTAGCCCAGGGAATTGTATTGTGTTTTGTGGATAAAAGGTCAGCCATCTTAGCTGATACTATTAGGGTCCCTGGGCTGGAGCCAGGAGTAGAGGGAGGGCCTGGGCTCCCCCCTTTTCTGCCTCCCTTAATTAGTTACTGAGAAAGGGAGGTCACTCTGGGCCTAGATGAGTTTCTGAGGCCCCTGAATCTGCCAGGAAGCGCAGGACCCACAAATACAGACTCGGAACTTTGTCACACTACCTAGTCTCATATCTTGTCTTACCTACATTCCAGTATTGTCACTGATGTGTTAGGCCCTGCTTTTGCATCAAGATACACAATGCAGACCCCTGCATCTGCACAGAATCCTATCTGATTCAGTGAGATTCAGTATGGGCACAAGGGTCAGGGCTAGTGGTTCCCAATGGCTCACAGGTACATTAGACACCTGATGCAATGCTGCTGGTCCTGGGCACTGTTCCCAGAGGCAAACCCGTCTTTCTCAAAGGGATGGTACCAAATGGATTGCTGGTCGAAGCATTCACACCCTGGTTTGGCTTCGTGCTGCAGTTATAAAATGCAAACACAATAATGTATTTATTCTGTGTTTCCTTGGTTTGAAAACCCTTCTCAATGCATAGGCATTATACAAAGCCAAATGCTCTTTGCATTAAGAATAGGCAATCATGGGCTTACATGTTATATTTTTATCCAGAATAGGAAAGTTCTCTCTAATGCTGAGAATCCCTGGGAGGGAGCAGACTTAAAATCATTGGCACCTTATATTAAAATAAATGGCTTGGCTCTGGAAATATCATAAGAGCTACTAAGCCGCATACTGGAGGCTTGAGGTAATGCTCTCCCCATTGTCCCAGCACGCTTGTGTGGCTTCGAGCTCACCCTTGGCTTTTGTTTGCCACAGGAAGTTGACAGCATGGCTGTCCTTGCTTCACGGCTCCATGGGTTTAAAATAAGCTTTCCCCTCATGAATCACAATGTGCATTCGCCAGCCAATTATATTTGGCTTCCAAACTGTTTACTCCGTGGCTCAATTAGGTTGCCCCCCTCCCCCGCTTTTTGTTCTCTTTTAAGGAACAGTCAGTGGACACCAGAATAGAGTGTATGAAAGCTCTGTTGCAGAAAATAGATAGAAAATAACCAGCATTCTCATTTTGCAGCCCCTGCTGTGCTCTACTTTAGCACTATGGCCCTGATCCTACAAAAGCTAATGCACACGTGTAACTTTACAAATCTGGCCTACTGTGTAAAGGTATTTAGGAATCTGACTCCCAGTGAGACTTAGGCACCCAAAAACCTTCACTAATATGGCCCACTGTGACTAATCCCATTGGCGTCAATAGTACTGCTCGCTTGCTTAAAGTTAAGAAAGTTCATAGGTCGTTGAATTGCTACTATACTTCACTCAGATCCAGAGCGTTGCATAGCATTCAGAGAGGAAGGTCGTTCGTGTGGTTTGGCACTGCCTGTGGATATAGGTTCCATTCTTGACTCCCACAGAATTTGTGAGTGAAGTTGGATAAGATTTCAAACATGGGGACAATAAGAATTCCGTTCTTCCACCCTTTGCCTGTCTTGTTTGTTTAGCCTGCAAGTTCTTTGGAGTAAGGAATATTTCTTATCATGTGTTTGTGCATTACCCAGCACAGCGGGGCTCTGATCTCACAAGGAGCCTCTGGGTGCTACTGTCATACAAATAATAATTTTGACAGAGATACAAATCCCAGTTTCCACACAGAACAGGGGGAAATGAGAGGATCTCCTACTTCTGAAAGGCTTCCCACTTAAAGAATCTGGCAAGATCAGCCAAAACGAGGCCCTCAGTGTCAACAGCAACTTGCCCAAACTTTGGGCATGTTTCCACAATGTGCTGCTGCCTCCCCTGAAATCCCACTGGGGTCTCCTGGCTCCTTACAGGTCCAAGCCAATTGGCAACAGCTGGAGACTGGATTTAGCAGCGTAGATTGATTGATTGGTCCAAGGGCTTTGCTCTGTTTCCTCAACTCTCAGGACATGCCTACACTACACAATTAAGTCAACCTAACTTAGTTCGGCATACAGCCACCACAGTAATTACATCACTTATGCATGTCTTCATTTTGCTCCTTGTGTTAGCGGCGATCATCCTCACCAGAATTGCTTGTATTGATTATACTGTCAGTGTGGGGCATTGTAGGACAGCTTCTGAAAGCCAGCAACAGTCAATTTAAGCAACACAGTGTCTACACTGACACTGTGTCAAAATAACTACATTGACATTGACTCTATGCCTCTTGTGGAGGTGGAGTTGCTAAGCTGGTGGGAATGACATTTTCCCAAGTGATTTTGCTCCCTCTCTCTCTCTCGTATTGGGCTCTCAGATGGATTTGCTTGTGATGTTTGTAAGCTATTTTCACTCAGTTCAGCTTCATATGGAAAATACATTTTTTATTTATAGCTAGTTAGCTCTTACACTGTGCCCTTCATTATATTAGTTGAGCACCTCAAAAATTTGTAATGGGTATACATAAGGAAATGTTAATCATTCATACACCCAGAGGGCCAGCTCCTCAGCTGGTATGAATTGTCACACCTGCATTGTCTTTTCATCCTCAGGCAGAGAGAAGTCAAGATGCAGACATTCAAGAGTCTAAATTAATTCCTAATCTAACACTGACTTCACAGGAATTTATCAAAAATAAATATTCCTCAAGACATTTTATACAGGATCCCCTCTCTCTGTGTCTTTTGTCTTGCACAATGGGGTGCTGATCCATGACAGAGGATCCTAAAATAATAAATATCCATCTGTCCATCCGCTTACAGTAAGGTGCCTATCACTTTAGAATCTAAACATCCTACCTATGTTGTTGGCTGGTGCAACTAAACTTAAGGTTATTGTAGCATCTCTAGTACAGATCCAATGTGAAATCTTGGCTCTGGCAAAGTTAATGGCAAAACTCTCATTTACTTCATTGGGGCCATGCTTTCCCCCAAAATTCTAAGGGTTTAATTTGCCATCCAACGTGCAACTTGCATTCCATTTGCAATCCAAGCTGAAAGTTGATGTTCAAGGTCAGAGCCAGGGGAGAATTTTTACTCAACAAAAAGAGTACTGCACATGTTGTTCTGTTGGACAAGTGTAAAAAAATAGTTTTCCACTTCACTTACTCCAGTGCAAATGAGAGAATTGTCAAGCCACTGGACAGTGTATGCAACATTACATTTACATACAGTAGGAAGCTAGCCAGGGCAATATGATGTAAATCTGCCACTTGCACAATAACCTGGTGAGATGGGGTATACAAACACCACACTGGAGAAGAAAGGGTTAAGGAGGGGCTCTGGGGCTAGGAGGCCCCACCCCATTGTGCCTGAAAAGCCTGCACAAGCTGGGGGAGAAGAGCCAAAAGGGAAGCAGAGGCACTCAGTGGCAGGTAGGCAGGGGAAGGGAGTTGACCTGTGCTTTGAGGTGCTTGGAAGGAGCAGTGTAGAATCTCCTGAGGTTGGATGATACTGACCTGAGCACAGGAGGGACTGTTGACTTTTTGAAGGTCAGAAACTTTATTTTTGTGTTCAGTTATTTGCTGTACCCTGGGAGCAGAGAGGGCACTGGTGGGAGGCAGCTGCATAGCACCCCAGTAGGTGCTAGGGGTGCTATGCAGCTGCATAAGATGCAAGGCTTAGCTGCCTACCATTGGGCCCTGGATTGAGACTGGTGGAGGGGGTGGGCCCAGGCTCCCCAAGCAACTACTAAAGAGCAGCCAATGCCAGAAGCCTATCCCTTCATGTGGCACTCAGTTGGGGAAGGCCCTGAAGGTACAAGGGTCCAGGCCCCTGATCCCAGGGGGAAGCCCTGGAGCCCTTGCTGGCTTCTGAGGACTTCCCTCTCACTGAACTCATGTGCACCCTAAAAGGAGTGGACTTGAATATGTGACCTAGCTTGCGGGCTGAGTTGCTAAAAGGAAAGACCTCTATAGGGTAGAGCTATAGTGCAACAGAGGAATGTCTGGGTGGAGGGCAACCTGCCCCACTGCTGCCTCACCACTAGGTGGCAATGGCAGTGGATGATGATCTTTACACCTGGAAAGTGCTGAATCACTGCATGATAGCACATGTGAGATACACAGCAGAGTCATCCCAGAGGCCTAGATCCTCCAAGGCATTTGAGAGCCTAAATACCTTTAGGAATCTGGGCCTCCATCTTTATTTAGTCCTTCTTCAGGCACAACTCCCATTGAGGACAGAGGGTATTTTTTGTGGGTAAGAATGGCAGAATCAGGTCCTAATTAAGGACTTTTGTGGTTGAAATTCTCTCTGGGATAGAAGGATTCAAAACACCAATTAAAGGAAATTGAAATCTCATTAGTTTCAAAGAATGGATTAAAAGCAGTTTTGGGTCCTACGTGAGCTCCTCAGTCCCTCCCTTCTAGTTTCCTGGTTTTATAATCACACTTTCCTGTTTTATAGAAAATTCTTCTCTGCTCTGTGAAGCAAAGCTCCACAAAAACAAAGTAAACGGATTAGCTCAGGTCTAGGTCCTGCAGAGTTTCTGGCACATGCATAACTTTATGCAGGTGTCAAGAATCAGAGGGGTAGCTGTGTTAGTCTGGAGTTGCAGAAGTGACAGAGTCCTGTGGCACCTTAAAGACTAACTAAAAGTATTAAAGCATAAGCTTTCGTGGGCTAATACCCACTTCATCGGATGCATGCTTCCACTGCATGCATCCGATGAAGTGGGTATTAGCCCACGAAAGCTTATGCTTCAATAATTTTTAGTTAGTCTTTAAGGTGCCACAGGACTCTTTGTCATTTATGCAGGTGAGAACTCCCATTGCTTCCCCTGGGATTTTCCCTATGGTTAGTCTTTGGAAGATTGGCATCTTCATGACTGGAGGGGAAATGGTGACAGGGGCTAGACACTAAGTGCTGTCAACTGCATTTCTTTGAGTCAGAGGAATCTCTCTAGGTGTCCTATACAGAGTGCATTAAACTCAGACGTGTTATTGTGTAGCTTCTAAGCTAGAACTGGTCAGAAAATGGCTTATCTCTTTCTCCACAGATAATTTTTCAGAAAAATTAAAATCCACATTTTTTCAGAAGAAAACTGAAGGTTTCTTTCATTCAGAAATCCTGTAGTGGTGCCTCATGAAAGTGGAAGTTCTAGAGCTTTGTTCCTTATTCTCCTCCTGGCCTGGACTACCTCTCCCATGATACACCACAGTCACCTCTTCTGCTGAGCTGCCACGGTGCATTACTGAGGCCCTGAGCTGTAACTCCCATAAGGCAGTGCAGCAGTGGTTCTGAATCGAACGTCTGGGTTTTTAGCTAATAAATGAAAACTTTTCCATTGTCGTGTGGTCATTTTTTGTACAAAGTGAACATTTCCCACAGAAAGCAGATGCTCTTTGTGAAAAGCCATTTAGCTGAAAACTTGCTGATTGGCTTGAAAGGTGTTTGATAGAAAATTTTCCATCTGCCCTCCTTTAAGGCTTTCATGTGGGAAAACTTCTAACACAGCGAGTTGGATCTATGTGTGCCCTCTACACAGGGGAGTGAATTCCATCCTCAGGAAGTGGAGTTGTGAAAACATGGGTGAGCAGCAGGCTTCTGTTAACACTTGCATTCTCCAGTGCACAGTGAAATGACGTTCCCACATGCACTAGGCAAAAATGTTTTGTAGCTGGACGAACTCCCCAGTGGCTCCATGAGGACCTCTGCAGAGTCACACTCTTCTATGAATACACCTGCATTCACAAACAGCGCGCTGAATTCTGGCTAACAGGAGCAAAGAGCTTCTATTCGAGGGCAGGATGTGGTGCTGTGGAATCGATATTAGCTCACCAGTGCAGACCCTTCCCTTTTTATACAGTGCATGCAACATATGAGTAGATTTGCCCAGTGCTTAATATGCAATGAAAGAGGCGCCAGGCCTCAAGCAATTAGGTACTGAGGCTCAAGCAATTTTTTACTTTCATAACTGACACGGGAAGCCCAGAAGTGCTGGGGCTATGAGCTGCCATGCCAGCTTTGTTTGTAGTGTGCTGACTCCGACATGTGCTTGTTTCCCCCAGGGATCTCTCCCAATAAAGCCCTTACTCACTCAGGAGTCTGAAGCAGCTTTTCAAGTTACCTTTGTCTTGCATTGAAACGAGTTCCTGCATTTGTGCTGAACTTGTTCCTGTCTCCTTGCTGTCCCCTAGCTGCCTGTCTCTGCTTGTTTCCTTACTTTCCGGTCAGTCAGCCATTAGAGCAAGCACGCCCGGCTCTCTCCATCCTGTGCCATTTAATTCTGTAGCAGGTCAGTGGGAATGCTCTATGCTAACATTTTTGGGATTCTTCTGAGAGAGCTTTGTTTCTAGCAGCAGTGATGAGCAGAGTGCACCCTGGTTTTTACATCAGGGTTAGTAGAATAGGTCTGAGATCCAGCATATAATAAAGCAATAGGTTCTATTCTGATCTTGCTTGCCCTTGTCTAATCCCATTGACCTCAGTGGAGTTGATCTACTTCTGATTTGCTTTTCCCTAAGTGCTAACAGAATTGAAGATGGTCTTTGATGAATTACAGGTGTGAATTACCCCTCTCACATTGGCAGGGGTCAGCAAGCAGCCAAGAACGCTGCTGGCACCTACAAGCAATCTGAGGTATGACTGCAGTTGCGGGGGATTTGCACACAGAGTGGTGGGATGTTTTGGGGGGGCACCTCAGTGGTGCTTTTCCTCTGCTTCCCCTTATTCCTGGATTGTCCGACTTCAGCTTGTCTCTCTCGGTATCAGCTTTTTCCATACAGGGACTGAGTACTGGTCTCATGGGCCCGCAAACTCCATTTGAAGTCAGTGGAGCTACGGGAGCTCAGAAGTTCTGAAAAAGCAAGTCCTTGGATGGATGGCTAGAGAGATTAAGTATATTGTCAAAACAGTGATTTTAAGTGAATATTGCAAGTAGCTACAGAAAGTGAATTTTGAATTAAAAAAAGAACCCCAACGATGAGCTTTCCCACCACGTGCCTTATACTACATCATAGGACTTACTTGCCAGTCAAAGCAGCTTGAGTCTTAGAAAGCAAATGGAGATTACCCAAAGTGATATCTGCAGCAAACCATTTACCAGAAGGGCATACGCTGAAGATGTTTTCATGAGACGTTAGTCAAATCAGAGTCAAGCTTCTGACAATCCTGATCTGCTTGAAGGCAGGTCACAAAAAGAGAGAGGGCTCATTTGGGTAGTCAGATGATTTGCTGGGAGCAGTTGGAATGTGTGAAGCATTTTACAAATGTTAGGTGCTATATAAACCACCTAGATTGTTATAAATGGGGTCTCTCTCAACAACAGAAGTTGGTCCATGAAAGACAATACTCTCACTTCTCAACCATACCACTGGCTTTTAGATAAGAAGCCATTTGGCTAATTCTCTGACACCCCTTTTTAGAAAACACTATCTGCCGTTTTCTTGCTCTCTCCCACATGTTGTTAGGGATCCAGGCGTATCTATTAATGACGGATGTTTAGCACAGCTACTGGGTCTTACATCCTTGAAGCTTCATCTGTCTGTCCTGTTCAGCCCTCCACATTCCCAACACACCTGAACACAGAATGCCAAGCTTGTCATAGTTGTCACCCAACTTTTTGTGGGTGACTAAGATGGGCTGTTAACTACAGCTCATGAGACCTTTATTATGGAAAACTTGTTTTTTTGACTAAATTTCTGAAGAAAGTGTTTGCTTTCTTCAGGAACTTACAATTGGTCAGAAGAAAATGCCACAATTCTTTAGCCAAAACTGAAAACTTGCTGTTTTCTGGCTGAATGTACTCAGTTTTCAGGAATTTGTTGATGAAAAGGATTGAGGAGGAGAAAAAGCAAGAAAATGTGTAATGGTTTCTGTGTAGAATTACAACTACACCCACATCAAACCCCTGCCCTAATGCAATATTCCCAGCCCTAGCAGTTCTGGCACCTCTCTTGTTCCAAGTCTTTCAATAAGCAAAAGCTGCTTTGCGCTCGCTCTCTCTCTCTGGCATGTTTATACATCTTCTTTCTACCTGATGCATCATCTGGCCACATGATTATGGACTTGGTGCTGCAATGTCCACGCTGCTATTCAGTGTTTGTTTGAGAAGAGCTAACGTGTCTGTCTACCCAGGTTAGGAGGCTCCCAGCTGCAGTGTGAACATATCTTGTATGTTCATCCAGTAACCCCACCTAGCAGACTTTGCTTTGTTAAACACCCCTGTGCAATGGAGTGCTTATACTCCACAAGCTCATCTGGTAACGCCTCTCTCATCACAAGGTGTCATGACAGGCCACAAAGCCCAAATGCTGTCAAAGTGTTGCCACCTCTTGCAAGATTTGCAATACATGGTGCTATTCTTAAAGCCCCAGCCTCTGGAGTCACGTGATTTGAGATTCTCAACATTAATTTAGAAAATAAGTTTCTAGCCCTCATGGTTACAGTACAGCTGGAAAATGTAACATCCTCCCTTCCCACCCCCAAGGCTCAAATAGCAGAAGGTAAATACAGGCATGTCGCATCTTACACGAGGGTTCTGTTCCTCGGTTTCCGCATAAAGCAGAAATTGCGTATAGCCGAAACTCCATTGACTTCAATGGCAGGCGAAATCGCCCGCCCTAAAGAAAGTTTTTATATTTTTAGCTTTCCTTTATTTTTTTGTTGATCGCGTATGTTAAATGCACCTAAGATGCGACATGGCTGTACAGAGCCAAAAATCTGTTTGGCTTAAATCAGAATAATTTTTAAAATATCTCCTGATTTCATGGGCCCGACTCATGGTTTTGGGGCTCTCAGGCTGCTGTCAAGAGAGGTCAAACCCTGAAGAAAAAAACATTTGCCTGGTGTCTTGATTTAAAATCAGAAACCAGTTTGTCAGCCCAGCCCCCACAACCCAGCCACATCCCATCTCGCTGAAGAGAGCTAGGGCCTAGAACCATCCTCTTTTACTTGGACCAAATTCCCCAGGAGCATTGAGGGGTATGGGGAGCTCAGGCCAATGGAGGCCTGTGGTACCCTTTAGGTAGATGCACCATGTGCTCCTCTCCGTGTGCTGATCGAGCTCAGCTGGGCAGTGGGGAAGGAGAACAGAGCCATGGTTGTGCCCTCACCCTGCTCCACTGGGGTAGCCCAGCCATGATAGTGTGCTAGACCTTCCCAGGAGGTGTGCTGTGGACACATGAGGGCTGGGATGTGATGGCCACTTGCTGCAAATCATGAGTGGAGATAGCTCTTTGCAGCCCATCTCCACGCTCCCTGGAACACCTAGGCATGACCAGCCACAATCTGACTAATTATACAGCATGCGTGAGCTGGGAAGCCCAGTGCCAGAGATATTCAGCTGAGTAGTAGAGCTGGGTGGGAATTTTTCTAACCAGTGATTTTCACTGAAAAACGCCATATAATTGAAAACAAAACTGTTGCCAGGAGAAGGTTGGCTTAAATAACGTTTTTGACCTGAAAAAATGTGCCAAAAAAACTTGAAATGGTCAAGGTTTAGAAAACATCCACTTGGAAACAAACAAGTCCAGTTTTCTGAAATGACTTTTCCTACACGATTAAGCTCATTATAGCTTTTAAAAAACGTATTTCAATTTTGACCACTTATATCTAATGGGGAGCAGGGGGAGTGTTGGTTTGTGACCATTTTTGAGATTGTGACTTTGTCCTGGTATGGGATGGGAAACGTTTTCAATAGCTCAAATTTTCACAGGGCAGGAAACCCATTTGCCACTCAGCTCTATTCAGGAGTTTGGCGCAGTGCATGGAAATAAAGCTGGGAAAAGGAATGGCAACTGTAAACAGAGCCACCGTGCCGATTTATGAGGAAAGCCATAAACCAGGGCTTTAGAGTGGTGAAGATTTTTAGGTATGGCTGGGTGCCTAGACCTCAGTCTGTGAAAGAGACACAAAAAGCCCCATTTCCTCTCTTAATTTGACTGCCCTCTTAACCAGAGAGCTGAGGTACCTATCACAGGAAAAGGGACTGAAGCTAAAATCACTTGAGTTATTTTTACTGCTGTAATGGGATTATGACATTTCTGTCGGGGTGTCTAGAGAAGGAGCCACCAGAGTGTTCTGATGGGCTACAGAAATCCCAACTGTACCTTTTCTGATTATTTTTAATAAGGAACTGGTGGGGTGGGGACACCAAACTCTTAATGAAACAGGGAATCTGTTACAAGAAGCCTGGTTTAAATGATGTACTGCTTATTCCAATTAATCTGAAATCCTTTTTACATAATTAACTGAATGGATTGAGATGGAATATTTGAAATGTGTCCAGTTTTGGTTAATTGTGATTCGTTGGATTGATTTATTGTGAATCAGAGAGAGTGTCTCTTCCCTGATTGTGCTAGAAGTTCTTGGGCCCAAAGATATATGTGGATGAACTTAAAATTCAATGGATACTGGTGGACAGAGCACTGCTCTGGGACTTAAGATCCCAACATTCCGTTTCTGGCTCTGCCACTGGCTTGCTGGGTGACCTTGGGCAAGACACTTCACTTCCCCATGCCTCACTTTCCCCATCTATAAAATGGGGGTAGACACTGACTTCCTTTGTAAAACTCTTGAGACTTACTGATGAAAATTGTTCTCTCAAAACTGATCACTATTATTAATTGCCACAAATACTTATTCTTTTGAGTTGGCTTTCCACTAACACCTGTGCCAATGCAATTTGGTTGTTCACAGAAGATGAACAAAAATAGTGGCACAGACAGTGATTGATAATAATAAGCCCTAGCTCTTATATAGTGCTATTCATCAATAGATCTCCATCTGCTCTGCTAAGGAGATTAGAATCATTTTACAGATAGGGAAACCGAGGCACAGGAAGTGCCAAAGCAAAATCACTTCAATAGCCAAACAAATACAGAAAATTTCTTGTGCTATTCCCCTAGTGTTAACACTGACCCATCTTCATAAAGCATTTTGGGCTCTTCTGATTAAACGGGCTACAAGAATGCAGGCTGTGTGTATTACTAACGAATGCGAATAGGTGCTATCATAAAGACATCCTGATAGCTGTTGGAAAAGCAGCTTTTTCTGCCCTCCGGATTATCTGCTTGCTCTGGGAGCCAGATTTGTTCTATTAAAAGTGTTTTCCTTGTGCTGAGGGAAGTTCTCATGCACTCTGTCCTGCCCACCTTTGACCCCTGATCCCAGCTGGCTGATTTTGTGAGCCGGCTTTTATTTAGCATGGTTCAGTGATTAGAAGCAGACCTGAGTGGAAGCTTGCCGGCGTTCACCATTTAATGAATGAGTGTGTTGAGTGTGTGTTTGTGGAAGGAGGAGAAATGAGAGCACTCAGGGCATGAAGGAGGGGAAAGCAAATGTTCTTCCTCCATTCCGCCACAAGCAATCTGCGCTTCTAGCTCTCATTGGCTGGTAGAACTACTTTCTGCTTGGCTGATAAACTGGTGCCATTTAATTAGCTTTCCAATGCTCATATGTAAATTAAACCCCGAGAAAGTCTTGCTGAGTATAATCACTGGCTGTTCTTTCCTTTAAAAAGGGTAAATCTTTGTAGGTGAATTTAAAGTGCGATATCCGAAGAGGCTAAGGCTTCTAGACCCAGATTTGTAAAGGTGCCTAAGGATGCAGATAGATGCCTGAATACCTCTAATTGTCTGAGGTGCTGAGAATGACTCTGTAGCCTGGTGGTTCTAAGCATGCTAAAGTCCACCTCTGTGTGGGATAAAACCACACACTTGGATTCTAGTTTAAAAGAGGGTATTCATAGCTGTTCTAATTAGGTTACCCCACATCCAAGTTCAGGTTTAATAGTAAGCTACATGCCAGTCCGTAGATGACAGGGGACCTCTTATGGTATCAGCTAGATGTCACTTTTAACAGTCCACATGATGCAAATAATAATTACACCTTGTTTGTTACAAATTACCAATGTTTAGCCAAGGTTAAAACACACATCCTAGAGCATGCATAATGATATTTACGCATCTCTCTAAAGAAAATGGTACACCAAGTACCCATTAGCTTTATCTGTCATACTGAGCAAACATTTGACATACTGAGCACATTCCTGCCCATTAGCAAAGGAACACAGTTACTCCTGCAGAGACTTTTTGGCAGCTACACAAAACACAAGAGGAGAAATTAGTCCTAGATCCCAGGGTAAAAGGGGTCATCTAATCTGACTTCCTGTATAACAAGGGCAGAGAACTGCTCCCCAAATAGTTCATAGAACATATCTCTAAAAAAACACTCAATCTTGGTATAAAAATTGTCAGTGATGGAGAATCCGCCACAACCCTTCATGAATTATTCCAGTGGTTAATTACACTCAGTGTTAAATTACACACATTCCCTGCAGCTGCTGTAATTTTTGCAAGTATGCTTTCTTATTTCAACCAGGAATAATTAACATAGTTTACTATAATTTCATCAAAGGATCTCAAAGCACTTTACAAATTATAAGTCTCACTTAATAATTCAGTGGAGCAGATAAGTGTTATGTTGGCTTTTTTTAAAAGATAGCTAAACTAAGCCACAGAAGTTAAATTGTCACCCTTAACTTGAGAATCACCTCTATGTTTAAATATTCTCTGTTCTCCTACTGATAAAAGTAAAACCTGAGAGTCCAATATCTAAAAGCAGAACTCATTGCAATATGGGATATTTTTCCTGGAGAGAAATAAACTTATTCAGTTTTCAAATAAAAAAAAAATCTTTTCCCACAGGAAATTTCCAAACTAAGCAAAATGACAGGGTTTTTACTTGATTTTGAAATGAAAATTTTCATTGACTGCAGTCATTTTGTTTTGACTTCAAATGTTTAACAATTTTTAAAATAAATTTTAAAAACTTTGGGTCTCTTTTCCTTTGTGTTTTCTTAACTTCTTAGGAAAGGGGAAGGTGGAAAAGTATGGAAACTGGGAGGAAAATCCACTTTTTTTTATTGCCTTCAAACTAACAAAATTTGAATGGTCAAAGTGTGTGGAGGGGGGGTGGGGGGGAGACCCTACTTTTCACACCTCTTCCCAATTAACTAAATCAGTTAAAGGTTACAAAAAGTGGAGTTTTCTCCATTTCCCGTACTTTGTTACTATTTTCCAAAGCTTTGAAAAGTGGATAAAACCACACTGTTAATTGTTTTCCAAAACGTTTTTATTTAGAAAAACATCTTGGAAAAACCAAAATATGTGTTGCATGGGAATTTCATTTGCAATGATTCGTTTTGGACAAATGATGGGGGAAATGTTTCATCTTAGTGTGTCTGACCTGCTCAATATAGAAGATTTTAAAACACTTTCTCTGTTTCAACCTCCTGTGAGGAACAGGAGGCGACGTGAGTTATAAGTCACAGAAAGAGCCAACAATAGACTTGACCCCGCAGTCGCTTATGCAGGGATTAACTTTAAGAACGCAAGTCCTGTCAAACGAAGGCTTGATCCAACACTTGCTGAAGTCAGTGGGAGCCTTTCTACTGAAGTCAGTGCATCTTAGATCAGGCTCTGAGTCCTTAGGCCCAGGCCCACTAGTCCACCTGCTCTAGATTTCAGCTGCAAGGTTATCATTGACTTCCCTGCTGTATATGCACTGGCAAAAGCTGCCCCACAGCAGGTCTGTCCCCAATCCATCAGACAGCAAACTTTCAGTTTCACCCTGTAGCTGGGACAGGTCTGTTCTACCCTTTGCAGAGCATGCCCATGGGAATTTAGAATCAGAGCAAATTTCCTTGTCAGGCAGCAAATTGCCATGCTCAGCAGTGGTAGCCCTGCATCCCTCAGGGCCCCTGTCAGCAGCAAGGTTATTAGGACATTTAGAGTGAACAGGAATGAATCATTAACCTGTTTGGAGTTTGTTTGTATTTGGGCCCACTGCTCAGATAATGTTCCACTGCTCACCTGCATAGTGGCCAATTTCAAAGGGTCTCCTTGAGTGATATTTCTGCTGATGGGAATAAACACAGTGAGCAGCTGTCTGATTTAGCCATCTTTCCCCTATCTAGAATTAATAAATTAATGCCAGACTTCTGCCTGCAGATCGTAAGTTATTTTCCCGGTTTTGTAAGTTGGGCTAGTGTTATCCCCATTCCATTCCTGAGACAAATCAGTAGAATAGGAAGAAAAGTGAGATTTTTCCTCCCACACCAATCTTTATTTTAGGGTGCTGAAGGAATTCTTATTTCATAACTGTTTTGAGACTACTGCCTCTGAGTGGAAGTTTTATAAAGCCACTGGAGAATCTCTAGTGCCGGAAATGGTCAGTGCCAGATGGAGGGCGTCTGAAGCAAACAGTCAAATAGCAGCAATGTTGACACATCTCTGATCCGTGTCCCTGAAGGCTGGAAAGTTGCTAATGGTAGTCACAGGTGACCCCAGCAGTTACAGGCTCTGCTGAGTTTCAAGTTGGTGGCAGTGAAATTGAGGAATCTAATTAGGCATAGAATAATACACATCTTGGGTAATTATCACCTGGGAGGATCAGAGCAGCATGGTGCCTGCAGGGGAAAACCAAGTTTGTTACGGTTCTTTGAGAAAGCTAATAAAATTTTAAAGGACTTAGTGAGAAATAATGGTCGTGATCTTCAAAGGGCCTGTTGATTTTTTTGGGTCCCTGGCTTGGGGCACTTAGAAGTGGTCTGATTTTCCAGGGGGTGGATGCTCAACACTTTCTGAAAATCAGACGCTGTTAAGATGGCTCAGACTGGACACCCTGAAAACAGAGATGCTCGTAATCACAAATGACTTCTGAAACACTTTGGCCAATCTGAACACTGGAATCGCTGAAATACTGGACCATCTGGCCCTGCCTCTGAAAGTGGCTAATACCAGATGCTTCAGAAACAACCCATAATGCACCTGGACAATGCTGTGCATGAGGGGTCGGGGAAGAGAGACTTTCTCTCCCCACCTTCCCCCCATGTGTAACCGTATTGTGTGCCCCGAAGCATGGAGTTTGATTACTCCTATTATCTTAGCTTACATAGCTGCATGAGCTATTAATGGACATACTTGGTCCTTGGTCGCAGATAGGTACTATGTTAGCACCTTTCCAGTTGGCCAGAAAAGGCGCGTTTAAGGATGTATTGTACATTCCTGTCAGCAGCGATACTGACATACACATGACACATTGATATTTCCTATGGAACCTTCAGGTGAATACCACCTTAAGGCTAGATTGTGTCTAACAAACCACAGCCCTGCATAGGCAGCAGCCCTGTCCCAGAAGCAGCACCCTGGGGAGCAGTCTTCTTGATCCATTGCATTGGAGGAGATTGCATCCAAGAGATACAATGAATTGCAGAGAAGTGCCGCTGTGTGTGTCCAAGAGGAGCATGGCAGGGGATGTAGCCCTGTCTCTTCCCCCTGGCTTCACCACAAAGGGAGGAGAAGTGAGGGGGTGTTTCAGTGATTGCTATTGCCCAACCACTGAAGTCAGGGAAGGGTTTTGCTCACCATTTGCCCCTGCGCAGGGGATGAGGAACACAATCTAGCCCATAGTGATTGATTTCCTCTAAAACTGCCCTTGGAATAGAAATTGCCTTATTGTTTTCAACAACAACAATTCATGCAAAAATGAAGTGCTACCAATGTGTTTAAATAGGGTTTTTATTATCTGCCTTCATATCTTTGCCTATCTGGTCTTTGTCCCTTTCTATTCCCAACTTGCTCCTTGCTGCTAGACCCTGAGTTCTAGTTTGTGTGTATGTAACCCTTCTGCCAGGTGGAGCTAGCAGCAAGAAGGGCCGGGTTCAGCATCTAGGGTCCTTTGATCACTAGATTTCAGGGGAGAGCTCATTCATACCCTACTTACATGTATAAGGTTGTCAAGTTTTAGGATCATGCCTGGAGATGCAGGACTATTCTGCTGACTCACCTTTGCAGCAACACCAGATGGGTGGTTCTGCTGAATTGGGCCCAGCAAAAAGTGTGGAGTGGGGGAGCTAGGGAGTGAACAGAGGGTCTGGCAGGGAAAACTTTAGAAATGGTCAGCTCAGACACGTTTTATGTTGTCTCATTTACAAATAAAGGAAAAACTGCAGGAAGTGGCCGGGCTGCTGGAACAATGTGTATAATGGGGGTGTATGGAGGCATCGAACCAAACTGTAAACCTTGTACATAATGGAAACCACTTCAAGCCAGGGCAGCGGCAGCACTCACAGCACCTCTAATTCCACCATCTATGGAACATGTGTGGGGAGTTTTGGACATCATCGTCTGGGTGGATGGGTGAATGGGTGCTGTGGAGAGTAGCCAGATAGCGACTCTGCCCAGTTACAGGCTGAACTTATACTTATTTTATTTTGTATCCCCTAATGAATGCATGAGACCAAATCCTACCTTCAGATATGAACATCCGGCTCTCAGTGACATCCGTGGGACATCGGCACATGGGCTTATAGCAAAATTTGGCCCAGACTGAGAGCCAGAGTCCTGCTGCTCCTCTAATTATGCTGCAGTAAATCAGGAGGTGCTGTGCTGAAGTCAGAGGTGTTACACGGATATAAAACTCCTGGGTATGAGAGCAGAATCAGACAGCTGGATTTGAATTTCATGGCCTCAACGTCCGGGGAGACGTGTTTGGATCCTGGTGCGGTGGTGGAACTATAAACCCTTCTGATCCAGATTCATTGGCCCCTGACTTCTCAAGTACCAGGGTGTTTGGATCTGAGGCTTGGGCCAGGATTTTCTTTGAAATAATACCAGATAACTTTATTCAATAAAGTACAGCTGAAAATCTTGAGATTTAAACAGACCTTTGGCCTCATTAAGTGTTTTCTAACATGCAGCACCCTATGAAGAAGACACCATCACAGGCAGCTCTCACTGTGGATATTAGTGGTTTGGGTTTTGTTCAATCCGTAATAAAGTGACAGGACAGCTCGTGAGAGGAATGTGTTATTTAAACTTTACAAAAATAAATAATGCCAAGGACGCATTAGCTGGAGTTTCATTATCTGGGGCTCGCTTAGATATCTCTAGAAGCCATCATCTGATACCGCTCTGCTTTGCAATCTGATCCTGCATTTCTATATGTATAGTCTACATAGCAGATCTCAGAGAGAATGAATCTGTTAGCAGCTAATTTTCTTACTTGGTGGTATGTCCATTTGGGGGCTTCTCTGTTGCTCTGTGAATGACTGTAACATTAAAGTGCCACCTGGTCCTGTCTGGGAGGAAACCAGTGAGAAATGAGATTTTTCCCCATAGCAACTTCCTTCTGAAAGGCTTTGCAAATGTGGAGACCAATATCTAGAGGCAGAGAAGCAAAGATTTCTCAGCTTTTCTGAGAAGTCCTCCTTTAACGTCTGAAAATTACCCAAGAGACACCAATGCACTTCACAGTCTATACTCACCCAAGGATCACTTTTACCACTGAAATGCAGCCACCTCTGGGCTGGAAGGCAGCAGTCAGCTGGATAATTGACCTGTAGGCCACTGCTCAACAGTGGGGGAGGGAAGATTTAGCCAAGCACTGAAGACAAATCCAGCTCTTAATAACATGAGATGTTTAATGGCCATACAGAGCAGGCCAGGGTCACACAGCTAGTCAGTCAGTAGTTAAGGGACCTATAGAGATCACATCGTCCAGACGCCCATCACTGAAATGGATACACTTCTGAGGTGCAAACCTACTTAAGAGCACCTATCAGTGCTCAAGAAAGGAAAGGAAGAATACTGCATGCAACTGAAACTGCAGGGAGACTTTCCGGAGGCAGAATGTAATAGCTCGTGCTGGAATACGACCACACAATTGGATTACACCCAAATATAAGTGCCATGGGATCTTTAATTACAACACATGGTCAAGTCCTCTGTTTTACATCATAGCCCAAAGACCGCTCCCTGCTCCCAGGCTGGGTTGTTGGCTCAGAATGGTCTCCTGCTTCAGTTTGCTTTGCGGGTCTCCCACTAAAGTGTTGGCCCAACTCCTCCACTTGTGAGGTCTGAAAAGATCACAGCACCAGCTAATATCAATGGAGGACACCTGGGGAAAGAACTCAGAAGGTGTAACGGCATAACTTAATTTTAGATCACATTAAGTGAACCACTCCTCTTTCCAGAGACCTGGGAGCATTATCCTGGGTGACCTAATACAATGCATTGTGCAGATTGCTCTGAACACAGGTTGTTTGAAAGAAATCAGTGAAACGCTAAGTTTCAACAGTGGGGAGAAAGCTTCTCACCAAGACTGAAAGCCACAAAGCTGTGCTCTGAAATACCCATAGGAGAGGATGTGAAAACAAAGGGTCAGGGGAATCTCATGGAAGAGTGTAATTGTTCTGCCAGTGACTTCAGTGAATGACAACCTGCAAGAGGAAAATTAACTAAGTTGTGTTGTCTAATAATGGATAAAACACCAGATTGGCATTCAGGAGCCTTGGCTTCCATTTCTGTCTCTGAACTGGTTTGCTGGGTGACCTGAGGCATCTTGCCTCCCATCCTTGTCTCTGTTTCCCCATCTGTAAAATAGGGAAAATGAGACTGACTTCCTTGGTAAAATGCTTTGAGATCTGTGGCTGATAAGAGCTAGGTGGCACTATTATTTATTAAGCACACACAAGCAAAGGCAAGTAAGATAGTAAACATTCACGGGTAATCTTTTCAAAGAACTGTTGGTTTTTTGGTGTGGTTTTTTTTGTCAGTTTTCTCATGGGAAGGTTTTAAAATCATTTTTTTAAAAAAAACAAACAAACAAACAAACTCTGCTTATGAAATTGCTTAAAATAATTTTCAGTGAATTTTTTAAATTTTGGGTAAAAATATGAGGACTCTTGGTTTTCAAAAAATAAGCCTGGGAAACTTTATCTTTTGGCTGAACTAGACAATATTTCCAAAACCTAAACATTGTAACCAAAAAGTCTGCAGTTTACAGCTTTTCCTCTGCAGTGTTTTGGACAAGCCATTTTGTGTTGCAAAAATGTTTTGATGAAAAAATTTCGGCCAACTCTAGGTGATACCTGTTCTCTCCATTCAAAGTGTGCATGTGGTGTCTGTGTGTATACCTGTCCTGTTGTGAGACAGCTTTTCAAAATAGCTCAGCTCCCACAATCAGCACTAGGTTCTCCAAGGAACATTCTGCAGCTTGTTTGCACCAGGGTCTGACCTTGCAGGTTCTATGTACTCCATTGGGATCTGAGGACACTTGGGCCCAGATCCTCAGAAGAATATAGTCCCCTAATTCCCATTGCAATCAATGGAAGTTAGGCATTTTGAGAGTCTGGGCATTAGCACTTCACAAGCTCAGGTCAAGTTTGGAGAAATAAATATCACTGTCTATTAAGCTTCACTCGAACCACAGGATCCCCTGCTGAACTGTGCAGCACAAGGAGGGCTTAAGAAAACAGGTTCAAGCTCCTGAAATTAATTGGTGCCATATCTATCCAATTTTTTCCCATCTATATTTTCAGAATTGACGGAAGATTCATCTGACACTTTAAAAAAAACCCAACAAACCATCCCCTATGTTTAAACCCTGCATCTAATGCTTTAGGTTCCACTTAACTGCATTCTCTTGTCCTATTTCAGTTTCAAACAAAGTAACTGATTTCTTTTTATAGGATTAAAGATTCCATTTGTCGGGGCTTGACTCTTTTCCAATTGGGTGGTGCCCTGGGAATGCAATGAAAGGTAACTGCTACTATTTTCTTCATAAATTAAAAATGAACTGATTCACATAAATCACAGCTCTTGGCCATGTGGCTGATTGCTTTCCACACCAAAAAATAAAGTTTCCCAGGCTTATTTTTTGATTCCAGCATATACAGACTGTCTGCATTCTTTCTAAATGTATGTTACAAGCCTAGCATAAAATGGTAGCATTTCTCACTCTTTCTATAATATGTGAGCATTGTAAGAGACAGAGATTCTAGAGAACTCCAGATGTTGAGATGATCTGGGTCTAGAATTTGTGGCTGGTCCCTGACTCGCTCTTAGGGTGAACCATGCCCACCCTGCTCCCCAGGCTAACACCCCCAAACTTGGGGAAGTTCAGCTCTGGATCTGATCTTTGTGACTTGGACCTATTTCTAGTGGGCATGTTCCAATGAACACTCACTGCACTTGTTGGGAGAGTGCACGCTAGTTGTGTGAGTGGTGTATGAAATGAGAATGTGAAAGGTATGTTTTATGCAGATATGTATTTAATGTAGATTTTTAACACATACTAAGGAATCTCCCTACTGAAGGGTGTAATTTCTAGCTGGCGTAGACATACCCATGCGAGCTCTGATCGAAGTAGCACGCTAAAAATATCAGTGTAGCCACAGCAGCATGGGTGGCAGTGCAAGATAGTCACCCAAGTACAATCCCATCTGAGACTCTAGGTACATACTCAGGTGACTGGCCTGGGCTACCACCCATGCTGCCGGGCCTATCCTGCTGTTCTTGGTGCCTAGCTTGGTCTAACCTAGTGTGTGGACATTTACCCACGCTGGAAATTGCACCTCCAGCTTCGGAGTAGCCAGATCAAAGGGCTCCTGTGGGATCCTTTCCCAAAATGCATAAAGCCACTGTCTACCCCCACCCCTTCCATCAGCCACGGTTCAAATGAAGCCCCGCAGCTCCCCCCTTCCTCCAGCACAAACATCAACCTGTCTTGTTCCCCTCCTACCCACCCACAAAGACAGCTAGAGAGAGCAGGCCTGGAAGTCTGCCCTGAAGGCCACCAAGCCCAGGAGGTTCAGGGCAAGGAAGCTGATACCTAAGGAGCTCCTCCTGGATCACTCTCCTGATCACAGCAGTGGCACTATGGCACACGGTGTGGAGAGATGGTCTCAGATGGGCAGGAGCAGTTTTAGGGGCAAAGGAGAGGGTGGTTACCATAGGTGCCAACTTCCAGAAGGTGCTTTACTGCTTGGCTTATTAAATGTATTTTTATATCTTTGTTGGTCTGCTCTGATGGCCAGACTTCTTTGGCTTGGCTGCTCACTGGTGCTGCTGGGGGCGGATGGTGAAAATTGTTTCCCACCCTGACTAGCAAAAGTTGCCTTCCTCTGTTCTTAACCATACATTGACTTCCCGCTCCTGTGACACTGAATTCCCTCAGAACTCCGTGTTTGTATCACGAGGTACCAGTGACTGGTGCGCATGGAACTATGCTGATTTACTTCAGTGGAGATACACTGACTATACCAGGAGAGGAGCTGGTCCTTTAAAGTTTCAACACCCTAGTTGGTCTCAGTTCTGAGCTTAGGGATATGTGTTCGTTGTCAGACATTTGCAGTGTTGCTGTAGCTGTCTTGGTCCCAGAGTCTGAGCGAGACGAGGGCGGTGAAAGAGGCAAGCTGCACAAAGCTGAGACACGAAGAAGGGCTCCAAGCAGCGCAAAAGCTGGTTTCTTTCACTGGCAGATATTAGTCTAATTAATACAAGATATTTCCTCACCCACCTTGTCTTTCTCGTTATTGGACTCTCACTGTTAGCAGAATGAAAGACTTTTTGTTGCTTTCATTGGGAGTCATGTCCTCTGCAAAACCAGCAGTCTCTATCTCCCTGTAGATGGAAAGCAAGCAGCCCCCCATTCCCCACTGGCTCCTTGTCGAAACCTACCTGTCTGTTTTAAAAAGGGAGGGGAATGGGGCTAGGTAGACAAAGGCTGATTCTAGCTTTCTCAAAGCTGAGAAAGCCCTGTTTAGCTGGAGACTTGATTGTCTGTACTAATTGGTACAGGATGGAAACTAAAGTAGATGTTAAAAGAAAATAGTGAAGTGACCTCAAACCTCAACCATAACACGCTGATTATTTTACATAAATCAAGTGCTTAGAGGGTTTTGGCATATGTGGTTCAGTAGGGCTCTTCCCAGTCAGTAGGATTAATTTATACTATATGAAACAAAATATATTAGCCAAGGTTGGTTCTGGTGGAGACAGGCAAGAGCGAATGCATTATGTGTGATTATGCCTACTTAGGCCTGGGCTGAATTTGGTCCAATGTTCATAAATAAATGTTCTATACTCAAGGCCCTCTGTTTTCAATTTTTACTGAAAAATTCCCAGGTTTTACAAATGCTATTCTTCAGGTTTTACTGATCTTTTTTTTTTTTTTTTCACCCTCAGTTTCAACCACTCATGGGAAAATACTGATTATGTTAAAAAAACTCTAATATATTATATGAGGTAAATATGTTCATGTTAGCTTAATTTATTAGTAAGTATAATTGCAAGTTTGTCTGTTAAAGTAAGGCAAGGCAATGAAAGATACACAAAACACACACACACCTGCATGCATGTGTGTACAAACGGTTAATGTACATTTCATGAAATAAACTACAGTATTAAACTCCCTTTACATTCAGTATTCTTACTTTTCTCTACAAGTTTTTTTTCCTGTGCTCCTGTCCCCTGATATTTACTAGAAAACTGTGAAGTTATTTTTTTGCACTGATATTAATCATTTTCTTTCTTTTTTTGTAGTAAACATTGATAAATTCCCAAGAATTCTTCAACAAAATAATAGTGAACATGAAGTGCCTTGCTCACGGTAAACTGATAGCAGAACATTTATGAAAACAAAGCTACGTATTCTCTTGATCTTAGAAAGATTTATATATATTTACCTTTAAGCATGTGAGAAGACCCACGGATTGGACTACTCATGCTTAAAATTAAGCACATATATAAATGTGCAGGATCAGGACCTACATTTATAAGCAAGATGAAAAAAATCTCATTGTAAAGTTTAGTGCAGTATCTGGTATCAGTTATTTCTGGTAGATAGAACAAAAAATGCATTTAAGTAATAATTCTAGTACAGTTTTTCATAAAATGCAGTTAATAGGTTCGCTATTATTTTTTCTAGAAGGTACATACAATAAGCAAACAGGCACACATGCAAGCTCTGAAGTGCGTGTGCATCTGAACATACTGACGAGTCTCACACCCGCCAACTACTCCTTTCAAGTTGTTAGCAGATAACGGTTTAAAGATCTGACACACTAAAATGGGAAGAAAATGAAAATTGCTATCAGAATATGTTTTAGAATACCAGGAAGTATTCGAAAGTTTAAAAAAAGACAAAAAGAGGAGAAAGGGATAAAGTTGTGTGTAGGCACTGCACATGGTGTGGCCTAATTATTAAATGTAAATACTTATAGGCTAATAGTTCTAAGTCTACAACAGTAAACTGTTTATTCAAATAAAAAGTTTTATTTGGGGATTAGGGATATATTGTTAAACTCAGAGGTGGCATTGTGCTCTGAGTTCTGTTTTAGTTTTGCAGCAAACCGCACTGATGAACAGAATTCAAAGCATTAATCTACTGAATACTTTCCCCCTGTCTTTCCGTCCACCCAAATAAACCCTGATATTTACCCAGAAAAATTGTTACTAGATTTTTGGACTGATTTTCACCTACTTTTGTTGTGGTGGTAATAAACCCTGATAAATTCCTGGGAAAAATGAAATAAAATAAAAACCAAAAATGAAGGGCCCTATCTATACTGGAGATGAGCAAACATCAACAATGCAGAGCTTGGCGCAAGTCTGAGTGACACCCAAACTCTTGGTGCACACCTGAACCAGGTGCTAGCTTTGCAAAACTGGGTTGGGAACCTTGCTGGAGGCTCTGCCGGAGGATTTGTAGGAATTCCTGTCTCTGATCAGCTTTTCAGGAGGCATTTTGGCTGTTCTGCTCCTGCCTGAATTATTGAAGATCTGAGGCCCCTGATAAGCACCGGAAGAAACCAAACGTTTGGGTTGACTTTGAGACACGAGTAGGGGTAGGGATAGGAGTTATTTATGCAGCTTTTCCAACCCTAATTTGTGTTACAGATACATGGAGCAAATCCAGCTCCCCACCCTCCCATCTCTGCAGAGGTTGCTCATGCACTGGAGTTTTTCTGCCATGTAAGAAAGGGCTGATTTTGGGGTGAGAGCTGGATGGGAACTGACTATTTTATTTCATGGCCAATTCTATGAGTTCACATTTTATTTCTGTTCTGGAACTAAACAAAACCAAAAACTTTGAAATATCCCTTGGAACAAAATTCAGGGGAAAAAATCATTTTGGATAGCTCAAAATATATTCTTTCAATTTTGACCTTTTATTATTTTTACATTTCTTATAATCTGAAAGAAAATACATCTTGAAAGAGTGTTCTGTTCCAAAGAGGTCTTTTTTTAACTGAAAATTAATCAAAATTTGCCATGATTCCAATAAATGTTTACTGCCACATAGAATCATAGAATATCAGGTTTGTAAGGGACTTCAGGAGGTCATCTGGTCCAGCCCCCTACTCAAAGCAGGATCTATCCCCAACTGTCATCCCAGCCAGGGCTTTGTCAAGCCTGACCCTAAAAACCTCAAAGGAAGGAGATTCCACAACCTCCCGAGATAACCCATCCCACACTGTGGGGTGCAATACCGATCAGGGAGGGGTTTGTCACCACCTGCTTTGCAGTCTGGGGTGCCTCACAATGCTTTGCTGCTGTAGTTTCCATCCTCAATTACTCACAGTCAGCCAAACAGCAGGCAGGTCACACTCCCGGTGTCTGTGTTTAGCACAGCTCCGCTCCAGCTTCTGTGACCGCATCAGCCTTTCAGTGACACAACAGCTGCACTCAGGCTTCCAGAAGCCTCGGTTATTACTTGCAAGTGACCCTAACACACTCCCAGTCCTGGATTTTCCCCAACAATGTCTGTTCTGCAGTGTCCTGTCCTGGGCAGTTCAGATAGTAAGATCCATTGCTCTTGTAAGGGGTCAATGTACAACAGTTTGCTACTTTAATTGGAGTTACCAAACAATTCAGTGTAAACACAGCACTGGATTAGTTCTGATTAAAGAATAAAACAAATTTATTTAACTGCAAAGAGAGATATTTTAAGTGAGTGAGAGTATAAGGCATTAAAGTCAGAAATCATTACAAGAGAAATAAAGATGAAACACTTTCTAGTACTAAAACTTCACAAACTAGACTTGGATCAAGGTAAAACCCTTACCATGTGTTCCCAGCAACAGGAATGATCAAATTCTTGGGTCACAATCCCTCCCACAGTCCAAAGGCTGGTTCCTTTGTCTTCTCAGGTGTGAGAGAGAGAGAGACAGAGAGAATATACCTGGGTGTGTTTGCCTCTCCCTTTTATAGTCCTGTCACCATTTGAAACACATTTTCCTGAGGGTTATTCCTAGATAAAGCTCCTTCCAGCTGTGAGGATGGAGACATGGGGTTTCATGGTGAAAGAGGTTCCAAGTAGTTTGTTAAAATGCAAATCATTCTATTCCTGCCCCTCTTCACTGCCAAAGAATGACCCCTTAATAGGTGATGGCCCATCAGCTTCGATTGACACCTGGCTAGTGGCACCAGTGTGTCCTTTGGCTTCAAGAAACTGGTATAACTGCTCCCCACATTTCAGCCATAACTTCAGCTTGTGCTCATAACTTTACATAGAACGCTGCTACACACATTTTGCCATGAGATTATGGACCATCAAGTTGTTAGTTTTCAAACGATACCTCACAAGGCATAGATTATTGTCCAAAGATTATTACGACATGTAGGGTGTGAATAAGGGGTGCATTCAGTCACAGTTCTGCTTTTGACACATTGGCATTTTCTGACAGAAAAACATTCCATTGGAAAACTCATTCCCCAGCTCTATTGGGATTGTTGCACATGGGGCTCGTGCTCTGAGTGCTTCAGTGCCCAGGTTGGGGAGACAGGTGGGGACGGGATTCTATACTATGTGGTTCTTCTAGTCCTCTTCCATCAAGGGACTGCATTAGGGGCTCAGAGGATGACTCCCTCTTTGTGAGGCAAGTCCATTCTCTCCTTCCACCCATGCATCTCCTTAGTACTCACCTTAGCTATGCAGGTCGGACATTGAGTGTTCCCGAGTGTCCATTTAAAACAGCAGCTTGCAATTCATTTATGAAAGCAAAGCGTTATTGGAAACCTCCTCCATAAATCATAGACATGTTTTCTTAGCATCTTTACTGCCATTTGAAGTAATGTTTTCTGGTGCCATGCCTATCCCAGTACTAAACCTTGATTGCTTCCTAGTCATAAAGTTATTTATGCATATCCCCTGAGAAAAGCCTATGGAATTATGACTGGGCTGTAGCTTTTGATGATTTACTATTGCACTTTTGATCCAGCATTAAACATTTACAATGGGGTCATTGTCAACCTCAACATCATCTCGGACAGAAAAGTTTCCACATTAAAACTAAGCATTGAAAATTTGCATGTCATGCTTCCAAAAGAAAAAAATAAGGTGACAGATGTGGTTAAACACACTGTCAGAACATTTAATGACCGGCCACGAGAGAACAGAATTTTCACTCTGCACTGATTTACAAAGTTCATAGTACCTGTTTTCTTCAGGAATTTTAAATGTACATTTGGTTTGGTACTAAAAGTCACTTGTATTTGCCTCCTGAAAAGATAACTAACATTTCTCAAACAGGGACATCTGACTCAGAACAAACCTAACTTTTGTGGAGTTTGGCGCTAACTCTCTTCCATAGGCCCAGTTCATCTCTAATTGCTTGTACATCACTGCATGTATCCAAGAACCAGTACTCAGGTTTTAGTACATTTCTGGTGGTACCATCACTCTTTGTAGAACTGAAGCTCTCCATTTCAAAATTTGGATTCTAGCTTTTCCCCTCGCAAAGAGAATTTCTGAATAAGCTGCCTTCCAGGTTCTGCAGGAATTCCAGTTCCTGGTGAATCCAGATTAATTCCACTGCAGGCAAAGCAGTTATGCTATAGATGCATAGTTTTAAATGGAATCAGAATATGATCCCAGGACTAAGAAATGGTGTATGATCACCATGCCTCCAATGGTTTGTTGATTCTGAAGCCTAATGTGGGTAGTGTAAATATCAAAGGTGTTGTTTCACTGCAGATTATTTTAGAAGAAACATCTAGTAGTTGTGAATGGAGTTTGAAATTATGGGCAGAGCTTGAGTGCAGTAGCAATACTTTCTCCTCTCTGTCCTTTGCATGCAATTGGAATCATGTTGCAGAACAGGGGGAAGTAAATGCGCTTCACTGAGATGCTGAGCTTCACAGACTGAGTCCAAACAAATACTTCCTCTTATGAAAATAACAAATTGCACATCAGCCAGCACTTCAATCTTTGATTTCATTTCAGAATCCCAAACTGTGGTTTGAATATTTCATTCTGTCTTCGCTAATGTAGTCTAGTTTGCACTACTTTTGTCCTGACTGTAAATTGTAAATTGCTACATATGTTGGCAGCTTTCATCTTCAGCTGCTGCACTTTTTGCCAATGTCATATTGATTTATTTGTCTTCAGGCAGATTCTCATAACATTTCACCAATAAATTACTTTTAAATTAAAAGCTCTATCACTACTTATTTTGGGCTCAAAGTATGTGCCAAAACCAAAATGTAATCTTAAATATTTATGGATACTTTCTTCTTCAGTTCATCACCTTAGTCATCTATTGACACAGCAGCTGTCATACACAGTTTACTTCCCCGGAAAGCTTTGAAACAACTACTTAAATTATCATAGAAATGTAGGGCTGGAAGGGATCTCAGTAGGTTATCTAGTCCAAGCCCCTGCACTGAGGCAGGACTAAATATTACCTACATCATCCCTGGCAGGTGTTTCTCTAACCTGTTCTTAAAAACCTCCAATAACCGAGATTACACAACCTCCCTAGGTAACTTGTTCCAGTTGCTTGACCACCCTGACAGTTAGGAAGTTTTTCCTAACCTAAACCTTCTTTGCTGTAATGTAAGCCCCTTACCTCGTGTCCTATCCTCAGTAGTTATGGAGAACAATTTATCACCTTCCTCTTTATAACAATCTTTGATGTACTTGGAGACTATTATCATGTCCCCCTTCAGTCTTCTCTTCTCCGGACTAAACAAACCATTTTTCTTCAATCATTCCTCATAGGTCATGTTTTCTAGACCTTTAATCATTTTTGTTGCTTTCTGGACTTTCTTCAATTTGTGTACATCTTTCCCAAAGTGTGGTGCCCAGAACTGGAAACATTACTCCAGTTGAAGCCTTATCAGTGCTGAGTATGGTGAAAGAATTACTTCTTGTGTCTTGCTTACAACACTCCCAGAATGAGATTTCTTTTTTTGAAGCACTGTTTCAATGTTGACCCATATTAAGTCTGTGAACCACTATAACCCCCAGATTCTTTTCTGCAGTATTCCTTCCTAGGCAGTCATTTCCCATTTTTGTATTTGTGCAGTTGACTATTCCTTCCTAAGTGCAGTACTTTTCATTTTTCACTATTGAATTTCATTCTATTTATTTCAGACCATTTCTTCAGTTTAAGATAATTTTGAATTCTAATCCTGTCCTCCAAAAATGCCTGTAACCCCTCCCAGCATGGCAGTGTCTGCAAACTTCATATGCATATTCTTTGGCATTATCCAAAATCATTTATGAAAATATTAAATAGAACCAGACTCAGAAAAGATCCTCACTTAGTATGTCTTTCCAGCTTGATTATGAACCACTGATAACTACTCTGAATGCATTTTTCCAACAAGTTGTGCACCCACCTTATATTAAGTTTGTTTAGGCTATATTTCTCTACTGTTATGTGAGAACTTTTTAAAATAAGTGAAATTACACAGATGAAGACGTAGTTTCCACTTTTTTGAGTTTCAGGTTGTTGGAGATCTCCTGATTAAGCCGGCGTAGTCTCTTGCCATTCATCTTATCTTTCCCATGCAGTGAGATGGTTTGCTCTTGTCCCTTAATAATGTCTCTTTAAAAAACTGCCAACTCTCCTTAACTCTGTTTTTTCCCTTACACTTGCTTCCCACAGGATTTTACCTACCAATTCTGGGCTTGCTAAAGCTGCCTTCTTGAAGTCCATCGTCTTTATTATGTGATTCTTCCTCCAACCATTCCTTAGAATCATGAACTAGTATGAGATTAAAAATAATCTTAATCTTTGTCTGCTCTATAAAGAGATAATAGCACATCTTTCCATTCACCCAAAGATGTCCCATTTTCTCACAGCTTAACACAGGAGGCACTGCACAATAGCACTGGCAAAGATCTGTTCAGATTTTAAACCTGTGCTCAGTTGGGCCTTGTACATTTCCCCTTGTTATTTCAAAAGAGGTTAAAGCCAAAAGGGACCATTCTGACCATTTAGCTTGACCTCCTGTATAACACAGGCCAGAGAATTTGAGCTAGTAATTCCTGCTATTCATGAACCTTGGAGATGCAGGGAGAGTTTTCATCTATGCATAAGTGAGACAGGTGAAATACCTTTCCAGAGCTGTCCCTCCCTATCTCCCAGGTGCCAGAGAGCCAGCCCGATCCACCACAGCCTATCAACCGCCAGGGACCTGCCCAAAAAGCCAGTCTCTGCTTTTACTCCACTCAGCTTTTAATAGTTAAGCTGAGAGTAACTTTCCACCTGCTGGGAAATCCTGTGGGAAGCAGGGAACAATTGAGGCAAAAAACCTCAGAAATGGTTTTGCTTTAAACTAAACCAGCAAACAAACAAAAAACCCTGAGAAGAACACAGCCCTGCAGAGATTTATGTGTAATATTCCAGCCTCCATAGCAGCTAGGCCCAGATGCTAGCAGGGATGAAAGCAGACTTGTAGAGTTGGGGGTTAAGGAAACATGAGAGAGATTTTTTTGTTTTGACTGTGCCAAAGGAGGTGGTGTTTGCTTTTCTGTTGCATTGGGCTGGCCACCTCAAAGCTTTTGAACAATACAGGAAATTGCTTCTCTCCTCAGCTGCTCCACATGGTAACAGGAACTTCATTATTGAAGGGGACTACTGAAAGGAAAGGGTCTGGCATCTAACCTGCTTCAGGCAGATGGCACTCATAACCCTGCCCTCTCTAAAAGCGCCTGGCCAGGAACTGAGACATCTCACAGTAAAGGGGAACTCTAGACTTGTCACTTATCATATGCCAAGCACCATGTGCCCTGCAGCAAACTGGGTCTACATTCTGCAGTGGTGTCTCCTGATTTTCTGCAGTGAGGAGAGGAAAATGCTGTGTGTGGCAGGTTTAGCTGAATTCACAAAATGAGGTTTACACTGGATAAAATCAAGTACCCTCCCCACATGTAGCTTATGTGACCAGGTCAGGCTAGATGGCTACAAGAGAGTGGTCAAAGATATATACATTAATCCCAGGTTAAGCAGGTCCCTTTTCTCTGGATAAGATAACAGGGACTATTCCAGAACACTCAGGAACTTTCTATAACCAATTAAGGCAGGCAGGCTTATTAGGACACCGGTAGCCAATTGGGAAGCTGCTAGAATTAATTAAGGCTAATCAGGACACTTGGTTTAAAATAGGCCCTCACTCCAGTTAGTGAGGTGCGTGTAAGGAACTGGGAATGAGAGGACATACTGCTGAAGGACTGAGTACAAGCGTTAACAGACATCAGGAGGAAGATCCTGTGGTGAGGACAAAGAAGGTTTTGGGAGGAGGCCCCGGGGAAGTAGCCCAGGGAATTGTAGCTGCCGTGCAGCTGTTCCAGAAGGCACTCTAGACAGCTGCAGTCCACAGGGTCCTGGGCTGGAACTCGGAGTACAGAGCGTACCAGAGTTCCCCCAAAACCTCCCAACTCCTGATCAGACACAGGAGGTGTTGACCTACACTGTGGGTTCCACCAGAGAGGAAGGTCTCTGGGCTGTTCCCCGACCCACATGGTGGATCAGCAGAGACTGTGGGGATTGTGCTTACTCTTTTTTCCCCATGCTGGTGAGTGATGCGGCTATGTGAGTGAACAACAGATTTGAGCCATGAAAGTGGCCAAATTGAGGGCTACAGTGAATCTCTGAGGCGAGCAAATTCACCAATAAGCACAGGACCCACTAAGGCAGAGGAGGAACTTTGTCACACTTATTAATATAGCACATGCAACATCCTCCTCCTACACTCTCCCCAGATCCTACACTCTCTCCATACCTTTTCATGGGAAGTGGGAAACATGCCTGCTGGAGTGTAGACTTGCTGGGGAGTGGGTTGACCCTGCCCAGGGAGATGCTCTTTCTGCCAGCTTACTCCTGTTACCAGCTCTTCCCACAAGGAGGCAGTAGTATGACTTGTGACCCAGTGGCTTTCCTCACTGAGGGGCTCCCTCCTGCTACGGGCTGGCCCCAAAACCCCTGGGGACTCCCCAGCTGAGAAACTCAAAGGCAGAACCACCTTGTCTCCTGATTGAGCTTCTGAAAAATCAGATGGGAGGTGAAAAATAAAGTGCTCAGTTGCTTTGTTTGCAAACTCATGATTTTGTGCGGATGGGGCGGGTCTGACTCTGGAATGCTGAAGGCTTGGAATCAGCAATACTCTACTGCAGTCACAAAAGTAGTATTGAGGCAAAGAGCAGGAAAAAATGTAATGAGTCAGAAGTCCAGCCGTTCACAGCTAAGCCTGAAAGTGCAGCTTGAACTCTCTGGTTTATGCCTTAATCTAAGGCCTCTCTTGATATCATTTTAAGTTCAAACAGTACAACATACAATTACAAGCAAATCGGAATTGCTGCTAGCCCCACACATGCTGTACCTGACAGTATCACACATGCCCTCAGCACTGGGTCAGAACTTCATAGCCCCAGCCTGGCAGAGGAGCCTCTGCATTTCTCATCTTGGCCTCCCCCAAATGGGTTGGGGGGAGGGTTAAATGAGGATCGTCTGCGAGGTCAGGGAGCTCCGGGTTTCTTCCCCACAGAGCTGCTTGGTGAAAACCTCAGGAGGAGGATGGAGCATGGATCTAGTGATGAATTGCACATTGATTTCCCTCTCGGAGGTGGGATTCCTCTGGACTTCTCCTCTGACTCTTACAGCTTCACGCTTTTCCCACTCAGTGCACACAGAGCTAACTTTGGCCCTGTGCTGTGACCTTGACATGCCAGGGCTAGGTTCTTTGCTGCACCCTCTTTGGCCAGTGACCGGGCACTGCCATTGAGCCTCCATAAGAGGGTTTGCCCTCTTCCCCCTGACAATCATCTGGAGAGGTGCCACCAGCAATGTCTCCGGAAGATCCTTTGCATCAAGTGGCAAGATCGCTGCACTAACACCAGCGCCCTCACTCAAGTCAATGTCATCAGCATTGAAGCAATAATCCTCATGCACCAACTCTGCTGGGTTGGACATTGTGTGCACATGCCAGACTCTTGCCACTCAAAACAAGCCCTCTACTCTCAGCTCACCCACAGTCAGAGATCCTGTTTGTGGTCAGAGGAAATGCTACAAAGACACACTGAAAGCGTATCTCTAGACAACTAATGTGGACATCACAAGCTGGGAGGAGCAAGCCACCAACCAACCTCAATGGTGCCACATCCTCCATCAGTGAGTGGCTCACTTCGAGGAGAAGCGCCTTGCCCTTGAAGTTGAAAAAAGAGAGAGAAGGAAAAAAACCCCAAAACATACTTTCTTCCAGCAAGGCTGCTGACTCGCCAGGAGATGTCTGTACCCACTGCAGGTGGACCTATGGTTCCAGGATTGGACTTCTGAGTCATCTCAGGACCCAAATGTAAATTTGTGGTAGAGATAATCCTTGAATCACGGGATTGCTGATCATGATGATGTACCATCATTTTGCTCTGGATTTCCATGAGTTTGGTATCTCGCATGTTCTTGTTCCAGTTTGTGATCACCCATCCACTATGGCTGTATGGCTCTGCCCTGTTTTCCTGTTCTCACTGTTGCAGAGGACCTGTTACGGGGTAGGTTCTGCTTCAGGATCTGCATTCGCTGACATCTTTCTCAGCGGTCAGTTCAGTCTCATGTTGGGTCTTTGTTTGGAAGCTAGCTCAGTTCTGAGTGGCACTGTTTGCTCAGTTATACTAGATGTCAGTGGGAAGATCTGGGAGTTGTGCAGCGTGTGTCCTATCCCAGCAACCAGCCCTGTGCCCGTCATGTTCTGTCCTAGTGTCAATCCCATTGCCACATCATCCCCAGCACTCAGCAATGGAGCAGATCATCAGAGCGAGCCTTGCCGATTTAGGGCTTTCCCATCTAGCTCCCCTGTTCATGTACTGTCGCACACCTGGGTCCCTCATTGAGAATTCCATGTCAGCTGCACAGCTTGGAGAAGGGCACTTCCTGTGTCCATTGTCTGGATTGTTCTTCTTTTCTTCCCATGCTGCATCTTGAACCTCATTCTATTTCTTTGTCTATTTTATTTCGCTCTCCCCCGCACTTTTAGCGCTGGGTGGGAAATGGTTTTCCCATCTCTTGAAACTTTTCAAGATTTCAAAAAAAATTCCCCTTCCCAATCAGGATGAAAAGGAAAAATCTCCATCAGAAAGAAATTTTGGACTGGGTCTACTGAAAACTTTTCCTTTCATTTTGACTCTTTTTAAATTGTTTCCCCTTTTAAAAATATTGATTTAAAGCTTTTAATTCATGTCAAGTCATTTCAAACTCAAAAATTAAACCTTTTCTTTTAGAAAATGTCAAAACCAGGCTCTTTTGACAATGTCAGAGCTTTATTGTTTTCAAACAGATTTCAAATCAAGAGGCATCAAAACTGCCCCTTTCCCGTCCGCAGGTTCAGCTTCAACGAGTAAGCATTTTCTAACAAAAAAATGCTTCATCAGCAGATTCCCAACCAGGCCTCATCACTTTCCCCATGTCTGCCCCAGAACCCACAAAACTGTACCAGTTCAGCTGGGTTTAGCCCTAATTTGCCTCACCACAGCAGGGAAAGACAGTCAAAGTGAATCAATGAAGCTGGCCCTTACTGTGCAATTGATATATGGCTTTAGAGAGCCATGTTGGTTAGACCCGAGCTGGGTCAGAGGCAGGGATGGAAGAAGAGCCCAGACCTCCTGTCCCGATGCTTTCAGGCCTCCCCTTGTGTTTCTCCCTCAGCTCACCCAGCAGTGCTGCCTCAATGTCCAGTCGAGCCTTTCAGACACGGATGCCCAAGCTAGCACGGGGTCACAGAACCTTTTAAGACTGGGCAAGTAGTCTACCTATGAGCATTCTTGCTAACTGGAACAAGAGTCCCTCATCTACTGAACCATTACAGCTAATAGAAATGATGCTGATAGCTGCAGAAGAAGGCTGATATTTGCTTTAGTTACCTCTGATAGCACAGTAGACCCACCTGAGCGGTTTACCTGCTCCTCTCTGTTGCTTATACAACATTCATTATTAACCTAGCATAATTACAACCCAGTTTGTTCAACTCCAGCCTGTGCACCAGATCTCAATTAATTTTAACAAAATGGAAAATTTAATAGTCTGCTGTTTCCCTATTAAGAGCAGACAGATGCAGAAGTTACATCTCTCAGACTAATTTTAACTCGTAAACTAATTCACAGATTTCCCTGTAGAGATGTTCAGGAAATTCATTCTGTACCCAGTGAGTCAGTGCTGCCAGTCTGGGGAGGAGACGCTGTATTTTTTTGTATCTAACAAAGCGATTGGATCCCCACCTTGAGTGCTAACGGAACTGATCCTTAACTATGGAGTCACAACCGGCAATAATAGTTCTTATTTAGCAATAAGCTCAGATTTTCTCGACAGAGGTTTCCTCTATTTCCCGAATGCTATCTTTGCACATCAGTGTAGCATCTGATTGCACTGGCTGCATGTGGTCTGGCGACTGCGGCCACTTCTGCAGCTCATTAACTTCCTGCCCCCTTTTGGCACTGACTGGCGGCAATGGAGACAGGAAAGGCTCTGAGTGTATTAACTGAGTGTCACATTCAGACTTGAGAAGAGCTAGGACCAAACGTCTTGTGTTCTTGAAGGAAACCGCAGGGCCCCACAGAACTTGTTTACCAGGTGTGCTGGACCCGAATAGTCAGAAAAAGTGGCATTAAAATAAATTTGGCTGCAAAATTCCAGTTCTGAATTTCGAAAGAGAAAACATTTTGCTAAAAGTTTTCAAGGGAGGCAGGGGAGCACAGTTTAAAAAACAGCTTAAATTCCTTCATGTAATTATTCCCTTTTGTTGTTTGAACAATCGTCTTGGAAACCAGGAAACAGCAGGAGTGCTCTTATTCCCGATCACTTCCATGAGTTCAGGCTGCACCTCCACACATGGGTACGTCTACACTGCAATCACCAGGTGTAATTGCAGCACATATCGCTATACCCCAGCTAGCTATGATCTAGGTAGTTCGGGTACCAACAGAAATGAAGCCGCAGCAGAACGGATATCCAGCCTATGCTGTTGCAGCTTTGCAGCTATTGGTATTGGTACTCGCACTAGCTAGATTAAAGCTAGTATGGGTATGTCTACATGTACTGCAATCACATCTCTGATTGAGATGTAGACATACACTCAGATGATGCAGAGCAGGGCAGCGAATGGCCCTGGTTATGCTGCACAGGGGATGCACTATTCGGTCCTGCACACCTCAGTACTAGAGGAATAGTTAAAGGTTCGATCTTGCAAGGGGCTGAGCGCTGCTGTGTGGTTTTGAGCCCCTTCAACTGAATGGGAGTTGAGGGTGCAAAGCATCACATAGCAGCTGCTCAGCCTCTGGCAGGATCAGGCCCACAGTAGGCCGCAGTTCACCTCTCGGTTACTCCACTGAAGTCACACTGAACTGGGAGGCAGTGTGGTCTAGTGGGCAGAGTACTGAACCAGGAATCCAGATAGCTGTGTTTTATGCTTTGTTCTGTGACTGACCTACTGTGTGACCTTGGCAAGTCACTTTCCTTCTACTTCTCCTCCGCTTCCCACACTCTATCTGGTCTAATTAAATAGTAACTCTGCAGGGCAGTGTTGGTACAGCACCTCTCACTCAGTGTTTGTACAACACTTAGCACAGCGATCTGATCTCACCTGAGGCCTCTAGGGGCTACGATGTCTATCTCACCTGAGCGACAACTGAGGAGGTGACAGGCTGAGTTGGCTTGCATTCGCTAGGAATTATTAGTTATTAAGAGTGAGAGGGTGAAGTGAAAAAAAGGAATATTATTTATACCATGACTTCCATTTAAAAATTGCCAGAGTTACTACATAGCGTCACCAGAGATTTCAGAGATTCCTTGTTCTCAAAATGTATGTGATCACTCACTATTACATCATGGGGATTTTTAAACCTAGTTTTACAATGTACAAGATCTTTACCCATCGAAATGGGAAAACTGTCTAAAAATTTCTCACCTGTAAACCCTGACCACAAACCAATGCCGTAGGTTTGGACAGGCAGAAGTTTTGTTGAATGCTCTGCAGAATTCCTGCATTTTAGGGGCTCAGATATACTCCTTCTTCAACTTTCCTTCAGATTTTTGCAGCACCTCAGAGTGCATCAGCTCATTCCTTGATAGGCACCATGGGTCCATTTCACTCTTTTGTTGACCATGATCCCCAGTTTTCTTAAATTGTTTGGACAGTTGCACAATAGTGACCCGGAGCTGCTTACCTCACATACCACTGGGCAAGGAACCTGCTGTCCAGTCCAGAAAATCTCATCTGAGGTCCCCTTTATGCTGTTCATAATAATTATCGATTTGCCTGCATTCTTCATACTGGGCTGTGTCGGCAGGCTATCTCTGCTGGGGCATTAGAGTTATTAGCCAGACTGTGATACCTTTACTCAGGGTGGGCAGCACCTTACTGCACAGATAATGCAGTTGACCTCAGTGGAAATATTTGCAGAGTAAGGTACAATTTAATATGAATAAATGCATCAGAATCTGGCCCAGAGATTTTATGGTACGATAGGCCAGGAAGCAAGGATTGCTAGAGCTAGATGGAACTGTGTGTGAATTTAGAGTCCTGTTGGTAGAATGAAATGATGCAGTTGGAATTTGGACAGATGCTGGGGCTAGCACCCCTACCCTTTGGAAAGGTACCATAGGATATTTGGTGACCATAGTAGGTCAGGACCTTGTTTTTAATCAAAAGACAGCACCTGCAGTCATGCGGTGCTGCCAACACTATGCTGAGGCATCAGAGCCGTGCTAGCTCAGAGGGAACGCACCATATACAGCAACCCCAACCTCTCTTCCTCCCGCACCCTGATGCTAACCAAGCCCAATCTTGCTCCACTTGTGAAATGTAAGGATGAGGCTAAATTCATTATCACGAAACGCGACACTGGCGGCTCCACTTCTAGGCCACTGAGGTCCCAATCCTGCAAAGGGTTATGCACATGCCAATCGACTTCAATGGGACTACTCCTGGGGCTTGATCCTGTGCCTGTTGAAGTCAGTGGCAAAAGTCCTGTTGGCTTGAATGGTGCAGGATCAGGCCTATGATGTACATAGTTAAGCATCGCAGAGGTCTTGGCAGGCTTGGAGCCCAAGGTTGCAAGCACAGAGCAGAGCTGGCACTTCCTCTGTAACTCATCCCATTGTTCTGAGTTTATTGCTTATTCATTTCCTTTGTGTGTTGTTTTTTATAAGCATTTTTTTAAAAAATATATATAAATGTTAAAAATACGCCCCCCCCCCACCCCAAGGAGATAAAGGAAAATCGGCACAGTCAGCTCACAGCACTTTCGCTGAACTCATCACACACGTTGGCATAACCAAGAATTTCAGGGCAGTTGCCTTGACATGCTTATTTTAGGAGCTGTGAAAGCTGAAGAGCCATTACTAGCTATGGCATCAGGGTGACTCTCAGGGGTGCTAACACGTCTAGTAAAAATTTGGTCGCAGAAATTCAGTTCTTCTAGAGGGAGGAAGGTGAGGTTCATGGTTACTGTACAGGATGTGGAGCTGGAGAGAAAATGGTTGTTAGCTGAACATACAGATGCTCGAAAAAAATCTGTCCAAGTTTAAAAAAAAATGACTAAGGCAACGTCGACGCTACAATTGCTACAGTGGCATGGCGATGGCACTGGAGCTGTGCCGCTGTCATGCCCTTGTGTAGATGCTTCCCACATCAGTGGAAGCTTTTTCCTATTGATGGCATTAATCCACATGTCTCAGAGGTGGTAGCTAGGTCAGTAGAATTCTTCCATCAGCCTAGCTGTGTCTACACTGGAGGTTAGGTCGGTCTGACCATGGGGCTTAGGGTGAGAAATTTTTCCCAGTCTTGAGCGACGTACCTAGGTAGATCTAATTTTTAAGTGTAAACCAGGTCTAAGGTCCAGGAATGGTGGTGCCATTTTTATCCAAACCATTTGTAGCTGTACATGATAAGTAAAATTTTTCAGCGTACCTAAGGCACTATTGATATCTGTGAGAATTAGGTGCCTAAATACATTTGAGGACCTGGGCCAAAATGACTTAGGAGTCCAAGCCCCGGGATGGAACTTGGGGTCCCTTGGCACTTCTGAAACTTTTGCCCTATGTATCCACAGCTGCGTCCTTTCTCATCGCAGAGCCAAGATAGAGGCTGGGCTTTTTAAAGGAAAATTAGGGATTTAGGATAGGTGGAGACCCTTGAAACTGAACAGAGGGTGAATCCTTTGAAAATCCACCCGTTCTAACAAAAAGAAGGTTGGGTGTGGGGAAAGCCTGAGAGGATACAGGCCTGTGGCTAGTCTGGGAGAGAGAATAAGAGCATAGGAAAACTGACCAAATGTGACCTGCTCTGAAAAAGAGGGAACATGAGGCTTGCTGTAGTGGATCAGACCATCTCATCTGGCAGCCTGCCTCAGGCTTAAAATGAAACATCTGAAACTGCCTGGTTTACTCTCTTTGTGTAGCAGCTGCAGTTCTTTGCCATTCAGACTGCAAACTGACAGAATGAGTAGCTCTTTAAACAACGTCAGGGTGCTTCGATTGAATGTCAGAGATTGCACGAGGCCATGCGAATTACACTTTAATCACCATAATCCCTCTGAGAGTGTAAAACTGGGCTTGTTGTGATCGCCCTTGGGTAAAATCAAATATGCTTTGCCTGTATCAGAACAACACTGTTTTGAATTATGGTGGTGCTTCTATGGAAAACATCTGATGTTCAGAGCCAATCCCACAAAAATGTGATCAGTATTACAGTGAGCACCAGATACCATATAGTACATTGTAAACCCAAGTGCCTTCCAGATAAAAGACACAAGCCAATGGGGATGGGAAGATTAAAGGTATGTGAAGAAATAGTTTAGTTCTTTCAGTTCCTGCGTAATGGGCCAAGGATTCTTTCTTTTAATAGAAGTAAAAAAGCTAGTTTGGTAATGAATAAAACATATGCCATTCTGGAGGTATAACAATGACAGTCAAATTAAGCTGCAAAATCCAGACTGGAGACATTGTCATGAGACGTCCCTTTAAGGTATTTCCAAAACCATATTAAATCGAGTTGTTCATAGCAACATTTTTGAATAATGACATACAAAGCCACTGACCTCTTAGTTATTGATTCAGATCCAGCACAGGTATGTAGTGTCATGAAGACATTACCAATAGCGGCATGGGGAAAACTTCCATATGAAGAAAGAGAGAAAAGACTGGGACTGGTTACCTTAGAAAGGACATGAATAAAAGGGATGTGATTAAAGGCATGCAGATAGTGAATCCTCTAGAAAACCTTCACGCAACCTCTAAGCAATGCAGGTGGGAAGAACTTTCCCTGGGGGCAAGTTATCCCATAACTGCTGACTGCATGGTTCCTGCACCTTCATCTGAAGCACTGGGCACTGCCAAAAACAGGCTACTGGGCTAGATGGATTCTTAGATCTGGTACGGCAATTATTCTGTTCCAGTCTAATAGCTCTTTGGTGGCCTATGTGAAATCTGGTTGGTGGGCTCAGCGGATCCACATGACAAAAACTGTATCCAGATTGGCAACAGGCTTCTTGTTAACTGATTCTGCTGAGGGGCCAAGGACAGAATGGGCCACAGAGAACAAGCTCTAGAGATTGTCCTTCCCACCTTGCACTGCTGTTGCCCAGGGACATCCCTGTTCTGTACACAGACAGAGGACTTTAAATGCTACTAATTGTGATATCAGGGTTTTTTATACTGATGTGAGAAATTGGACTGAAATCAATTCCTTTTACCCAGGTCACTGATCAGCAATCAGTCATTTGTCCTGATTATCAATGCTGATCAAGCCTTTGACCTACCACCATTTCCCATGAGCCATCTGGTCACCACTATGCCTGACTGTTGCTGGGACTGAATTGCAGGGGGCCATGAGGACTGCTGAATAGATTCTTTTGCTTTAGGGAAGAACAAAATGCCTTTTGCATTCCATCTGAAGTGAAGTGCTCCGCATCTGTGATGCTGCACCGAAACCTCCTGATCGGGAAGCAATCCTTCACTCTTGAAACCTTTATCGGCAGAGATAATGTAGTATTTATGAGGTTTTCCTTGTTTACTACAGAGGCTGATAAGCAACTCTGAAACCAACAAACTGTCCGGCTTCCTTTTTGTCTCAGGGGCTGACTAATTAAATAACTGGTTGAACTTTCCGTAACTGTTCTGAAAAATGCAGGCAGCAATGGCAAAGTCACTGTGCAAAAGTGCGGGATTAGACCTCAGCAACAGGGCTGATGTGTTCCTCCAGGGGAATGCTGAGTGGGGCACTGGAGAGGTAGAAGCGTTGATCATTAATCCAGAAGACAGTCACTGGTGAAGTCAAGTGATCTTTCTGCTGAAACTAAATGTACGGCATAGTGTGTGGATCCTGCCAGCCCGAAGAATTGCTTGCCTTTTGAAGTCTTAATAATAAATCAAACATTATAGCATAGCTGACTGGAGCAGGAGATAGTCTGATGTTCTATTCCTCCAGCCTGGAGTGCTAAGTATCTCTGGATACCTCCCAGGAATGAACAGAAGGGAATCTTGATGGATTTTGTGAGGAACTAATGAAAGATAGATAATTTACATTGGCGAAAGTGTATGTTCCAAACAAATGTGTATAGAGCCCCTCATTACTGTGTCTTTTCAGCGTGCAAACAAGAGTGGGGAAGGGAGAACTCCTTGTGGCCAGTAGGATAGATCTCTGATTTTGACTGATGATCAGGTCAACAGGTTTCCAGAATGGTGCAGTATGCACCCATGAACTAGGAAACGATAGCTTTAGTAGAGTGTTTTCTTTCATTTGGTGACAAGAGAAAAATCAAAAGCCTGATTCTCCTCTGCTACACTGGCCTAACTCCATTCAGCGGAGTTCTTCCTGATTTACACCAGTGTAAGTGAGAGGGAAATCAGACAATGCATTTTTATCTGAGTCAGACCTCAAGTCATGAAAAAAACAGTAGGGATGTCATGGGTGTGTGACTAGTGGCCCGTCATGTGGTGTTCCTCTCTAACTGACTGCCACAGGTAACCATGCCAGGGTCCGTTGCCATGGAGAGTGGGTCACAATGAGATTTGAATTGACTCACTGAATGAAGTGAGATCATTACAAATCACTTTACTAACGTTTAAAATGACAGATCTGTTGCGGTCCATTCCAGTCCACACTTCTATGATTCTGGGGAAGGAGTTAGGTAGTTTAGGAGACTAGCAACACAATACAACACCTTTCATCCATCAGTCGCTGAATATACCCCAGGTCAGGTTGGCAGTGAACAAAATGTGACAGCAACTTAAATCTGTTCAATGGCCTGGGTGATATGATATTACCTCACCCACCTTGCCTCAGACAGATGTTACAACTGTTCTGTGGGTACCTGGACTACTTCACTTTTCCTAATGGAGCCACTCCAGATCTGTGCTTGAGTAACTGACGCAGAGCATGATTTTCCCAGAAAAACCCAAAGTAATAATTCCTCAATATAATTTGTTAGGACATAGCCTAAAAGAGGAACTGAAATTAATAGAAAAATACAAGCAAATAAGAAAAGAATTTTAAGATATAAAATCATTAACAAAATATATCTTGACAGGTGAATACATTGAAAAATATGTTCGTAGTCAATTCCTTGTCCACTTAGCCGTTCAATTCCCCTGCTACAAAATGATGTGCAAAACACAGTAAGAACATAAGAACAGCCATACTACATAAGACCAAAGGTCCATCTATCCCAGTACTGTCTTCTGACAGTGGCCAACAGCAGGAGCCCCAGAGGGAATGAACAGAACAGGTAATCATCAAGTGATCCATCTCCTGTCACCCATTCCCAGCTTATGGCAAACAGAGGCTAAGAACACCATCCCTGGCCATCCTGTCTAATAGCCATTGATGGACCTATCCTCAATGTATTTATCTAGTTCTTTTTTGATGCAAGAACAGGAGCAGAAGCTTACAAAATCTTGTAACCTCCCAAGGAGAAATCTTGTTGAGGTCTTTCTTTTGCTCAGTATAGGAGGTGCTGAGATATTGCAGTGATGGGTGCCAGAAAAGAACCTGGGCAGATTGATAGGGTCTTGATCTGTTTTAAGAAGTAGAGAATTCATCCATTCATTCAGCATCACAGAAAAGACAAACATTTTCTGGTCTTGTCAAATAAAAGGACCTTCAATGCACCTTTTAAATGATGGAGCTTTGGAAGCCAAGCGTATAGTGGGTCAGGGCCTATTTCTGCAGAATGCTTTTCTGTCTTGCTACACAATAGGTTCCGATCTAGTTGTGTAAGCAGCGTTGACACATTCCTGGAGCAGGCTACAGGAAGCTGACCAAGCACATGCCGTAAATCTCCAAAAAGTACAGTGGCACTGTTCTCGAGGGTTCTTTTGCTAGTGAGGCACAGGTGTAACAGGGACATTCTCAAGGAGACATTTGTTACTTTGAAACATAAATAAAATCTCTCGACTTCTAACTTGCATGGAATAACTACATAGAAATGTCCAGGCTTGGACGAGCCAAGAGAACATTGCCAATTTGGCAGTTAATCATATAAATAGTTATGCAACCCCTATTTATATTAATTGCAAATATTAGGGGATTGAAGCCATGTGGCGCTGAATCAAAATGGGGGGTAGTTAAGACAACAGCATTAGAACTATTTACATACAGAAACGTGAAACTTAGCAATGAACAAAGTGAACAAAATAAATTAGGACATTTGGGGAGGGCAACATTCCATGGACTTATAGGACTGAGAGATGGGAAAGCCGTGAAGGCCTAGCTTGCTGCCAGTACAGAATTCTTCTCCACAGAGTACTGTAACACAGCCCCAGCTGTGTAATGTAATGTACTGGTTAGAGCTGGTCAGATTCTTCATTGCAAATAATGGACCTGATTCTTCATCACACTGCACCTTGGGTCGTCAGTTACAATAAAGCAGGTGGAAAACGCTGCCTCTGATCTGATAGCATTTTACAGCCACTTTGCACTTTCTGGGTGTAGAGATGTAGCAGATCATGCACCCACCGCCCCAGTGTCACCTGCTGGTCATCTGGGAATTAGCTCCTCAGTCTCAGAGCGCCCCTTGCTGGCCGGTATCTCACCAGCCACAGGCCCAATGTCCCTCTCAGACCCCAGTGCCCTTTTCCTTGGGGTGCTGCCCCGCTGCAGTGCCCCCCGCACTCTGGGTCTCCCTTCTTAGGGGAACTGCTTCCCCTTAGGCCACATGGACTCAGTGGCTATTGCTAGTCTTCATGTATCCCCCTTTCTCTGGGGCAAACTGCAGTCTGTCATGGCCACTCATCATTGGCAAAGGGGTTGGAACAGCTGCCTCTGCCTATTCACGGACTGCACCTCTGCAGCCCCAGTACCTCCTTCAGCCTGGGGAGTTGCCAGGCTGGAGCTCCCCAGCTCCTCTTGCCCTTCCCCAGCACTGCTCTGCTTCAGGTACCCTGTGCTCCCAGGCAGGTAGGCCCTTCTCACTCCAAGGCTGGAGTGAGACTGACCCAGCTCCTCCTTTAGCCCTTAAATCAGGGCCAGCTGTGGCCTGATTGGGTGTGGCCACAGCTGTGGCCACTTCCCCCAGTCAGCCTAGCTTTTCCCCCAGGAGCGGGGTAACTGCCCCGCTACAAGAAGGAAATGGCAATAGGAGGTGTAAGGCATCAAGGATCGGGCACATTGTTGTGCATTTAACCCTTTTTTTCCTGTTTACAGTTTGTTTGTGAACTGTCCCTGAGTTCTGCAAACGTGCTGCCTCTTTGCAGTCATTCGTCATATAGTTCATTCCAATGTTAGGCTATGGCTTATTCGTAAACTGTTCCCATTCATTGTTCTGTATGTGTACTGGGGACTCCTCAGTGCCACACGGTACCATAACTCAGTTCAGGCCTGACCCACTTATTGTCATGTCATAATCTGTATCTAAAAGGTATCATGTGCAAACTGATAACACGCTGGTAATAGTGTGTGACGTAAGAATGGGCGGTGAGAATTATACATGTGTGCTGCAAATATATTTTTAAAAAATATTGTGGAAGATAAAGTGCATAAGCCCAGCATTCATTCACAAACACACACGCACTCTCACAGCCCAGCTCAGCCATTCTGAGACTTTTTCTACACTTGGAGCTGGGGATGTGATTCTCAGCTCATGTAGCTACACTTGCTGGGACCCCAGGGAATATGCTGGGGTCTGCCACTGCCCATGCTACCAAGGGCTATGCTACTCTTCTTACCATGCTTGCTTACTGAGAGCTACTGCAAGGATGTCTGCATGAGCTGCAAATCATGCCCCTGCCCTTTGCCTCTTCTTCCCCCGCTTCATGTGTAGATGTAGCCTGGAAGAAATCCACAAGAGGGCCTGAGACCTGGCTCAGCTCAGCCCATATGAGAGAGACAGAGGTGGGGAAACAGCCCAGCTCAGACTAACTGAGCAAGAGAGGGATCTGCAAGGGTGCGGCCCAGCTTAGCCCATCTGAGGAAGATCTGCAGAAATAGCTGGGAACAGCAATAACAGGGAAAGTCCAGCATCTCCTGTGTAGCCCCAGGATGGTGCATGCTCTCTCCAGCTATGTGTGGGAGCTGTGAGGGAATGGAGCCAGACAGTGCAGATGGGATTTTTGGAGAATTTAGCTAATAAACTTGAAGACTCTCTACTGAGTGTGTGAACTGAGATTCTTCAGCAACTCATAACTTGGGTACATGTAGGTAAAATATCCTGGGGACAGCAAAGAGCACATCCCCCATGCCAAGTCGACCAGCCTGTCAAATTTCAAATCCCTGTTCCAAATCATGGGGAGGCTAGTGTTTCTCAGTGAAATGGTATTAAGAATGCTGCTGTCATGGTTCATAAAACCAGTGTTTGTTTCTCCTAATCTTATTCTGAGAAATGGCTGAACAGTTTTATCTGAAGTTTTCCAGACATTTCAGCCACCCAGGAAATTTCAGTGCAATTGAGTCTATGACAAAACTGTAAGCCACTCAAAACTGGTTGTATAATAGGAAGCATCAGGCAACCTTCAGTGTAGAAAGAGCTACCAACCCTGCCTATAATAATACTACAGGTCCTACACAGGTGATCTGATGCTGTCCTGATGATGATGGCCCCAATACACACTAAAATAACAGTGTCCTTGGAGATTTTATGATTTACACCCAGAACAATTGCTATTACTGAAGCATAAGATTCAGAGCTCTGTGCCTGACATCTGTTCGGAAAGAGCTTCCTTGTAACTTGTTGTCAAAACACCCTTGGCATCAGCAATAGCAACAGTGACAGGTATTACATATTAGTTTATTTTATTCAGATGTTTGTCATTTTCACAGCTTGACCTGGGGTGGCTAAGTTCCTTGGATAAGCATAACACTCATTCATCATTTGTGTTTATAACATGACACGTAGCAAGACCATAGACAGAAAGTGGCCTTGTGGTAGCAATTGCATTCCCATATGTAGAGACATGTTAATACCACTCGAGATATGTGGTATGTGTAACTGAGGGCCAGATTTTGCAAGGTGCTGAGAGCCCACCAGATAACAGAAACTGAGGGCATGTGGCATCTTGCAAGATGAGTCACACAGGTAATTGTACAGGGTGTCATTTCAAAAGTGGCATAGGACAGATCACAAAATCAAGCTTTGCTGGAGATTTCTGCTAGTTTGAACATTCTGCTTCTTATTCTGGTTTCTTACCCATGAGTAGAGTTGGTTGATGTTTTAAGATGGAAAACATTTTTTCCACTGAAAAATCCAGCTTCATCAAAAGAGAATTGCTTCTTGGAAACGGCATGATTTCCAAGGAAATCATTCAGGGAAAATTCAGGCTGAAACACAAATTTTCATTTCTTTTTGAATCCCAATTTTCATTTTGTTTTGGATTTGGATTTTCAATGTTTGAATTTTTAATATTACCCTCATTTTCTCTCCTTCTCCTATTTACAAAGATGGGGGAAACTACAAAAAGAACTAAAAAGGGGAAGAAACATTTCCTCCATTTTTTCTTACTTTTTCCAATAGGAAAAAAAGGGTGGGGAATGGCAAGAAAATGGGAGGAATGGGGAAAAAAATGCATTTTTTCTCCCTTTTCTTTCCCTACTTCCGCCTTTTCCTATAGAAAAGAAGAACAGAAGCAGGAGCCACCCTAAAAAAATCCAAAAATTGAAAATTGCAATTAAATAAACATGTTTGTGTTGTTTTTTTATTTAAAAAAATCTGTATTTTTATGGGGAATATCTTTATTTTTTTGACCAGTTCTGTTTGTTAGTAACATTAATTTCCCACTAATATTTAAACATCCCCCTTCTGCACTCCCTGATTCCAGTCTTGCACAGAACCAGCCTACAGCCCCAATATTCACCGGCCGGGGGGGTGGGGGGGCGGGGGCGGGGAGAAGGGGTGGTATTCCATGATTGTGTTAGGCCTACTAAGATTCAATAAGATATTATAGCATTGCCAAGACATATTGGAGGGATGGCACCGGTAGTGTGAACATGAGCCATTTCATAGTCAGAGCAAATAACTTACCACTGAGCTAGTCATACAGGATCACACCCCACTTCGGCTAGAGTTAATAGAAAATGGATTTCTGTTTTAAATTTGAGGATTAGTTGTAGCAGATTTAGGGCTTAAAATAACATATGTATTTTAGATTTATTTAAGGGCCTTTTGCTCCCAAACACTTAGCTTTAATAGATGGTTTTCTGGGCAGACGTGTCTTTCATTTTTCATCGCTATTTTACATTCTAGCACTTGAACAGCTCATGCAGGGGAAACCTGCCTTTTTCAAAAGCTGAACTTTTGCTGCTGCTCAAATGATGTTTTGTTTTCTTCCATTCCTGGAGCAAGTTTTTAGTCACAGACAACTCTGCACTTAAGACAATTCAATTGCCTGTCATTTAATAAATGAGAGTTGGAAATAGCTAATTCCCGATCATACCCTGCCTATTGCAAGGACTGAGTTCTAGATGTTCATGGTAGCACTCTGGCTTTTGCTTTAGAAGCCTTTTTTTTTAATGTAAATATATTTTTTTCTTTGTATTTACTGCTAGGAAAAAGTGCTGCAGCTAGAGACTGAAATGTGTTTTGCCAGAGTGCTCAACACTGACCTACTTTGCTCCCACTGAAGTCAGTTGGCCACCCTGATGCTCTGATCATCTACTGGTGCGGTCCAATCTGGGCAGTAGCAAGGGAAACTCTCTCTGTCCTAAACCCTGTCCTGGAAGGAATCCTATTGTAGATGAGAAGGGAGTTCAGTCTTCATGGCCCAGTCGTTCCTTGGACTCTGTGTTGAGGACGCCAAATATGGCCTTGTCAGGGCTGAGAGTTTGGAGTGAAGTCAAACACCTTTGACCATCTCAGGAGGTTCAGTACAGAGGAAAACCTCGATTTCGTGGGTCTGGGCCAAACTAAGGGTATGTCTATACTCTAAAAATAACACCTCCACGTAGCTACCCTGATCAGCTAACTCCGCTTAAAATAGCAGTGAAGTCACAACTTCTCAGCTTTTATCTTGGGTTAGCAACCCCATTATAGGCTCCCCTATAAGCTTTAATGTGAGCTGCTTACCCAATTAAAATCCCAGTTGCTGTGTCTTCACTTCAGCTGCAACCTGAGTGAGGCAACACAGGTTTGCTAGCCTAAGTTAAGAACACGTTTTTTTTTGGTTTGCAATGTAGACATACTCTAAATCTCAAAAGTCCAAACAGCTCAGAACCCTGAGGGGGGATTGAAATCCAGAGATGAGTTTTGTAGCTCAGGTCCAACTCTAGAAACTAGCAAGTCAGATTGTACATGTAAACACGAAGGTGCTGTCTGCCAACGCCGACTGCCTACGTCATGAAATTCTCAGAACAGGCCTCCTCTGAAAAATGTTGCTTTCTGGTCCATTGATGTGAGTTGACTCTGTTGTGTGCCACTTGCCGTAGTCCATTTCCAACAAAAATCAGAGTTTTCCCACTGGATTTTGCTGAAATATTTGTAAACGTATTACAACCTGCCTACATGAGGCTGTGCGTGACAAGAGACTGATCTACCCAACCTGAGATGTTGTGCCTTGAGTTCATGCAGCTGACTTATGATCAACCTCGCTAATAAAATGTAATTTGTGAGGAAGACAGCTTGCTCCTGTCAGCTCTAAATGCTTTGGCACAATTTTGTGGAAAAACAATTACTGATTGGACAGTTCTCAATTTGTCCCAGATAGAGAAAATGTGTGATTTTATTAGAAAAAAAAATCCACTACAGTTGACCAGACTGTTGTTTAGTTCAAGATCATCTCTTTGGCTGGACAGTGTTGTGTTCATCGCAGATATAACTCACCTGATTGCCTTAAACTCTGAGGTTAAAGATGGACTATTGGCCACAGTGTGAGATTGTGCCCCAGAACAGCCTGTTTTTTGATTGCAGCTGTGACATCCATTTCCCTTTTGTCCTTGGGTTGTGGAAGCCCTCTGGATCGTGGTAACTTGATAACGTGATAACAAGGGCTTTGAGAGGAGTCATTCATAATTGCAAAAAATCTTGTAATCCTGATTCTGATTTACACTGGAGATTTACATTACCCAATGTATACTCATTTTAGGGCCTCTTTATATTGCTTTTATAGGGTGATATGCAGGGGCTTTGGTGTAAATGCACCTCAAGCTCCATGTTCTTAATTTTCACCAAGGTGGCAAAGGGATCCCATGGAAGGGTGCACTGGTTAGGAAGTCCAGCAATCTAATCCTGCTCTTCCACTGACTTGGTGTGTGTATATTTAGCGCATGGCAGGGCATCATTCTGTGCCTTGGTCTCTCCACCTGTGCCTTGGGCATAATAATGCTGATCTATCTCCTGGGTGGGAAGTTCTGATGAATTAATGTTTGTACAGTGTAAAGCATATACACAGCACTATATAGATGCTAAATATTACTGTAGTGTAAATACAGCCTGGGGAGGCTGAGGTTTCTGAACAAAGCACGGACTCACAATAGAGGTTGGGACTGTGGGTTAAAATAAAAAAGAAAAGAAAAGCAGGGGCTTAAAAACAGCTGAATAAAGAAATATAGAAAACGCACATGACAAAGAGGCTATTGAGTTTGCACAATCTGAGCCCTGAGCGAGCTGCACCGATGCATCACGTTCATCACCCAGGAGAACGGGGCCAGCGGGGAGCCAGGGGTAACAGCGTGGGCAATGCGGTTAATGGAGGAGGCATGTTGGTGAATGGAAAACATCTGGTTTGTGTTTGAATTTAGATGGGCTATTTAACTCTATTACTCGGATTTGTATCTGTCTATTACTTACTCAGATTTATTAGTGTGGGGCTTCAACACCAAGGTTATGAGGGGCTGAGACATCCTTGTGTGTTGGGAGCAACAGAATACTCCTAAGGATGGTAATAAAATTGAAACAAATGCCTGCATGGGAAATCAGGCAAGTCTTCTGTGTGTATGTGTGTGTGTGTGTTTGTGTGAGTGACTGTATATATTTGTGGATGCGTTTCGTTTTTTGCGTTTGAGTTTGTGTCCGTGTGTATGTGTGGTTTTGTGTGTGTGTGTGATTTTGTGTGGGTTTGTGTGTCAGTGTGTGTGTGATTTTGTTTTACTATTTGTGCAAGCGTGTGATTGCATGTGTATGTGTGATTGTGTGTGTGAGGCTGTATGTGGGTATCTGATTGCACAGATGTGTAATTGTGTGTATGAGTGTGTGTGAGTGTGTACACGCACATACATTTCCCTCACAGCCTTTAGGTCTAGGTCTGAACAAGCAATATGCCCGTGTTATACGTTTAGATCCCTTTCCAAGAGGTAATAGAGCACACGGTGTGCAGTTCCACTGTGATGATTTTATTTAATGTTTCTCACAGTGGCAGATCCAGCTACAGTAGATTGCTCAAGCTTCAGTCTCAACCCCAAGGATATGTCTACATTTAAAGCTCTACAGCCGTGCTGCAGGCAGAGCAATTCCCCAATGGGCAGTGTCTAGGGGAGAGCTGACCAAGCAGGCAGCAGGGTTCAAGTTTAAGGTCAGCGTTTGTGAATCGCACCACTCACGAGCTTGACCGACAGTCGCAATGAAGTCTGTGACCCTTTAGTCTAAACAGAGTGACACATACTCCCTGACCCAGAATTTACAGTCTAAACAGATCAGGCTGGAGGAGAAGTGACTTGTCCTCACAGCTGGTCAAAGGCAGAACTAGGAATAGTACACGTTCTCTCCCCTGCCTACTGGGTCAGCCTGCCACACTACAGGGACTAATGCTTTTAACCCCCAACAGGCACCCCTTCCCTAAGTAACTATCCCCCTAGCTACCGTCTCCATAGGCACTGAGACCCACAATCACCCTTACTCTCTTCTGGGGGCTGGGGTGGCCTCGTCTTGTCCCCTGCTATGTCCTAGGGATAGGTGGCCTCTCACCTGGCCTTCCCCAGAACCTTCTTTATGGGGTTGCCTGATATCACTCCCTCATAAGCCTCTAATCCATATAGCTCTGCAGGGAGTAGCAGCCCCAGCCGATCCCATCACAGGGCAATGAGAAAGGTGAAACACCCCTTTCCCTGCTGCCAGCAGTGCTACGCCAACCCCTGGGGCAGGCAGCACCCCTTAGAAGGGGATGGTCCAGGGGTTAAAAATCATCAGAGTCAGGACGCTTATGTTCTGTCCCTCGCTCTGACACTGACTTGTTTTCTGACACTGGGTGTGTGAATTAACCTCTCCATGCCTCTCTGTCAGAAATGGGAATGATGTCCCTTCTGGTGCAGTGAATCAATGGACAGAGAGAGGAGGGGTGTTTTGGGATGTCTTCCCCTTCTTTTTATAGTCCTGTCTCCCCTTGGAGAAGCATTTCCAGCTGAGAGCAAGGCAACGGGCAGTCTGTGTGGAAGGAAACTCCATGTTGTTTCTTTGCTAAGATGTAGAAACCCTGCCCCCTTTCCTGTCAAAGAATGGCCACTTCATAGGTAATGGTCCATCAGCCTTGCTGACACCTGGCTGAGGTGTCATCTCGCCCTTTATCTCTGAGGAACTGGTTTGGCCGCTCCCCAGACTTACCTGGGAAACATACTTTTAGTCATGATATCAGCTTGTGTTCATAATGTCACATATGTGCATTTTGCCATGACATTATTGATCAGCAAATGATGAGTTTCCAGATGAACACAAATAGTTTGCAAATAACTAATTGGCTGAAAGTATTAATTCAACTGTTCAGGGAATCCCCAGGAACCCTGAATTCATACACCACTAGCAGAGGTGATCTGTGAACTTTCAAAGCTCTAAAATCGTAGAAGCATAGGATTGGAAGAGACCTCAGGAAGTCATCTAGTTCAACCCCTTGCTCAAAGCAGGACCAACTCTAACTAAATCATCCCAGCCAGAGTTTTGTCAAGTTGGGCCTTAAAAACTTCTAAGGATGGAGATTCCATCACCTCCCTAGATAACCCATTCCAAGGCTTCACCACCCTCCTAGAGAAATAGTTTTTCCTAATATCCAACCTAGACTTCCCCCACTGCCACTTGAGACCATTGCTCCTTGTTTTGTCATCTGCCACCACTTTGAACAACTTCCCTTCCGGTAGTTGAAGGCTGCTATCAAATTCCCTCTCACTCTTCTCTTCTGCAGACTAAATAAGCCCACGTCCCTCAGCCTCTCCTCATAAGTCATGTGCCTCAGCCCCCTAATAATTTTGTTGCCCTCTGCTGAATTCTCTCCAATTTGTCCACATCCTTCCTGTAGTGGGGGGCCCAAAACTGGACACAATGCTCCAGATAAGGCCTCACCAATGCCGAATAGAGGAGAATGATCATGTCCCGTGATCTGCTGGCAATGCTCCTGTTAATGCAGTCCAATATGTCGTTAGTCTTCTGGGCAACAAGGACACACTGTTGACTCATATCCAGCATCTCATCCACTGTAATCCCCAGGTCTTTTTCTACAGAACTGCTATTTAGCTAGTCAGTCCCCAGTCTCTAGCGGTGCATGGGATTCTTCTGTCCTAAGTGCAGGACTCGGCACTTGTCCTTGTTGAACCTCATCAGATTTCTTTTGGTCCAGTCCTCCAATTTGTCCAGGACATTCTGGATCCTATCCCAACCTTCCAGCGTATCTCTCTCTCCCCCTAGCTTAGTGTCATCCACAAACTTGCTGAGGGTGCAGTCCATCTCATCATCCAGATCGTTAATGAAGATGTTGAACAAAACTGGCCTCAGGACAGACCCCTGAGGCACTCCACTTGTTACTGGTTGCCAACTAGACATCAAGCCGTTGGGCTCAATGGGTAGCGATCAAAGATCTGAGCAGCTTTCCATCTGCATTATAGTCCATTCATCCAATTCATACTTTTTTTTACTTGCTGGCAAGAATACTGTGGGAGACCATATCAAAAGCTTTGCGAAAGTCAAGATATATCATGTCCATCGCTTTCCTCATTTCCACAGAGCCAGTTATCTCATCATAGAAGGCAATCAGATTGGTCAAGCATGACTTGTCCTTCACGAATCTTTGTTGACTTTTCCTCATCACCTTCTTCTTCTCCAAGTGCTTCAAAATGGATTCCTTGAGGAACTGCTCCATGATTTTCCCAGGGACTGAGGTGAGGCTGTAGTTCCCCAGATTCTCCTTCTTCTCTTTTTAAAAGATGGGCACTATATTTGCCTTTTTCCAATCATCCGGGACCTCCCCTGATCATCAGAGATAATGGCCAATGGCTCCAGAATCACATCAGCCAACTCCCTCAGCACCCTCAGATGCATTAGATCCAAACCCATAGACTTGTGCATGTCCAACTTTTCTAAATAGTCTTTAACCTGTTTTTTTCCATCACTGAGGGGTGCTCACCTCCTCCCCATATTGTGCTGCCCAGTGAAGCAGTCTGGGAGTCTGACCTTGTCTGTGAAGACTGAGGCAAAAACAGCATTGAGTACTTCAGCTTTTTCCACATCATCGGTCACTAGGTTGCCTCCCCCATTCAGAATGAAATAGTGATTGTTTCAAGGACTGCTAGTCAACCAGCTGTAAGCAGGTGGACGCCTAGGTTTAAGGATGCTGAGACCAAATAGTTACTTAACAAACTGGGAACAATTTTTTCTCTCAATCCCCTTTAGTTCCTCTCAGATATTAGCTATAATTCATCATGTTTATGCCGTCTGGAGTTAACTTAACTCCCCTAGAATTCCATAAATAACACTTTTCCTGAATCGCTTATTCACAGTGTAAAAACGTCATCTTCCTCAGATTTTTCTCTCCATAGAATGAAAGCATATGAGCTGGCTGAGATTTCCATGGGCAGGTCTGGCAGCCTTTGCATATTTACTGGGGCTGTGAGATATAAATCAATACCAGATCTCTCCCCAAGAGCAGGTTATTTGTTATCTGAGTGAGAGTGTGCTAGTGGATCAGTCTTGATAAGACATTTTGAGTCTAATTGCTCTGGGTAGGTAGGGTTTATATTGTTCTGTTCCAGTTTCCATGTTCAATTGTATAATCTGGTTCTTTCTGATGTATTTTTTCACAATTGGCTAGAGCGTGTTTTGCATGACAAATGTTCATTGAGGGGATATTTTCTTACTCACGGGAGTGGTCCTTGGGAAGAGTTCCATTGAAGTCAGTTGGACTGACTGGTACATTTGAATAAATATTGAAACAATTAGGGCCTGTTTGTACTCCCACCTACACCAGATTTACAGCAGTCTAATTCCTGTAACTTCAATGCAGTCATGGTGGATTTGCACCAGTTGAAGTGAGAGGCGAGTAAACTCATTACACCCTGATTTTTATAGGTCTTGCGCCCCTCAGCATTGCAAGGCCAAAGTGATTTAGGAGCCAAAGCATCATTTTCAAAATTGATTTGGACATTTTAGGTCAGTTTATTAAAGGTGTTTAGGCACCAAAAGAGTGAGATTTTCCAATGTGCTGAGACTCCAAACTCCCATGAATTTCAATGGGACTGAGGCATCCAGGAGCTTTTGAAACTTTTACTAGGTACCTGCGTGCAACTTTGGGTGCCTAAATACCTTTAAAAATCTGCCCTTAGAGGCCAAAGGCCAAAAATATGTCTCATTTATACAAGTGTAAATCTGGAGTGATTCCATTGACTTTAACAGGGTGATGCCACATTTACCTTTGTATAATGGATGGCAGATTTTGGTCCTATGGTTTAGAATTTACAGAGTGCAAACATTAAAGTGGATTCTTATCTGTGTGCAGTTAGTATAGAGTGACCAAATAGCCGATTTTATAAGGACAGTCCTGATTTTTTGTTTTTTTTTCTTATATAGGGTCCTAATATCCCCCACCCCGTCCCGATTTTTCACACTTGCTGTCTGGTCACCTTAAGTTAGTACCTTCAGGCCTCAGCTTGAGATCAGGGCCCTTAGCTGCTGTACACACACTAATGAGAGATGGTCCCTGTCCCAGAAAGTTTAGTCTAAACAGACAAAGGGTGAGAAGGGAAACAGAAGCACAGAGAGGTGCAGTGACTTACTTAAGGTGCGCGGGTCAATGCTAGAAGTGGTACTAGAATGGGTCGGGGTCTCCTGAGTGCCAAGCCCATATCCTAGCCACTAGGCAAGGTCATGCTGCCTTACTGTGGACAGAAAAAAGTACACACTCCATCTGTGATCTGCCAAAAATAACTTACAAATCATGCTTCGAAGTCACGTGTTGTCATCAATACCCAGAGGAAACCTTTGGGGTTCTGAACTTACCTGGCAGATGCTCTGTGTGGATTTTTAAATCCACATGGGTCAATTTAAAAAGAAAATCTTAGAACTTTATGGTAATCAATGACCCAGTTTTTGAGTACGGATCTTCGTTCCCTTCCGACAAGGTGGCATGGACAACCATGGCCATCATGTTCATCCTGTACCGCCCAACAAGAGCTGACATACAAGTTTTTATGAGTTGTATGTTTTTACAGTGGGTGACCTGGACGTCTTTGGTCTCTGCTTCCCATTGCTCCTGCTTCTCAATAAGAGAGGGTCTCTGAAGAGTCACGCGGGTACAGTTAGGGAAGGAACTTAGATCTGACAACCCCCGCAGCTTTGGATCCACATTTTATCCCTGGGTGTGGAAAGGGCTAAACTAAGCTTCTGGTTCTTTATATCTCTCCTATTTTCCTCATGGAAATGTCATGGAAAATAACAGCCCATAGAGGCTTTGTTAAATTCTATAGCATGGTCCAGAGGTGGCTTGTGTACAAAGGACATTGGGACCCCACCAAAGGATGCAAAAGCACACCGAGATAGGTCTGTGTGTGATTACATATGAATCGTGAATGCAGCATGTTCATGGCTCCTATTTAGTAGCTGCCTCAGCACGTCCTCCTCCATCGGTCCGTGAGACTGCGCCGTCAAGGCCTGATAGGAGGCAAGCTGTGAGATTTTGAGTGAGGCCTGGGGTACTGGATTCATTTCTTAAGCCTCAGGCTGTGGTGACTGTAGAGCACTCTAAAATGTTACACTCTAGCTGCCCCCAGGGTATGTCTACACGGCAATAAAACACCCCCAGGACTCAGGCTATAGCGGGGCTATAAAATTGCAGTGTAGGTGTTCAGGCTGAGGCCAGCCATGAGTGTTTAACTGCAGGGTAGACATACCTTTCTAGACCCTCGACATGGGGCAATTACAGCGTGGCACTTTAGAGAGCTGTACTGTCACTGCAGCTTGTGGCATGGGCGATGAATACTGGATGGGGAACGCACAGAGGCACAGTCTGTCAGGGTGAAGATGCTGGAGGAGAAATGGGCAAGGATCTGTGGGAAGACCCAGGAAGAAAGGCCAAATGGTCAGGAGAACAGCCACACTGTTGAGCTGGTTAATTTGTCACTCCCAGCCGGGGGGAGGGAGGAAGAGGAGGAAAAGGAAGCCCTAGGAGCTAATGGCAAATTGGCAGGGGGAAGGGAGCAAGGCAGGGAATAAGCCCCAGGGTCTGCAGAGAAGGAGAAATATTGAAAGGAAAAATATTGAAACAATATTGAAAGGAAATATTGAAAAATATTGAAAGGAGAAATATTGAAACAATTAGGGCCTGGTTGTACTCCCACCTACACCAGATTTACTGCAATCTAATTCCTGTAACTTCAATGGAGTCACGGTGGATTTGCACCAGTTGAAGTGAGAGGTGAGTAAGCCTATTACACCCTGATATTTATAGGTCTTGCGCCATTCAGCATTAGAGTGTAAGATTAGGGTGAAAGAAAATTAGAGTGAAAGAAAGAGGAAGTGGGAGATCTTAGGGGCCAGGACTAAATGGGATGGGAAGGAAGGAGAAGGGGATGGGCACTCGGAGGTCTAGGGCTAAGGAGGAAGTTCTGGTGTGGGGGAGCCCCACGGGTTTCTGCTATGCCCCATTTGGCCCAAGGTTCCCCAGCTGCTACTGGAATTTAATTAAGAATTATCTCCCTGCAGCAGAGGGGGGATTGTTGAAATTTTCCACGGGAAAATGTCAATTTTGATGAAATTTTCTCATTTGTCATTGGGAAACTCTAAATGAATTGTTTCATTTCTAACGGACATTTTGAAACACCAAAAATGGCAACACTTTGCAACAAAACTGTTTTGATCAAAAATGCCGAAGCTTTGCATTTTGAGGTTTATGAACCGAAAACTGAGAGAACTTTTCATTCTATGAAAATGGTCAATATTTTGACTTTTCCTCACAAACCAACACTGAAATATCAGAATGTTCTACAGGATGGAAATTCCATTCTCTGAACATCTTGTACATCTCATAGGATTTTAGAGGACTTTCTATACAGCACTATTGCTTTAATTCCCATTATATTCCATAGCACCTTCCCATAAGAATGGAGGGTGTTGAGATCTAAATCCAGATCCCGACTTCGCCGCCTAGCCACATCTCTGTGTTCAAACTCCAAGGGCTGCAACCTTTCACCTGTGCAGGAGATTATTTATTTTATTCCTTTTTCACATGAAATTAGGCCTTTCTCCCATTGCTGGAATATTTCCCATGAAATCCAAATAATGGGTCCCTTTCAGTTGCTTGTTTTCCCTTTGGTTTCCCTTTTTCTTGGTTTGTCTATTTTCCTTTGTAAGAAGATCCCTCAAGTCAGCCCTGTGCTCAAACACCTTTCTGCCATTTGTTTTCCAAGATGTAGGTCTGATCCTGCTCTCATGTTAGTGAGGTTTTGCCTGTAGCCTTCAGGACAGCACCCGTATATTTCAATGGATCAAAAGTACAAAGATAAAACAAAAATACCTTGAATGAGTGTGATTTGGCAGGCGTTTCAAAGGCTCATATCTGATCAGAGTTGTTACCTCTCTGTTTTCACTAACTAGTTCCACTGCAATGTACATTCAGACGGTGTTAAATGAAAACTTTTATCATGGCTTCCTGGCTCCCAAAGGAGCTGCTTTTTCCTGCCACTTTCACCTCATGCTACTTGTACAGAAACACAAGGGGAGATCAAAACCCTACATTTAACAGCTCCATTTTAAACCCGGTGTGTAAATACTCCTGTTTGTAGGTACCATTATTAATGATGGACCATTCAGGAAAAGCTCTGACAGGCCAAACAAGAGATGAAATATCACCCTGCAAGGAAAACATGAGCAACTGCAAAGGATCAGACGTGTCTGGATTATAGCAAAGAGGCCAAAGCTGAAAAATATTTCAGCTCATGGAACTAAAAAAATGGCCTTGAAAGGAATTTCATCATGAGCCACTGCAGATCATGTTCTGGTTGGGAAGGCAAGGTCTAGGGCTCCATCCTGCCAGGTCCTCAACTCTCTCTGATTAGTTATATATTACTAGCGCCTATGAAAGGCAGTGGAAAAACCTCTGCTGGCTTCGGAAGGAGCTGTATAAGGCCCTGATATGGATTCATAAGGTCCACATATTTATGGAGCATCAGGAAAGCCACAGAATCTATGAGCATTTGGTAAAGAATGTGGTATGTAGATGCTCTACACACAAATCCAGACCAGGTGATCTCTCCTGGGGATTATGTTCTAGAGTTTTGCACATGTAATAGGAGAATTACTGACTCTTTAAGCCACTGGAATTCATCTATCTTTGCCCTTGGATCCTTGCCCATCAGGGGCTGCCATAAACTTAGCTTTGTCTTCAGTGTCTTTTTGTTCTCTATCATTTCTACTTTCTGCTATAAGCATGGATAAGGAAAACCTTCACGAGGTTATACAGAATCAAAGGGGGAAAGACATAAACAGATGCCGAGCAGCTCTTTGGAAAACTGAAACCATGAGTAAAGTTCAATGAAGTCAGTGTTCTCAGTTGATAATGCTTCCTCCTGTTTGCAATACTGTCTGATTTCTCAGGGACTAGAAAACATATCTGGATATATTGGCATGCTTGTTATTTGAAGGGAAGCCATTTATTAGTAATGCTTTGTTTCCATATCACATATCACCCCTAAAGTGTTTTGTAAACTACAAAAAAAGGGATTCCAATGATATGAAACCATTTCTCAGATGGCCGGGGGGGGGGAGGGGGGGGAGCAAAACCATCTGGTACATAGCCTGGTATGTAATAGCAAGGATGAGATCGTTGGGCCCAATTATTTATTGTGATTATTGCTATCGTGCTCTAAGATGCCACAAGTATTCCTGTTCTTTTTACGGATATGGACTAACACAGCTGCTACTCTGAAGCCTATTGCTATCATGGTAAATATTTATACTTTACAGAGCCCCACGTCTGCTGAACAAGTCACTTGACATTCAAATGGAGCAGGACCCTGGGTTAAATGACTCCCCCTAAAGAATGGAAGTTGATGGCTGAGCAAGGAAGTGAATGCAGGTTTTCTGACTCCCAATACAGTGCCCAACCCCCTAGACCATAATTTCTACTCCTAACCTGACATCTAGTCTGAAATGCCTATTTTCCTTGGCACCATGAGTGAAAATCTCAGCGGGGTGAATCATAGAAGAGTAGGGTTGGAAGAGATCTCAGGAGGTCATCTAGTCCAACACCCTGTTCAAAGCAGGACCAATCCCCAGTCAAATCATCCCAGCCAGGGCTTTGTCAAGCCAGGCTTTGAAAACCTCTAAGGATGGAGATTCCACCACAACTCAGCTTTGTAAAGGGGTCAAACTGAGCTGGCTGACAATCATGAAACCTTTGCAAGCTTTTCCCCTCCCATCTTTGATCAGCCCTACAACTCCAGTCATTATAATTTTGCAATAGGAAGGGATTGTCTCAATATCCGTGGGCAAAATTTTGCCTTTGTTCAGTGTTGCTATTTTGCCAGCTGCCACCTTTCAGGCCAAAGGTGGCTGCATTTAGAGCTGTGCAAACAACTGATTTTTCAATTCCGTGGCAGATCTGAAAATTAAATTAAAAAAAAATTTCAGGTCAACCCGAAACCAAAAAAAAAAATCAGAAAAAATTAAAAATAAAGAAATAATTGTTTTGATTTAAAAAATTAAATAAAATGGAAGGAAATGTCCTAACCAAAAGTCATTTTGAAGTGAGAAATGACAAATGTTTTGCTTAAAAAAAGTTGAAATGAAACTTTTTAAGATTTTCTTATGGTCGTTCCTTCAACCAAAAGAATTCAGTGAAATTGACATGTATTCATTAAATGTTTCAGTTGACCCGATCTGCATATTTCACCAAAAGAAAGTTTTGGCAGCACAATTTCACCCAGCACTAGCTCATTTCATTGGTGCTGTATATGTGGAATTAAAAAAAACCCAATGCTTTGTATCAAAAGTTGTATATAACAATCCTGGAGCCTGAATCTGCTCTCAGGCTATGGGAGAAGCATCTGGTCTGCATTCTCCCCCACCAAAAGAATCTTTCCTTTGGTATTTGTCAGGAGAAAACATCATTGCCTGCCACTCCAGAACCCTGCAAAAGCTGTCAGCTAACAACTCTTTGTAGCAAAAGTAGTATTTGTCTTTTACACCCTATATTTCCCTCAGAGGATTTTACACCTGTGGATTAGAAAACCATTTTAGACATTGCCATTCAAGGTGACTCGCTGCTTGAAACAAAAGATTTAAAGCCCCCAGTTGAACTGTTAACAGGAAGATGTAGGAGTGGATTCCCGTGGTTTTCTTTCTTCTTTCCTGCTCATTGTTTGTATTTATCTGCCTGGCTATCTTTCTCTCCAGAGCACAGGGGTGTGTTTCAGTGTACTTTACAGCAGGTGAAGTGAAACCAGCAAACAGTGAGCCTGGAGGAATTAAACCGGAAATGACCCCTGAACAGGCAGATATTCTTATTGCTTCTGAGTGTCACCACATGGAATAATCTAATGCACCTTCAACACATGTGACAGACATTGTGTGTATTTTTAAGCATGCTGTACTTATGTACAGGCAGCCAGAGGAAGGGAAATAAGCTTAAGCAAACAATAGAAAAGGAGACAAATCTAAAAACAGATATTTTCCACTGGTGGGTTGCACTGTATTTCCTAGTGCTGTTCTCCAGTGTAAGCATGTGGCTTTCTCAGAGATATTGAACCATGAGATGCTCTTCTGATTTCTGGCCCATCCCTCCCTCCTTTGATGCCAGTTACATTTTGCATACCAGCTCCGTCTTCTTTAAGGCAAACCAGAGACAAACTCAGGTTTCTTTCATAATAAAACAATTGATTTCTCAGAGCATCTCCCATGCAAACTGAGCAGCTACAGAATGGGATCACCACACAGCTCGAGAGAAATGGTGAGGCGTAGGCAGGGGGTGGGGTGGGGTGGGGTGGGGGGAAAGAGGTGCTTTCAGAGGAGATTAGAAAACAGGTGGTGATTCAGTGAGATGGAATGATATGGGGCAGCTGCTCCAAAGCATGGGAGCTGTAAAGGAGAAGGCTCTTGTACCAGCTGGGGTCAGACTGGCAAAAGGCACAGAGAGGTGGCCAGTGCTAGAGGTGGGAGGGAAGAGAGAACTGATCTGTGATGTAGGCTGGAGCAACTCAGGGAAGGGTTTTAAAAACAGGCTGAAACAATGCTCTGGATGGGACATCTGTAGAGCTTGAACCGGGGTCCTCAGGATCTTAAAAAACAAGAAAAAAAGCACAAAGCTCATGCACTTGAACTAAAGGGACATCTTCATAAGTACAAAGACAGTAACAGATTCATTAATCTTTGTTGACAGTGTGGCCACTAGAGGGGAACAAAATCATGCTGGGTTGGAAAGGCACACTCTTTGTGAAGGGGGAACAATATGTAGCATGCTGGTTTTCATGTTTGGAATAAGAGCATGAGCCTTAAACCTCCACGTAGTGCATCCTGGAAACTGGATTTTCTGACTCTCCCTTGGGGCCACATGCTGTCCTCTTTGCCCATGTAGAAATCCCACTAATCTCACTGCATCTGGTCAGCACTTAGGGCCATTAGTTTAAATGTAAGTGATTTCAGTGCTTGTGCATAGTCTCAGAAAGACAACTGGCAGTAGCTGTTTGTGGGCAGCATGTGTGTGGCATGAGTCATGACAGCGCTACCTTCCCCCACAGAGCCCTGCAGAGGTTCACTAAAGGCAGCCCAGGCTGAGGGGAAACGGGAAGCCTCTCTGCTTTTGTACTTATCTACCTGAGATGAGGCTTAAGTAACTAGGAGCCCATAAAGCACTTTGACATCTCGGTTGAAAACTACGGTGCTATAGAAGCATTTTAAATAATTCAAATTACATCCAATGCAAAAACTGCATTAAGAGGTTGTATAGCTAAGCCTTCTAAAGTCAGAAAATGCCAAAGTTAAGAATGAGCATCCTTAACTGTGCCCCCATGTGTCTTTAATTCTACCCCTTGTGCAAATGCTGCATTCTGACACACGTCTCAAGAGGAAGTGCTGTAACTCTTGGGGGGATATGCTGTACTCTTCATATGTAACCAAGAGGCTGAATCCCTACTTTATGTACAAAATTCAACCATCTATGGAATCGTGGCAAGGGATGGCCAAAAATTGTTCTGTCAGAACTTGAAAAGAAATCTTGAAAAGTGCTTTCCCCAGAAAATTTTGACAAAAAACAATGTCAAAACCAGAAATATTTTGATTCTGAAATGCCACCACAGTGCCTCATAAAAATTATAGTTTGAGTGTGTCATGCTCCCCATTTCTCCTCTTTAGGACAAACTCCCCAGCTGGATTTCATTCCCCATGATGCATTGTGGCCATGTGACTGCCACAAAGCACCATTTCCCTCACAAAAGGCAGGACTATGGTGCATCATGGGGGATGTAGTCCATCTTGGTAGCTGGGCCTAAAGAGGAGAATGGGAGCATGAGGCACCCAAACAACTCCTCCCATGAAGCACAGTGGTGGCATTTCAGAATTGGAGTATCTTGGTTTTCAGATTAAATATTTTGCATTTTGATTTTTCCCCTGCCCTAGATCCTAGCATGCACACCTTCCAGGCCATGGACTAGGGCCACTATGAGGCGAATGTTTCAAGCCCTTGGAGCCTGAATGAAGCCCAGCCACTGGCCCAATCTCAGGGCCACTGGACAAACTCTCAGGGCACAGACCTTCTATCTGGCACCTCCTGCCCTGAGTGTGGAAAACTGCTGACCAGCGCCTAGCCCAGCACTGACTCTCTAGCACTCAAACACAACCGTGTCTCAGAACTCCACCCAACATGTGTGAAGCTTCTGGTTTGCTATTTTTAAGGGGAAGGCAGCAGCTGTGAAGCACATACACAGATACACATGCTGTGCCCAGTGTAACACCTTTATGCTATGATCCTTAATCAGGTAAAGCACAGGAGAGTACAGATCATGTAGAAAACAGTAAAACATGCTAAAGACAACATCTCTCACTAGCTCAGCCTTCCTTTGGGAGTCCTTGGTCGGGGGGAAGTGTGGGGGAGGGCATCTGTGTTCTGGCAGGCAGGCCGGCTCCTCTTCCCTCTCCCTGACCTGCCCCTGCCACACCCTCTCATTTTAATCTGGTGCAAATTGACTCTTCCCCCAGTTCTTCCCATGAATCTCTTTCTAAACATCTGCTGGGGTCACCTGCTTCTTTTCTTCTGCCTTTTGGTACCTTTCCACAACTTCCAAATTCCCCTCCCTTCAGACAAGAGGCCGGGAGGAACCAGGTTTCCATGGCACAGTAATTTCATGATCCAACTGCACAACACAGTTCAGGAGTGTTCACCACACAGAGCCCTCATATCAACACAGTCAAAAATTCCAACTTTTCTGTAGAAAAATTGGATGATCTTTTTTTCCACTTTCATCAGTATTTTGCATGGAAAGAAGCCCATTTTCTGATGGCTCTACTATGATGTCATCATGACCAGTGCCTCCATAATAAAGGCACATAACTCACACTGCAAGCTGAACTGGTTGCTTCCAGGACCTCCATAATAAATAGATTTCAGCAGTCATAGCAAAGAAAATCTTCCGTTCAGAGGCTCTTCAGCACCTGGCGTGGATGGTCTCAGCCTTGGGGTAACTTGGAACCTGCTAGAGTCAGCTGGCTTAAACCAGACCCTTAGTCTTATTTTCAAATGATTCCTTGTGTGTGAACAGGGCGTGGGTCTGGGAATGCTGCACTTGGCTGACTTTTCCCTCCTCTTTCTAGTGGAGCCCCAGGAGGGCTTTTTTTTTGGTTGTTGTTTAGAGAGAGTTAGGAAATTGGTGGTTTTATAACAAAACAACAGAAAAGAAAAGGCGAGATTCTAATCTACGAGTCATTTTTGGTAAGTCAGTCCCTGGCTTTCTGGCTACAGAGGGCATGCAAGATCCAGGAGAGCTGACTACTTTGGGGAATACTTTGGCATGAGGTTTAACTGTTTGCTGCACTGAACCATTTTGCTGCTGAATGAAATCCAGTAATTGCCCTGGGTCTGCTTTTCTCTGTGGCTAATGAAGCCTCCTGCATATTTCCATGGTTGACAAAGCCAACCAGGTATGAAGACTGGTTTTGCAAAACAGTTTTCCTCTGTGACTAATCCCTCCAAATGAGTGTCAAGGAGATTTGCAGAGAAAGGGCTTTTGGCTGAAATAGGCCTATTTGTGCTTACGTCTCATTTTGGACAATTTAGAAAAAGCAGTCACTAGTGTTTGATCTGCCCTGGAGTCTTCTGAAACCCAGCAGCACCCTAGACAGAGAGAAAGGGCCCAGTTTTCAGATCTGGGTATCTGACTGAGAAGGACCCAAAGTGAATCCCCAATAACTGAAAGAGTGAGCCTCTGTAGCTACAGCAAAAGAGCCAGTGTCTGTAGCCAGGGCTGTGTGGAGGACAACATGTAACACACACTGAATGGTAGTTGACATACTTCCTCTGGACAGAGAAAGCTCATCACAGCTGAGGCCCACAGCAGTTTGAATCCTAGATTAGCCCTGTAATAGGGTGGTGACTCACCCCTGCGGCGCCTCCCTCTGGGCATCCAGGGAATCAGCTCATCCAGCACCTCTGTAGGCCGATGTCCCACTTGCCGCTGACCTGTGTCCCTCCTGGACCCCGGTGCCCTCTTTCTTGGGGTGCTGCACCCGTGCAGTTGCCCCACAGATCTCAGGGTCTCCCCTCCCTGGGGAACCCCCACCTCCCTATCCCCACCTTGCCTCAGCCTATGGGCTACTGCCAGTCACCATCGAGCCCCCGTTCACTGGGGCCGATTGCAGTCTGTATAAGCCACTCATCGTAGACAAGGAGGGTTTGGCCTATTCTCTCTGCTTGCCTGTGGGCTGCGCCCTGCAACCTCAGTACCCCTTTCTGGGCCATTGCCTAGGCCCTACAGCCTGGGAGGTTTCCAGGCCAGAGCTCCCCCAGCTCCTCTACCTTTCCCCCAGTCCTGCTTCACTCTAGGTACTCTGTCAAGCTCCCCAGCAACCAGGCCTTTCTTCCTCCACAGCTAGAGGAAACTCTCTCTGACTGAACTCTAAACCATCAGCCCTTTTATAAGGGCCAGCTGCCTCCTAATTGGGTCTGGCCCCAGCTGTGGCTGCCTTCTCAATCAGCCTGGGAGCTTGCTTGCTCCCAGCCACAACCCTTTCCCGGGCTGTTTTAAGCCCCTTTTAGCCAGAGCAGGGTAACCACCCTGCTACAAGCCCCTGCTAGCTTGATGGACACAATGCAGATTGAACTGGTGACCTCCAGAGCTAAAATTGTGATTCGCTGTAGCTCGATATTGGCTCAGTTGCTTAAATCTCATAGGTTGGTACTTTGACCCGAAACAGATGTCAGGGAGCCTAACTGGCCTTCTGAGCACCTCAGTAGGGGGTTGGCATCTGGAATCAGAGTTTAAAGTCAACCCAGCAGAGGCTGCACTGGGCACTTTCCTTGGGGTTCGCACTGCAGACAAACCCAAATCAGCTGGGACAACAAGCTTGATGGGTTTCCAGTGTGAACTTGCGGATTGGACAAGGCCGGCCTGGATTTCAGGTTCTGCCCCAGTTTAACAGGTTCACAAGCCTTGGAACATTTTGCTGCCACCCGGGCCCAAGTTTTAGATTTGTGATGTAAGCCCTGAGGCCTGACGCTCTGCAGAGCAAGAACTTCTCTTCTCTTGCCTGTTGTTGAGGTACGGCTATAGAGAGAGCTTTATTTGCAAAATTTTTCTAACCAGCATTCCTCCAGTGACATTCAGAGCCACCATGTACTTCCCCAAACTTGGAACCAGTGGGGACATTGTGCTGAGCTGAGGGAGGAGAGAGAGAGGATTTCTTTGTTTTGGCAACGTGTGCATCCTTGGTGGTTGGGATTCTTCTCAAGAGTCCTAAATGTTCCTTGTTCTTCTCTTCAGAGGCCCCTCTACTGTTAAGAGGACTCTTCAAGGCAGAGGGTGGTGAGGGAGAGCTCTTTGCTGAAGCTATAGTAGAGCTGAGTGAGCTTGGGTGAGGCCTCTCCTACCCAGTCAGTAAATAAAGCTGACATTACTATAGCTGGGTGAGGTGGTGAAACCTCAGTCAGGAAGGGGTCAGGCAGAACTTCCCAAGGGGCTGGAGAGAGGGCTTGTCAAAGTCTAGGACTTGCAACAAACTGACACCAACCCACAGGTGGGGTTTAGTAGATGGTGAAGGGAGAAGGGAAGCAGTAAAAGGATATTTGTCTATTGGACTTTCACACTGAAACATGAAGAACTGAGTTAATGCACTTGCAAAGTTAGTGTGTGTGTGTTTTATTTATCATTCTGTTAGCTGAGAACATAAGAACAGCCATACTGGGTCAGACCAAAGGTCCATCTGGCCCAGTATCCTGTCTTCCAACAGTGGCCAATGCCAGATGCCCCAGAGGGAATGAACAAAACAGGTAATCATCAAGTCATCCACCTTCTGTTGCCCATTCCCAGCTTCTGGCAAACAGAGACTATGGACACCATCCCTGCCCATCCTGGCTAATAGCCATTGATGGACCTATCCTCCATGAATTTATCTAGTTCTTTTTTGAACCCTGCTATAGTCTTGATCTTCACACCATCCTCTGACAAGGAGTTCCACAGATTGACTGTGTGTTGTGTGAAGAAATACTTCTTTTTGTTTGTTTTAAACCTGCTGCCTATTCATGCATAACTATTGTACAGTAGAACCCTGCAATACCACAACGATCGGGGTCCAAAAAAATTGACCGCGGTAAACACGGGGTCGCGGAATTGCAGAGTTCCACCACATCAAAGCAGCGCCCACTGCCGCCGTCAGGAGCCACACGCGCCCCGCATTATAAACAAATTTGCGCTGTCGCGGGGCACGGTATTGCAGGGTTCTACTGTATCTGCTTAAAATGTGCTCTAGTTCCGGTGGGGGGCGCTCTATTTCTCTTTGCTTGGCCTCCTTCAGTTCCAACATTCAGCACTGCTCTACCCTACATGGAATTTAGGGCCAGAGGGTCCACACCATGCATAGACCAGCCTGCTTCACATCCGCCCTCGTCACAACCAAAATGGACTCTCTCTTCTCTGCATTCCAGGCTTGCCCACCTGTGGGGCAGGGATGGAGTTCACACATTGTGAGGTCCCAATAAAGGTGATTCAGGTAACATAGAATGAAAAGGTTCTGTCCAACTTACTAGCACCATGTTCCGCTTGATTCATTGCTGACAGCTCTGGGAGCTAGTCCAGAAAGGCAGGACAGCCCTTTATTGGAGGAGGTGACAGGAGGGAATGGGGAGGAGAGGACTCTGACGCAGGCCTCAGCCATGCTTTTTGACATTATCCATGGAACGTAATTGGGATCAGGCCTTGAGTAATTTGCTTAGACTAGCAATAACACCTGCCAGGGATGCTGCAGAGCGTGGGGTGACACCAAGAGGTGACCGGGAATGGAAGTGCTTTAATTAAATCAATATGAGTATCCCAAGTGCACAGAGCTTGCCAGATATCTAAGCACCATCATCACACACTGGCCGGGAGAGACGGGCTGCCAAAGGTATCAAGTGGGAAATTTTCATATGCCTGGGTTACCACGTGCCCTGTTATCTCGACATTATTTCATCCCTTGATAAATAATTTCCACGCTCAGAAAGCAGCATGAGTTGTAAGTGACCTGGAAACATTTATCAAATCTGGAGACATTGTTATTCTATTTTTGGCAGGGTTCAGCTCTTTGATTATGTGACCGCAGATTTGTGTATTGTAGGGCTGCCGTTCCACACAGGCACTGCGGATGGGCCACCAGGCTTTTGTTTTCAAGCAAAGGCGGAGTTTGTAATAAATGGAATAGATTGGCAACCCCTGGGGTAACCAGAGCTAGTCAAAAAAATCCTCAGTGGAACGGACGCTCAGAGGAAAACACTACTTCATCAAAACTGAAACTTTTTGTGGGAATGTGTTGATTTCGATAACATTTTTGATGACATTTTCTTTCTTCGCTTCAGCAATGTCAAAACATTTTATTTGGATTATCATTTTGATTCATTTTGTTTCGACTTTTAATACTACAATTACATTTAGATATCAAAATATTATCTATTATAATTAACATGCTGTTTTAGCATTCCTGGAACAAAATGATTATGAATAATTTTTGTTTGGATCATATCTAATTTCTGTTGTGTGGAAAATTAAAACATTTAAACTTTTCATTCCAATTCTAAAAGGAAACTAATTTCAAAATGTCAGAATTTCCTGCAGAACAGAAATTTCATTTTCCTACCCTGTATGAGGCTGACAACTTGGGCTGTCAGCCCGGGGCAGCGGGGCTCCAGCTGTCAATCCTGCACAGAGCAGCAGGACTCCATCCATCAAAGGCAGCAATAGGTGATGTAAGCAATGCATTGCCTATGCAGACACTGTGTCGACCTAACGACATCAACCTAAGCACTACGCCTCTCACGGAGGTGGAGTTATTAGGTCAACGCAGAGGGAGAGTGACGTTGGCGGGAGGAACATTGTAGTGTAGACACTTGCACAGAGCTTGTCTACACTGCAAAGTTAAATTGACTTAATGTAATTTGACATCCAGTCTCCATAGTAAGCGAGTTGGTTGTGGGTTTCCACACCACACTCGTGCCAGAGGGACCCGGTAGTGTAGATGCCTGCATTCTTGGGTTGACTTAAGGCAGCTTCCATTGACCTAAGTGTGCAGTGTAGACCAGGCCACAGTTAGGTCTACGTAGGCTGCCTTACGTTCACCTAACTCTGAAGTGTAGACTGGGCCTCAGTTTAACCAGGTAAAGCATGGACACAATAATCCTCACCTTCCTCCCAAAAGTGCTGTGAGCTCACCAGAGAGAAAATGTGAAGTGTTAAGAGCTTTCATAATCCTGTTACTATCTTTATTTCCTTCTCTTATAGATTTGAATCTATCTCTGATTAGCTAAAACCTTCAGCCTCCCAAGGCAAATATATGGAGTGTCATTCATTTTCATGTGAGTGGATCTTTTAGAGGAGACTTTAGGCCCTCAGTTGTATCTGTTTTCTCTGGAATGGAAGCTATCCTGGTACTTTTCATAAACCCAGGGATTTTCCTCAGGATCTCTCCTCTTGTACTATAGGCAGTTGTATGTCAGTGGTACTGGGTGTCTACAGTTTATGAAGAGCTTCTAACAACAGGTTTAAACACAAGAACAAGGGGGCATTCAGTTAAATTAAAAGGTGGCAAATTCAAAACTGTTAAAAGGAAATACTTTTCCACATAGTGTGTAATGTGACTGTGGAACCCACTGCCACAGGAGGTTGTTGAGGCCAAGAAATGAGAGACATTCTTGTTATCTTGTCGATAACAAGAACATTCAGAATTATCATAATGAATGGCAACTAGTGTTCTGGAAGAGAAATTAAACCTCATGCATCAGGGATTGAGCTGATCTCTTAACTATTCAGGATCGGAATGAAAGCCTCTTGGGGGACAAATTATCCCCAATCTGCTACTGCAGGGTCCTTGCACCTCTGATGCTGCTAGTATTAACACTGCTGCAGGCAGGATACTGAACTAAATAGCATGGCATTTTCTATATTCCTATGCTCTATACATCAAAATAAATATCAGAGTAAAATATTATTTCTTTATCCTACCACTCACCTCAAACCCATTATTATGAGAGCCATTTTTAAATGTATTATTTAGAAGATAAATCATCCCTATGATGGCTCTGAATCCCTATAAGTGGATTGCATAGTCATAGGACTAGATTTTCCCCTGATGTAAATCAGGGTAAGTCTATTAAAGGAAATTCTGATGCTGATTTTCACTGGGTGGGGAGGGATGGACAGGCAAGGGAAGAGAGGAAGATACCTGCCCATATCAGACGCAGGTATCAGAGATGGACTGTCAGACCTGCAAATGCAATATTGTACCTTACAATAGATCTTCTGTGCCAACCGAGCTAATATGATTCAGAGATGCATAAATAGCAAAATCTCAAGTAGGAATAGACAGGTTATTTTACCTCTGTATTTGGCACTGTTGGGACCTTTGCTGGAATACTGTGTCTAGTTCTAGTGCCCACAATTCAAAAAGGATGTTGATAAATTGGCCATGGTTCAGATAAGAGCCATGAAAACAATTAAAGAAAACATGCTTATAGTGATAGATTGAAAGAGCTCAATCTATTTAGTTTAACAAAAAGAAGGTTAAGGGATGAGTTGATCACACTCTTTGACTACCTACCCAGGGAACAAATATTTAATAATGTCCTCTTCAGTCTATGTAGCAGAGTAAGATCTAACAAATCTAATAGCAGGAAGTTGAATCTGAACAAGTTCAGACTCAAAATGCAGATTAATTTTTTAATGGTGAGAATAATTCACCATTGGAACAACACTTCTCCGTCACTGACAATTTTAAAATCAAGATGGGATGTTCTTCAACAAGACCAGCTCTAGGAATTATTTGGAGGAATGTCTCTGGCCTGTGTTAGACAGGTCAGACTAAATGATCACAATATACCTTATGGCCTTGAAATCTATTAATCTATGCAGTCTTTGTGTATCTATTAGCATCTTGAATGCCACAAAATACGTGTGGCCACACTGGCTGCATAGAGGAGTCCTGGTGAAGGATGACCTTGCTGACTGCCATGCCAAACACATCAGCTAGAAAAAAGAACCATATTCTCAAACTCCTGCCCTTCATCCCAGAAACTTTACCCTGATCTTTGCCCTCCCATCTCCAGTCAGAAACCATGCATCACCATTGGGCACAATGTACCATACAGAACAAGAGCATTTTGCTGCCCACCACTGCTAGTTCATTTGTCCCTAAACACAGAGAATTTAGGGAGTAACCGTGACCACTTACACAGTGAGCGAGGAGACAGCACTTCTGGAGGCTTCAGCCCAGTTCCCAGTAGCCATACTATGAAATCGCCCTCCTAGTTAGAATTGACTGACCCTACAGTTGGCAGCTACAGCAGAGAGGTCAAGGGCTGAGTAGGCTGTGGAGCTCTTCACAGCAGTGGTGGGTCCCTCTGGGTTCAGCTGGAGACACGCTGGCAGAAAACAGCGTCTGAGGGACGCTTACCCAACTGTAACTGTTCCCTGCTGCAACTGTGCGGTCTCCTGGGCTCTTGTCTTAGCTCAAACACTGAGAGTCACTTATAATTTATAGTGGAAAAAATGACCCTTGGCAGGCCTTGTTCTTGGTGGCACCAGCATAAAGCCTGTGTCACTGCTGACACCAAGGCTATCACTCCAGAAAACATGAGTTGGACCCAGATGTTTGGGTGTAAGCCCCACCCAAAGATGTAGAAGAGTTGGTGGTTAGGGATCAGGGGTTTTCTTCCAACCTGTTAAAGAACAAAGGGCCAACTGTGAAAGGTGGCCCTGGCTCTGGGTTTGCATGTCCAACTCCCCGGGAGTTGCTGGGATTTAGTTTGGGCCCATCTCTGCTATCCAGTGTGATGAATTGTTGTGTCACGCCCAGGGAGTTGTCACATACTGACTAAATCAGAGAAAGGGTGGCACCTGAAGTCCTCCGGGAGCAGCAAACAGCATGGTTGCCAATGGCATTTGGGCTATCATCAGCCTATTGCTTCATAAACAATAGCAATGATGCCTGTTCCCCAGTCTAGATCCTCCTCTGGGGACGGGTTTCCAGAACATGGGCTCTTCTTGGCAACTGTGGGATGTTTGTTGTTGTAACCCTTCTGCCAGGTGTTGTTGACAGCAACAAGGGTTGGGTTCCAATAGCTAGGGGAGTCCCTCTTAACATTAATACACTGGCTCAAGCCCCACCCAGAATTTCTGGAATCAATAACTAACTCCCCAAAGCTCCCTTAATAGGCAAGCACTGAGTCTGTATATGAGATCAGGAAAGCTGTGCTGGGGGACGGGAACAGAGGGTACACAGCATCAGCTTGGGAGATCACAGCAAGGATCATGACTGGTGTAGAAAAAGTAAATAAGAAAGTGTTATGTACTCCTTCCCATAATACAAGAACTAGGAAGGGGTCACTAAATGAAATGAATAGGCAGCAGGTTTAAAACAAACAACAGGAAGTATTTCTTCACCCAACACTCAGTCAATCTATGGAACTCCTTGCCAGAGAATGTTGTGAACATCAAGATTATAAGAGGATTAAAAAAAGAACTAGATAAATTCATGGAGGATAGGTCCATCAATGGCTATTAGCCTGGGTGGGCACCAATGGTGTCCCTAGTCTCTATTTATCAAATGCTTGGAATGGGGGACAGCGGGTGGATCACTGGATGATTACCTGTTCTGTCCATTCTATCTGGGGCACCAGGCATTGGCCACTGTTGGAAGATAGGATACTGGGACAGATGGACCTTTGGTCTGACCCAGTATGGCTGTTCCTATGTTCTTATCCTGTTCAACTAAATTGCAATATTAGGGGTTTAAACTCTGGGGGAGGTGGGGGCAACAGCTTGCCCTACATGTGTGCACATTTTCAATTGTTATCTCTGCCCCAAGAGAGAGCTTCAGTCAGTGAGTAAGGGGTCATCTTTAGCAGCACACTGGGACAGCAATTCAGATGGGAGCATAAGCATCCATAGTGCTACGTGAGAATGGAGAGATGCCCGTTCTCTCACTCTCTGCTAGCAGTTACATTCTTTTGAAAGGCCCTTTAGGGTATTTCCCAGATTTAATTGCAAACGTTCTGTCCCCATACCCACTGCTTAACTACTGGCTCTTGGTCAGTGTGGTTTATTAGGTTTGTTTCGAAACATTTCCACTGGAGCTTGGTACGGACTGTACCAAAAATCCGAGTTTCAAAATGCAGTCTTTGCAATTGTGACATTATTGTTTTCTAGTGCTTTCCACTATTTTTTCCCTTTTGATATGGAAAAGCAAGAGACTTGGGAAACAATAATAGAAATGCTGTGTAAGTTTATCTTAGGTATATTGGCTCTTGGAACTTCGCTGGTTATCTTGGCTGGCCTTGGACATTTCCTCTGGCATATCTATAATTGATTTAAGAAACACGCACATGAGAGCCAGCTCTTAATACTGTAGATTCAACAACTTGATTCTAGGTATGCAGCCAAATTCTGCTCTAGCCTTCACTAGCGTTGCACCAGTGAAATGAAAAGCCAGGGCTGTTCCCACAAGTCAAGGGCATTTGATTTCTCTAAGATATATTCCATATTGCTTTTAGTATTCTACCTCTTGGCTACAGTTTGAATTTCTAGGAGAATTAAGTGAGGAATGAGAAGGAATTTATGCAGTATCAATCTAATCTAATATTTTAAATCTGTTTTAAAAAAATCAAATCTAAAATCTGCCATTTCATCAAGAAAGGGACCTCCCAACATCTGGCTATTGGCCCAAATCCTGATGCCACTGAAATCTATTGGGGTGTTGCCAAGAATGTCATGTATCAGGATTTGGCCCATAGAGTCAGTATAGTTTGAGGCTGATATGTATCTTAAAGGCCTTTGACTAATGCTCAGGCCCTTGCCCTGCGTTGTAGATTGTATCACTTGTTCACTGCAGTTTTCTCTGTGATTTCTGTATGAGCCCAATACAAAATAATTTCAAGTTTTGTTATTGCTAGTTCTAATTCTATTCTATTGCGGTGGCGTTTTGGGGGGGCCCAGTCATAGATCAGAGGTGAAATCTTGTCCCCATTAAAGTCTATGGGAGTCTTGCCATTGATTTCATTGAGGACAGGATCCATTGAGCTAAGCACTGTAATGACACATAAAGAAAGGACAGTCCCTAGGTCTTACAGTCTACTACACAGTTATACTTTTACCTCCAGCATTAATCCTAATTTAAGGGTGCAAAGCTCTCTGCAGTGTCAGATGGAAGGGAGGGACACCCTCAAGGATGGAGCTATCACCCTTTTCCCTGAGGACAAGGGGAGATCTGTGCATAGCGTCCTCACCCCACATGGAGCAGCGCCCTGGAAAAGCCTCAGGATTTGGCCCATTGACTCAGCAAACTGGAGTGACATCTCTTTCAAATAGAGTGTGGTTTGACTGAAGCCCTTACTCTAAGTCTAATGGGCCAAATTCTGAGCTCATGTACACTAGTGTGAATACAGAAGAACTTAAATGGAGTCAATTGAATTCTTGGGAATCCACCCCATCGCAGCTGACAGCAGAACCAGTCAAAACAACTCTTGCCATCTGTTAAATGGTCTTAGACCAATAGAAAAATAGGATGAAATTCACACCCATGTAGGTGCTCATCACAAAATCTATGCACCCCTCTGCTGTTTTTCTGCACTGGGGGGTGTGTGGTGCATTTTGCCCTTAGAAAAGACAAATCAGAATGAGAACAAGAATGAATCTGCAGCCACAGGTGGCTCAGTGCATCCCTAGTGCAAGCCCACTGGAGTCAGTGGAAGAATTTGGCTCACCCTGCTTCAAGCATGGTGTATGAATAAACTGCAGACACATTTGCAAGCGAGAAATCCCTTCTTTGTACCTGCAAGTAGAGGGGCTACTGCAAATGGTGCACGTCTCCTGCCAAGGCAATGATTCAACTTGTCTATGACTGCTCTCGAAGGCCTAAAAAATAGGGAAAAATATTTAAATGCCTGTAGGATGTGCTGTGGTTTTACAGTGGCTGGTACAGGGCTGATTACCTGGCAGCTCTGGAAACAAGTAACAGATTGCTTGGTCTTAGATTTCACAGTCACCCGGTAGGGGATCCAGGCCTGATGCACAGCTCACATGCTCGTCGGTGAAAGGGAGTCCGCCTTGACAGTAGCTCCAAGACAGATGTAAGTTTTCAAGCTAGTTTCCCTACTGAGCCCATTTCCACTATTTGAATAACATTAGCAGGTCACTTTCTTGGCTCGTGTCAGGCAATGCCACGTTTCTTTCATGAAATTTCCATTGATTAAACAGAAAGAGTTTTCATTGTCATCAGGGGAAATCTGGGCCAGAAATGCTCTGCCAAGCCCGTGGAAATGTGTCAGCCAGCTCTGCATGGGGCGTCTTTCCTGTTTATGTTGGGAAAGGTCCATTTCCAATGAGGTCTGTGGGCCTGATTCCTCTTGCTTACTGGGATATGAATCATGGCTGACTCCACTGATATCAACAGGGTCACAATCACACTCTCTTATCTATCAGCCTAGAAGTTCCCTGTTCCACGGCACAGAACTTGCTGCCATGTTGTCTCCTTCCAGGGGCTGGCTGACCTGATCTCGATGAGCCCAGAAGTTCACAGAGCTTCATCAGGTGCTTCCAGACAGGTGAATCACTTATGGGCTGTCTTTTATGTTGTTTCACCTCCCACCATTCCAACTCACCTCTGACCAATCTGGCCATGTTCTCCTGTCTGAAGAGTCAGACTAATAATCCTTCTCCACCTCACAAAGAAACAGGAAAGCTGAAAGTATCTTTAGTAAGGGCTTTGGGATCCTTCCATGAAAGATGCTATAGAAACTCAAGGCCAATATGCACTTTTGTTCTCTGAGTCACTGGCCTTTGCCTTGGAGGGATGTGCAGGGGTCAGTCAGTGAAGGAATAGTCAGCACAAGAGCTGAACTAAATTTTGTGACCAAATAATTTTCCTATCAGGAAAAAAGTGAGTTTGTTGACATTGAAACTGACAGTTTCCTGCAGAAAATGTCAAACAAGTTTTCTTTTCCATTTTCCAAACCAACAATTTGTTTTTAGTTGATATTTTGATTTTTTTTTAAATGGGCAACTGAAACTTTTGTTTTCCAAAAACGAACGTGAAAAGAATATTTTAAGATGAAATGAAACCAAAAGGTTAATTTCAGTAAGTCATGTGGAAATGAAACTAAACAAAACAGGAATTTTTCTTTCAAACCCCCTCTGCAGAAAACCTCCTGGTTTTGAATGGAAACATTTTGAAAGGGGATTTTTGCCCTGGAAAAAGTCTGGGTTTCCTAGCCAGTTCTGCACCCCACAATCTACAGAGCAGCAGTGGCCTTTAGTGATGGCTTCTGGGGGTGGTTGTAGGGGACAACAGACTCCACATCTCCGGCATTCCCACTCCATAGTCCTTCAGTCATGGACCATTAGGCCTGCATCTCAAACCTACCTCCTCCCTGGCCCCAGTCCTTCTCTCCATAACACGGGGTTCACCCATAGAGCTGCGCTACATAGACCACAGAGTGTTGGAGCTGGCTGTTTTGGCCCAGGCTTCGTACCTGTCTGATGAGCAAACAAGAGACCTCATAGTCTTTGGACAGTTTGCCTGTTGCTTTGGCTTGTTTCATGGTGCTGCGATAGGTGCTCAGCTCCTCCTCCTGGTGTGCTAAAGACTAAAGCTGCTTGGTGGTGCCTCTTCTCAGACACGGGGCTAGCCGCACTAAGGGATTGGCTATCACACTTGAGCCCAGAAATAATGCTGGGACTATAAACTATACATTTATACATTATAATAACTATAAACTGTACATTTCTCCTTGCTCAAACTCTGACATACAAGCAATCAACTATGGCACGAGAAAAAGCATGATTAATATGGCTAATCATTTAATATTACCAAAGGCTATGCTGGCAAGCATGCTCAGTCATGTGACCACACTCCCTCGGTGTGCACAAAACAGTCTCTCCACTTCCAGTCTGTTTGGTGCCAAAATCTCATGTACGTGGATGGTGCATGGAGAGACACTGCAGGAGTGGGAGAAGATGCTGTTAGAAACATACTGTATTGTACTGGGAACTGACAGTGCAGGGCTTGATGATCCAGGGAGATGAAAGCCTTGTTGCAGATGCAACGTGCCATAAAGGTGTGAGATTAAATTCTAACAACCTATCTATCTGTGATGCAAGGGACTCACCCAGGTTCCTTTTCTGGCTGAATGGTCAGGAGACTGGTGCAGGCCGGCAGGTCTTCCCTGGGGATTGCTGGGGAAGGACCCACTGCCCGCCCCCCTCTGGAACGGTGTCTTTAAAGCTTGGAACCTGCAGACTCAGTTGCAAGCAGGTCGGGTCTCTGGATCCAGACTCTTGGATCTGCTGTGGGCTGGCTGCAGGTGGCGGCAGGAGGGAGGGGCTGACTGGGGAAGGAGGGGAAGATTGTGCCATCCTGCAGGCTGGGGTTACAGATAGGCCAGATGCAGGGGCTGTTCTGGCCAGCTTCCAGGAGCCTTCTCTTGCCCTTCTGCTCTGCGGGGGGTTTCTGGTGCTTGCAGGGAGCACTGAGCTGTTCACAGCCTCCCTCTCCTTTCCTGGGCTCTTCGCCCACCAGAGACTGCATGCAGTCTGCCTTGTTGTCTCCTGCCCTCTGACTGGGAGGGAGGAAGGTTGCCAGGGTGACTGGCAGGTTGCGTCCCCATCCCTCTTCCCCTTCCCTTCTGCTGTTGAGGAAGTCACCAGCGCCAGGGGCCCATAAGTATGTCTCTTCCCTTGAGGCATCACCCCCTTGCTAAGGAGAGGGAAGCTACACCCTCTTCCATCACCCTGTGACCCAGGGTGCCCCTAGAGCTGTGCTGCACAGGCCACACCAGATTAGGACCATTCTGGTTCTCCACCCCTGCACTGCGGAACCACATGTGTTCCATTGAGGCCAAACTGCCCAGACCCCAGAGGTGGGGGCTCTTTGATCCTAAATAGGCCACTTGTCCGCTGGGAGCCGGAGGAAACCAGTACGAGTGTCTGGAACAGGTGCTAATGAGGAGTGTTTAGAGAGTTTTCCAAGAGGGAGTCAGAGGCGGGAGAGTGGGAAGAGGTCCCATTGCCGGTAACACATGTTTGCTGTAAGCCAGCCTCACTGATGCGCCGCTCACCATGACTCGCCATTCAGAGAAAAGCCTCCAGCACAATACCAGCCAGAGCTGGTGTGGGCACAAGCTCAGTCGTTTATATAGTTCACAAATGAAACATGAAAAGGTAAACACCAGTCCCTGGGTGCCTCTGCCTCCCAAGAATCCCTCTGCAAAAGAGGCCAATTAGGCTCAGAATGCTATTGATTGATTAAATCCTCTCTTTTACTCCAGCCCTTTGGCTGAGATAGACCCTGCTGGGCATGTAGCACAGGCTATAAAATAAATACTGTACATGGGTTTATTTTTGAAAGCAGTAAAGAGTGAGGCTTTATTTTGATTCAAAGCAAACAACCCTAATGATCCCCCTCCCCGCCCTTTGCTTCCAGAGTCTTTGGATTTTCGATTTTTTTTTTACAAACACTTGTAAATAACTGTATTTTGGCCAAACACAGAGTCATTTTTCATCCTAAACAGTACATCAGGGATGGTGAACACACAGCATGTTTGTGGCAGGAATTCACTGGTTAAAGGTGCTGTACACCTGGGACCGTTTCTGTGTCTGAAAAATCAGGACTAGCATTCGTTTTTAAGACAGTATTTTAAAGAATGGATTAGATAATATAATCCCTCAAACTGTGCCTAGCAGAAGAGCTCATGCTCTATCAAGTTTGAAATAAACTTGGAAGTCGCTTCAGTGAACTCCATCTCCTCTCAGGCCCCACAATGCCATGTGATCACAATTGGCTGGACGGATCGTGTTGCATTGTTTGCGCAGTCACTCACCAGGCAAGCATAAAAGGCCTTGTATTATGTACTGATGCAATCAGAAATAGTAGGTCTATTATTTTATTCCTCTGAGGGAAGTTACTATGATTTGGGCAGAGCTGCACGAGCGATGGTCTGGTTAATCATTTATGGGGCGGGGACGCATGTCTTTTCCAGCTTTTGCAGGACAAATTTGATGAAAGGTAAAATTTTCAAATGTGCCTGAGTGACTTAGGAACCTAAGTCCCACTTTCAAAAGTGACTTTGAACACCTAAGCCCCATTGACTTTTAAGGAGATTTTGCCTCTTAAGTGCCTCAGTCACTTCTGAAAATGGGACACAAGCGCTTTTGAAAATTTGACTCTAAGCCCCATCCACCACAGATTGTGCTGACTTGGGCTGGTTGAAAATGTTTTAACAAAACATTTGTCAGAAAATGGTGCTGTTTCAAAACTGAAGATTTCCTCTGGAAAAGATCTGTTTGGTTGGACTGCCATTGGGAAAATCGTAATGAAACGTTTGAGCAATGTCAAAATGTTTCATTTTGGAGTGGACATTAGTCTTGGTGTTTCTCTGGGCACTCTAGTGCCTCACGGGAGTCTCACAAGGTGCTGAGGTGGCTCAACCATAGGGAGATACCACAGTTCACCCCATGAGATGTAGTCAGGTAGGAAGCAGATCCATAGGGGAAAGCAGAGGCCTGAGGGCCCAGGAACTACAACTGCCAAGATGCACAGTGACAGCTGAAGGAGGTCGCATAAACATCCACCCAAATCTTAACAGAATGTTTCAACATTTCTGAATAGAAATTTTTGCCCTAAACATTTTTTTTTTTTTGGCAGTTTTGACTTTTTGTCCCAGTTCAGGCTGAAAACAAAAGCTGAAATAACAGAATTTTCCACAGGATGGAAATTACATTTTTTGATCCTCCGAATTGCTGACTGCTCCATGGGTTCTGACTCTTGTTCATAAGCTCTTAGGTGCTGTACCATGATATTCTAGACATGTCACTTCTGGGTTATGCAAAGTAATTTATTTTTTCTATAACTGCATGGGGGCTTCTCTGTGTTCCAAGTTCCTACCTGCACCACAACAGAGTATGACGAAAGCACAACTAGCTCATTGGCTGGACACAAGCTGAAATCTCCCCAAAGAGGGGTCTGACTTTCAGAGGGCGCATGCTCAGCACTTCCTGAAATTCAAGAGTTTCAAGCTGGGCATCCAAAATCCACTATTCACTGTTGACAATCTTGGCCTGGCGGTATGTCTATACTGCCAAATATATATGTGTACACACACACACACACATATATATTATGGCTGTTCATTAATCACAGTCAACTCACGCCATTAACTCAAAGAAATTAATCATGATTTACAAATTTAATCACAATTAATTGCAGTTTATTAAATATTTTGGATGTTTTCCTACATTTTCATATATATTGTATTCTGTGCTGTAATTGAAATCAAAGTGTATATTATTTTTATTACAAATATTTGCACTGTAAAAATGATTAAAGAAATAGTATTTTTCAATTCACCTCATACAAGTACTGATTCTGATCTCACTTTCGCTAGCTAATATATACACCAAACCCTCTCTAAAATATGTCGGTAGAACACGAATTCAGCTATAATGTGGTCGCGGCCATGGATCTCAAAATAGAATGAGGTCATTTTATTTCATTTCATTTTAATGCTGTCCCCACTATGAGAGTGTCACGGCATGGATCCCAAATCTCGCGTTCTAGCAAGGGTCAGTGTATATATATCCTGTGGCAGCAACTCTCAGAGACCTACTCCTGGGTTTCACAGCCCAGGTTCCAGTCCAAGCAGGAATGTCTACTTTGCTATTTTTAGTCCCATAGCGTAAGTCAGTTGACACAGGCTCTGAGACTTACTGCAGCATGGGTTTTTTTCGCAGTGTACACGTACCCAGAGTCAGTACTACTGCTAGAGTAGACAGACTCTTTAATCACTTTGATCGATCGGTCTATCAGCCCGCACAGAGAAAGCGCCAATCACAACACATCAGATATGTTGTTGTAGCCAGTCCTTCAGCTACCCGCTGGCCAGGCTGACAGTAGCACCAGACACGCAATTGACATGGCACACAGCCGCCTAGAACAATCCACCAATTGCAGCCTTCCTAGCAGCTGGGATTACAGGCGTGCACCACTCTTTAATATCTCATTCAAATTGTAACAAATACAACATTTATGTCTCTTGAGACTACATGGGTGTCCTTTTTTCCCCTCGCTCCTGCCCACATCACAGAACAAGTCTTAATAAAAATAGTCCTGTCCCCTAATAATCATGGGTAGCAACTGTATGATGCAAGTTAAAGGTGACATTGATAGATTGAAATTTTTTTGACACATGCTTTCCACAGAGAATTAGAAAGCTTTACACACAGATCCATATCTTCAAAAGGCCTTGCCTACTTATCACCTCTCCCTCTCTCCTCCGCCATCTGTCTTCTGTGGGGGGAAAAATCTCCTCTGCTAGAGACCTCTCATGGAAATTGCAAGGAGAACGGAGCCTTTTTCCAACAAGTTGTGGTGTCAACAATCAGCCATATACTGCAAAACGTCTCTAAATCTTTTTTTTCATTGGAAAATTGGGGATTTGACTCAATGAACATTTCCAAGAGTTGTGTCTGTTGCCCTTGAACGTTTTTGATTTTTTATTGGAAAACTGAACCTGAACCCCCTCCCTAATTTTCACCCACCTCCCCACCCCCCCAATTGTTCAGTCTTTGGTTGAAAACAGCCTCCATTTGTTTGGATTTTTTGTCAGTGCAAAGTTGAAATTTTCCAATGAAAATTTTGACAGAAAATAAGAAAAAAAAATTGTTAAAATTTTCAGCAGCAGAAAAAAAACATGCACATCCCTGCATTTTTCCAACTAGCTCCACGTTCAATTTTATATTTGATATTCTCTGGGAAAATGGGGACTGAGCAATCAGGTGGAAGTAGATAAAAGGTAGGGGATCCCAGAGAAGCTCAATGTCGCAGATCTTGTCATGACGGAAGATTCAAAAAATTATTAGGCAGGAGTTGGAACTAAACAAGGAACTGGCATCAAAGGGAGCAGAGGATTCATCATTAGTGGAGTTACCTGCTCTCCATCAGCCCACCTCTTCCTCAGCTCTGCAGGCCTAATCCAACTCCACTGAAGTCTTTCTCTTGACTTCAAGAGCTCTGTTATTTTTGGCCTTTTCAGAAATTTCCACAAAGCGAACAACTCTCAGCTGAGTAAGCGCCAGCAGCTCAAGTCTGAGGCCCAGCTCACTGTCAGACTTTTCAAAACGTTCACCTCTCAGATTATTAAGTTTGGTCTTTGTCCCCATGAGACGCATGAAATGAATCAGCATCTCTTGCTAACGCACAAAGGAATTTTCTGTCTTCATGCCTCATTGAGACACCAAAACTGAGCCGGGAGGTGCAAGTTTCTCAGTCCAGGATCGCATGATAGTCCAAATGCCAATGCTGTATGTACCGAAATAATATCCAGAAGGCAGATCTCTTTTAGCACTTTCCTGTTAATACATTTTTAGCTGTTATTACTTTTAATAACCAAACATATACTTAAAGGGCCAACACTTGGAAATATCATTGGGCCTGCACAATATGTGTGTGCTAACAAGCAGTTGTGCATGCAAAATGTGTGTTTTATATGCAAAAATCATTACTTGCATGCCAGTCGGTGCATCCATTGACCCTTACGGCACATGCAAATACCTGCTTTAACCATTCAGCAATATTTTTGTAGGTAGAAGTGTACGCTTGAAAAATAGAACCTCAAATCTTTTGCTGTGTATTATTCATCATCATGTGGTTCTGAGCTGGCACAAGCTGGCCCTTGTGGCGTCCACAAGATGCAATGAGGGTCCGGGTTGTTAGCATGGCTGCATCCTTTGGATAGTAGGATTTGGTACCCTACGGAAATGATGTCCAGTCAGCTACGTTTACCTTTGTTCCTGCACGTTGTGATCCATTTGTGAAGTGTAAATATATATGAGTGTGACTATTCATCACTGAGCATAAATAAATAAGGAATGTGAAACCAAAGCACATTTCTTCTTCATGGAACCATTTACCAAGGGATGTTCCGACAAAAATCGCTAAATCAGCAACTTGGTTATAAAATTGATATTGATAAGGGATGGACACGGAGCAGAAATTAGCCAGGAATTTCTTTCTCCATGTATAGAGTTGCATGTTTAGGAGCATTCTCAAAGGTTTGTGTCTTTCTCTGAGTCAAGTGCTTTCAGGAGGAGGATATTAAACTAAGGGGCTGATCCAATGGACAATGAAGTCAGACTCTTTCCATTTACTTTAATGAGTGGTGGAAAAGACTCTATGGGTATGTCTACACTGCAATCTAAACCCAGGGTTTGAACTCAGGCTTAAGTCTAACCCTTTCCCCTCTTCGAGCTATGCATAAATTGCACTAACCTAGGGCTTGGATATAGGACCCCCCTAGGGTGGAGAGTTCAAGCCTGAGGCATGGTTCAAGCCCTAGTGCTTTGTAGTGCAGATGCAGCCCCACTGGACATTTACTGAAGTAGTCCACCAAAGGTAGTCTACAATCCTGTGGACTGACTGACTTTGTCTTCTGGACAGTCAGGTCTGGTGGCCAGTCAAATTATCCCACATTGCATCACAAACAAAGGGCTACTGCAGCCACATTTTGGCAGGGTGCACAGAAGTCTGGGAGATGGGTGCACAATGCATTGTGGACACTGGAGCCCCAGGTTGGAACCTAGGGCTCAAAAATTCCTAACCTGGGATAACAAATGAGTGTAGACGATCAAGCCCTAGGTTAAACCCAAGGTCTGCTAACTTGAGTTCTACTGATCCTGGGCTTATATTGCACTGTAGACATATCCTGAGGAGACCAGTTTTCTATAGCAAATCTGCTGTGTTCCCTAGTATGCCTATGAAGAGCAGAGACATTTGCCTCACCTGAATATGTTTCCTGAACCTGTGGCCCATGATAACATTTACAGCTAAATCTAAAGCAATATTTGGGGGCTGTCCCATATCTCACTCTTATCAGTTGTTACTTCCTTCAAGACAGGAAAGGCCTGCTTCTGATCTCACTTTCGCTAGCTTTCTACAAATACGATTCCACCTAATTCAGCTGAGTTAACTGGGATCAGAATCATGAGCCAGATGTCTTTCAGTTATCATCACGTTTATCAGAATGATTGCTTCCTGCCAGGTTAATTAATTATCCTGCAGTGGGCTTATGCAGACATCCATCACTCTGCTCTCTCCCTCTGGCGTATTAATTACATTGCCAGGTCACCAGCCATAGTGTATAGACTGAAAAGGTGTCTGTTCCGTATGGTTCATATTGGAGGTAGGTTATCTGCTTTATCAATGGGAAAACTAATATGGAATCACTGGGGTTTTTTGGTCTATTATTTTACTTCCTTTCAAATATGCCTGGGCTCATAGTCTAAGCAAAGGGAGAGAGAGCTCATGTTTGATTAGTGAGGTTTTGGTTCATCTTAGCATCCAAAATAACAGCAAAATTACACGATAATTAGGGAGGTGGAGCTCCTATGGAAAGCTCTGAGCTTGGTCTGTAACGATATAAGTGATGTTACGATTTATACCTCGAGGGTCAGAAAATGGCCATTAGTGGTAAAGCAGAGTACCAGACACCAGTCTGGTGGGTGTGCATCCTGAGTGTAACTTACTATAGGCAAGGAAGGCATGAAAGGGGAGGTAGCAGAAAAAGTAGCCAGCAGGTAGATGAGCTGCTTGTATTATACCCACCTGGCAGTTGCTTTTCCCATTGTTCCACAGTCACAGGGTCTGAGTCATGAATGAATCTACCCTCCCAACACCCGTGAAGTGGGGAACGATTATAATCCCCATTTTATACACAAGAAATTAAAGTACACAGCGCTACTGTCACACAGCCACTTAGGCATGGTGATGCTGACCATCACCACGATGAACTTTTAGGTGTCTAGAAAATCATTGGGATTCACAAAGCCTGAGTCTAGTGCCCAGGCATCCTATACAATGCACGGGGCAAGATGGATGCCTAAGAAGGGGATCCACAAAAGTCAGCACACTAGGTGGTGCCTTGCTTAAACTAGCCAATGCGCAAGACCCAGGAGAGGGTGTGTTCTAAGCCCCGCCCCTCTCACAGAGACAGGCACCTAATTCCTAGCTGCAGGGATTCTCAGCTGGAAACACTTCTTGGGGTTAGGCACCCGTGTGATTTCTGCAAGAAGCCAGGTGGGTGGTGGTGGTGAGGGAGGACAACCTCCCTCATAACTTGTAGCCCAGTGGTTAGGAGACTTACCTGGGATGTGAGAGAACCGGGTTTAAGACCCTCTCTCCCCTTCAGGAGGAGAAGGGATCTGAACAAGAGTCTCCCACCTCTCAGGGGAGTGCCCCTCACTACAGTGGAACAGCTGCATCAGGACAGATGGGGAGCCCCACACCACCATATGCCACAGACCAGTGGTTAGAGCATTCCCCTGAGAAGTGGAAGACCCCTGGTCAAATCCCTGAACCCCCTCAGGCCAAGGGGGCACTTGACCTGGAGGTCTTCACATCCCAGGTGAGTGTTCTAACTACTAGGCTAGAAGTCATGAGGAAAATCCATCTCCTCCTACCCCCTTTCTCTGAGAACATTAACAGGATCAGACTCTGCAAGACAGCGAAGTGAAGCAACCTGTCTAGCCTGGTTCATACAGCATTCTGGGATGAGGTGTCCAGACACCTGGCATGGGCTGCAGTGCACATGTGCAGAGCCAGAAACACAGGCAGCCAGGGAAAATGTAGGTGCTGAGCGAGTTTAGGTGCTTACAAGCTTCAGTGGCAGCTGACCAGCTGATTTATGAATCCCAGTGGGGCCTGGTTCTGGGATGTAGGCAGCTAAGCGTCAGTTAGGCACCTAAGTCCTTTAATGAATCAGCCCAGAGAGACTGAAGCATCTATGGTCACACAGGAAACCTGTGGTTCAGGGGGCTGGAACCTAGATTTCCTTAGTCCCCACCCAGGGCTTTTGTCATGAGATCATACACTCGGTGTAGCCCCACTGCCATCTGCGGGCATATAAATTAATGTCATTTTGCACACTCACTGAATGCCACTTGGGTGTTGATAAGAGAGGGCGGATTGTTAACAGGAACACATACTCTGTAAGTAAACAGTGTGAGACTATAGGGAAAAAAAAACCCAAAGCAATATTTTGGCTGAATATGCAAATTCATCTGGTCACAGACCAGGGAGGGAATAGGCCTTTTTATATGAGGCGGCCAAAGCCACATTAAAATACCAAGGTCTAATGCTTAGAGTACGTGAATGTGTGTCAGGACCAGATCTAGGCAGAACGGAGAAGAGTTCATGGAACATTTCAATGAAAATGAAAAGGTCATTTTCATTAAGATTTTCCAAGGAACATTTTGATATTTCAGTGAAAATGTAAATACTATAAAAAGTCATCTGAAAACCAGAAATCTTCCTTTTAGTAAGGCTGCCAGAGTTGCCCATGATCTCATTCTCTCATATGGGCTGGGCACCCTGGTCAGACTACATCTCCCATGATGCAGCACTGTCTCCTGTCTTGGAGAGGGTGGGAGGTGCATCATGGGCAATGTATTCCAGCCTAGCCTACAGAGAAGAATGGGGACTTGAGTCAGTTGAACTACATCTCCCATGAGACATATCCAAATCAAAGTATTTTTAATTTTGGCCAAAATATTTTGGTTTTAGGGCATTCATTTTTTCCAAAGAAAAATAATTTTTTCTTATGAGTATTATAAAAAAATCATTTTGTCAACAACTCAATTTTACACTGAAAAATGGTTTAGATGGGAAATTAAAGGGAAAAAAGGCTATTTCATTCAGCCATCAAAACCATGATTTGACCTGGACAAGTGGAATTTTCCAAGCTTGGATAATAATAGGCAGTGACTTCTCATGGCTTTGTTAGGTTTATATAATTAATCTTTGCAAAGCATGCTGATATATTTGCATGACAGTCACTATATTTATATGCAGATTATTATTAATATTGTGTCCAATCCCAGGCTGAAAAAAGTACAAAAAAAAAAAAGACGACGACGAATTGGAAGGAATTCAGAAAAGCACAGTAAACATGATTGAGTGGCTAGAGGGTCTGATTTATGGAGGGGCTATTAAAAGAACTAAATACGTGTAACTTGGCCAAAAGACAGCTGTGAAGGAGATGGTGGCATGGGGGGCTGTAGGACAGACATCCACAAGTATCTGAGGGGGGCTCACCACAAGGAGGGAAAGGAATTGTTTGGTGCTCTCGAAGGAGGGCTAAGTAAGAGTAATTGGCTGAAATTGTGCAGAGGCTAGTTCAGGCTCATTCTCAAGAAGGACTGATCACTAAGAGCTGTGGGACTATGCAATAATCTCTCACGGGAATCTGTGAAAGCTCCAGATTATAAGCAGTTTAGCAGCAAAGAACAGGCAAAGCACAGGCACGATGTTGGAGGGGACAATGGTGTGCTGGTCATTGGAGGGAAACAGTGGGTCAGACTTCCAAGGGCCATTTCCATCTCCAATTTCTATGATTCTAGCACAATTCAGGAATTCAGCTGTCCCTGTGACTTGTGTGAGCACAAGGTGAACCTAGTGACCCGGGGTAATGGGTTGCATAAACAAGAGATCAGTGAAACCACCTCATTGAAAGGCAGTGATTCTCAGACCACACAGCTCTTCAGGGTACTCTGACCAGCCCTTCCCTGGCTCTGTTTTGGTCACCCAGGGAGAGCCTGGTGGAGCACTAGTGCCAGGGGTGATCACAGCCATACTCGATATGGCCAGCAGCACTGAACTGGTTGTGCTGCCCAAACCGGAGCCTCTGACTTCCCTGGCTCCATGGGAGAAACCAGAAGTGGAGGAAGAAGAAGAGGAGAGAAGCAGCAATCTCCCTTCCAGAGGAGTTGGAGAGAGCCCCATGCTAATCACAGGGCAGTGTTCCGACACCCGCTGCCAAAGGTAATGAGGTTGGGTTGCTGTGAACTTCTGTGATGTACGGAGGCCATGCCTCAGCCAAGAGCACCACGGTTATAACCACAGAACCCAGGAAACGCAAGTGAGGGCCCTGTTCTGTCAGAGACTGAGCGGATCAGTCACAAAGAACAGCGTCCCCGCCCCAGAGAACTCACAGTCCAGGTGTCAGACAGGATGAGATGAGAGGACAAACAGGATGGGTTGGGAGGCTGAGGCTGAGGCTGCAATAAAACCAAGAGTTTAGCTGTGTAACCCTTCTGCTGGATACAGACAGCCACAAGGGCTGGGATCAAAGTTTAAGGGTCCCTCTTAACTAGGGTGACCAGATGTCCCGATTTTATAGGGACAGTCCCAATTTTGGGGTCTTTTTCTTATATAGACTCCTATTACCCTCCACCCCATCCCCATTTTTCACACTTGCTGTCTGGTCACTCTGCTCTTAACATTAACACCCACTGTTGGCTCAAGCCCCTGTCCAGCAATGAAAACTAAACCTCCCTCTATGGCGTGCTTAACAGGCAATGCTTCCTTATTCCTAAGCACGGAGTCTGTATGGACCAAGAGAAACTGTGCTGAGGGAAAAAGGGGAAAAAACAGCTACAGTATATTTATGTGAATAGTAAGTAAATCACATCCCCCCAGCATAACTTTGGCAGGGTCCTTCAAGTCAATTCCTCAGCCGCCACAGTGAACATCAGACGAGCAAGTATCCCTTTATCACACCACTTCCCAACCTCATCTGCTATGCATGGGGTCAGTGGGCACTTAGCCAGGCCTGTCTCCAGCCCCAGAGGAAGTGCTGCTTGGTCATGCCCTGATGTGAAAAGCAGGGGTAAGTCCGGTCACAGCAAAGATCCAAGGAGATGATCCTTGTAGCCATGTACTAAGTAGGTTGGAGGGGGTGATGTGGCTGGTACAAAGGCCATCGAGAAGGTGATTACAACAATTCAGGCCTCACCTTATACCTGGACAATATATAGTTGTTGCTGGGGATGAGTGTGTGCAACCCAGGCCCAGGTCTACTTTACAGACTGTTCTGCACATTCTAAGGAAGAATTGTGTTTGCAAGCTGGTGTCTGCTGTGTTCTGACAGGGTTCCCCCACTGCAAGTAACAGAAAAACAACATGGTGCAGCTGTTAGAAAACAACAAGGCTCTCAAGGCAGAATCATGGCAGCCTGTGGAGAGAGGACAGCAAGTGCCGTAGCTCTGCACTGCACCATGGCTGAGGGAGCTCATTATCCAGGAACACCAAGCGTGCTCGGGAACACCCACCACGGAGTCACACTGTGTCCCAGGAGGGTGTGCAATACTGCACAGGACAGCAAGTTCTCCTGGAAAGGGATAAATGGAAAGACTGGACAAACAAGAGATCAAACAGCATACGGCATGCACATCTCCCAGACAGCAGAATGTTTATTTAACGCTTGGAGCAGGAGAGGAATAGCCACATGCTCTTCAGAGCCACTTTGTGCGCCAAGATTCCTCTCCTTTGGGGACATTGACTCAGAGCCGGTTTATCTTCAATTCTACAGCTCCACAACCTGATCTCCATGTCCCAGACCTTTCCCCATACCCACCCATAGGGTATCTGTCAGAGAAAATGAAGTATGGAGCCTTTTTCCAGCATTACTGTCCATATCATGGCATAGCCTATCAATCTACACTGAGATCAGGACCCCTTCATGCCAGGCACTGCACAGCACATGGAGCAGGAGACAGTCCATGCTCCAAAGAGCCATCTAGCCAGACAGAGTAAAGGGGATCAGGCACAAGGAAGAGAAGGGACTTGCCCAAGGTCACACAGCTGGCAGACACAGATCTCCTTGTTCCCGTCTAGGGCCTGCCCTATCCACCAAACCAAGCCCTATCTCTCCTGCAGTCACCTGGTCAAACATGGCTAAGTTCTAGGTTCAGCACCAGACACACCAACGTGGTGTGCAAGCTCCTTATTATTGGCTCAACGTCTCATTAGTAGAACTGGAGCTAATCTGGATTTCATATCCCTCAGTGTCTGGGGCCTCCAGAGCTGGGGGTTCAGCCCATTGCCAAGGTGGGGGAGGGCTACAGAATTCCAGCCTGGATCCACATTAGGCCTCTGAATCCATCCTTCTGCCCCTCCACCTTCTGAGTTCACAGCCATTGGGGTCCATGGTTTTGGTTCAGGCCAAGCTCTGCTCTGCTCTGAGTCAGTGGCCTGCATGATCTGAGTTGGACACAGTCGCAGGGCAGATCCGTCCATGTCCCGTAACTGGCACTAGTTGTCCCTCTTGCTGGCAAGCTCAGCAGAATCCAGGCACCTTGCAGGGGCTTACAGTCTGAATGCTCCTCTCCTGCCTAGATATGGTTGCTCCAGAACAGCCACATGGGTGGGGCACTGCAGGGAGGCAAGTGCTGCCTCTGCCTGTCCCTGCTCTGTGCATGTACAGAAGCCAATCTGGCACCTTCCCCCAGGAAGTATTAATTATGTATGGCAGCCTTTCACAGGGGCCCCAGACTCAGAGCATTGCAGAGAGCAAGGCCTCATTGGAGATGGACCTAAGCCAAAGCCCCAGCTCCAGAGGGATCCCCAATCCCAGCTGTACACCTTGGGCCCATCTCTATCAATAACTATCAGTATCACGGCTTCATCCCATCGAGAGCACCTGTAGCCCAGGAGGACATCAGTGCAACATTAGAGAAGGGAAAGCAGAGACCAGAGCCAGATCTTCAGTGTCCCTCGTGGTGAAGAGGAGACAGACCCTAGTAGCTGTCTCCGTCCTCCATAGCCCATTCTGTCTTCTGGATCGCTTCAGTCACAGTGTGATCAAATGAGCAATGTCATGGAGATGCCATAAGATAATGCGGCAATGTCAAGACTTTCTCCAGGAGGGAATGGCTGAAAACAGGGACCCATCATGTGCTGAGCTGAAATTACAATGTTGTGTTCAGCCCACAGCCCCTTGGTGGGGCCGGCTCAATTTTTCTCCCCGGATCCATAGGTCAACACCTCAGTCTCTCGCTCAGATATCCAAGGGTTCAACCTCTTCTCACATGCTTCTCCTTGGAGTAATTGTACTGAAGTTCTTGAGCCAGTGCCTGCTTTCCTCACTGACGATCTGCCCACTCTCTAGCACTGGCAGTAACTTAGCATGGGTCTGTGCCCTGGATGTTCATTCCAACCCAGAAGCATACAGTTGCAACTCTGAGCCAAAAGTATGGCCCAGGCAGGCACCTCCTGGCAGGCAGGCTCCTTGATGTATCCCCAATGGCAACACTGTGACCTGTTGCCATTATAATCAGCACAGTGATCATGAGGACAGCTATCCCGGGTCTACACACATTCCCTGTCCCACATGCCTGGAGTGGTGATTGTGAAGTCTTCTGATGCAGGCACATACTGTACAGAGGATGCTCAAAATGGGTGCTGTCATGGGGCAGCATCTTTGCCAGTACCTGATACTTGAATGCAGAGGAAAGTCTACATTGCACCATGGCAGAAGCTACCTGCACCTCTCACACCAATGGGCCCAATTCCCCTCCCGTGGCAGAGTAAATCAGGAGTAACGACACCAAAGTGAATGGAAAGGAGTAGAAGGGAAAGGAGAACCAGCTGCATTGACCTCATTGGAGTCATTCCTGATTCATACCGGTAAGAGGAAGATCAGGGTCAGATACTACAGCATGGCTGCAACAGGAGTCATGCATGCCCGTCCCAGGCCAGAACTTGTCCATCAACACCTTGACATCGAGCTGAGGCTTCTGAATTTGGTAACATATCCCGTCTGATATCCATTGTGCCTACCTTGGGTAATTGATCACAGAGTACACTGTGTGAGACTTGCAGTGTCGCTTGAAATCTTTACTGTGTATTTTCTCCTGAAGATGATCAGTACAGAACCGCCACAAGAGCCAAAGCATTTTATACTTGCTACTGTGCACAGCATTTGAATTTTATTTTTTGAGCTACTGGCTGTGCCATTAACACATGGGGACTCCACACAATCCACCTCCAAATCTCTCTCTCTTGCAAATTCTCACAGGAAGAATCCAGGCATGGCCAACATAGATTAGCATATAGGCTGCTGCAACCTGTACTATGCCACAGACAAAGCAGTGTCTGAGAGGGCTCCTGAAACACATGCACCGAGAACGGGCAGCATGAATCCATTATGCAATTAACCGACAAAGAGAAGACAATAATCCCCAACACATTTTCACCAGGAGACTCCAAGCTATCCTTCATTTATCTCATCATCCTTCACATCTGCTTCCCCTCAGTGGCTGTGTTATTAACGTAATGGCAGGAGTCATTAAGAGCTCTCCTTTCATAAGTGGAACTCCCAGTGACTGTGGGAATGCCTCATGCAGAGAAGCTACAGGACTGGGCCCTAACCTGTAACAATTAAATCAACGGAGTTTGACCGTTGACTTCAACTGGAGCAGAATCAAGTCCTGAATAAGCAGAGCTTGATAAATGTGCATCCATTACGTCAATCAGCTACTATCAAATGTGGTTAGCCATAGATCTCTTAGCAAAGCACCTAATACAAGGCTAACATTAAACATGCAAGTAGTCCAAATGGAGACAATGGGACTGCTCACGTGGTTAAAGTTAAGCATGCACTTAAGTGCTTTACTGGACTGGGGCCAGAGTTTGTAATTAATCAAGATCTTCAGATGGTGTAATTTGGTGAAGCTGTATTGATTCCAAATAGAGCTGATTTATGCCATCTGAGGATCTGGCCTCAGACTCAGTCTGCTCCCCTAGAAGCACTGGTCTCAATGGCTGTACTAATCCAGTCATGTTCTGGGATTATATTCCCGTGCCTTTGAATCTCAGAGAATGACCATCCATCGTGAATGCACATCACCAAGGACTCTAGGACAGTACAGCTGTGAACCAGCTGTGAACACTGGCCGAGAAAGGTTTGGCCAATGAATGCCCAAGTTCATCTCAGGCTCTCAGCTCTGGGCCCCCTTTAGTGATTAAATACCAGCGTATTTCCTGCAGTGCTCTGAGGCTGCTCCCTGCAGGCTGTGCTCTCTTCTAGCCTACTCCTGAGAGTCATATATGAACTGCATTCTCTCAGTCTTCCACATGGTCAGAGATTACAGTGTCTGGCTTCCCACATCCTTTGGTTGTTGAGGTGACTTGATCCTCCAGTTAAGCCCCCAAAGTCCGCTCCTACCAGTGAAATCAGTATCCAATAGAAGACACCATTCTTCCATCCCAGAACATGCTTGGGCATGCAGCAGTCTTTTTTTCCTCTCTTTAATTCCAGGAGTGACCACTTCACCTCGCTATATGGCAGCATATGGGGAACTCCCTCTCTTCTATGGGTCCCCAGGCCTGGAACCCCAGAAGAGCTGGGGCTTCCATAGCCAAACCAAAAGAACAACTCAATCTCTTTCCCAAGGCCTCTTCCTATGCTACCAGTTTACCTGGCTGGCCTCCTGGTCTCTGAAAAGTACTGAGTCCCCGGGCTCCCCTCTGGGAGTCTCTCTATGCTTGGCTCTCTCTCTTCAGAAGCGACTCCAGCTATAGGTGGATTTCAGCCACAGCACTCACACAATCCCCTCCCATCCCAAACAGCCCTTTTACCTTCCAGCTCCTAGTCACCTGAATCCTTGCCTCCACCTGTGGAGGCTAGCCAAATCTGACACAAACGCTGTGAGTCCCTCCACCTTCTTAAAGAGTCAGCCCACACAGTGACAACAAAAGCCCTTCCACCAATGTTCCCTTGTCAATGTTTCCATTAGGCTTAGAGACCTGTGTAATGTTCACTGCTGAGAATGGCGGTGGTCAGAACATCCTGGAATATTGTTGGCCAAACCCCTTCTGACCTTTATATATTTTAGTCCCTATGCCAATCCTTCATGTGTCCTTTCTTGAGATGGACCTGAACCAAAACTCTGGATCCAAACTGCCCCAGGTTCTGGGGAAGTTCTGATCCAGATTAGAACTCTGCAGCATTTCATCTTTTTCTTGGGAGTTTGATTCATTAGAAATAATGAGCTCGCTTAAACCACTTTCACACCAGGACTTCACCCGATCTGCATGGAGATTACATCAAGAGGCACTCGATAGCCCTCAGAATCCATAAGAAGATACTTCTCATATTAAACTCCTTCAGACTCTGCTGCTAGTGGTTAAAAAAAAAAGTCACATTTCCTCAGGGTTGCTAGAAGCAAATGTAAATACAGAAGTTCAAAAGAAGAATCCAGTTTTCACAGCTGCATCTTAGCTAAATTAAAAAAAAATATGAAGAAGAAGAAAGGCAAACTGACCTATAACTTTTACAACAGAACAGGGCAGGCAAAAGTAATTGTTCCAAAGCTGTTCTGGATGTTTTAGGAACTCTATCATTTCCAGATTTGACCAGATTTTTTTCTTTTTCTTTTTTAATTGAATTATTTTAAAATACTTTTTTTTTGTTAAAGCGCCTATATGAGCATCAAGTGGCAATAAAATATATATGGAGCAGTTAGAAAAACATGCCATATCAGCCATAATGTGTGACTAATTGATGTCTGATTGTGTGACACTGGTTAACTAAACAACAATGCATTTTTTCACAGGCTCTGACATTAGCTCAGAACGTTTTCTGACTTTCCCCTCCTGAGAGAGGCATCACATTTTTGAGCATAAATCTAGGTGGGATGCAGACTGGGAGAGGGATCCTTGCTTTGTTTTTGCATTTTAACTGGAGTTTGAAAATTCTGCCGGTTGTCATTTATAGAGCATGATGTATTTTAGGGACAGTTACATCTTGGAGAAGGTTGGATTCCAGACTCCTGTATTTATTTAGACACACAAATGGATTTGAATTGTGAGTAGCTATGCTTACCATTGTTGGCTCCAGTTTACTGGTTTCTTGGTATGCATTTGAGAGATCACACAGACAGAAAAAGAAAAAATATTCTGAAAAACTTGTAAATACGGGATGCTGTCAGAGGAGCCACTAGTAAAAGAAATTCTAGAAGGTGATCAAAATATCTTGTCTCCCATCCCCATAACATGGATCACTCTACTGGACATATGTTCAAGGGAGGCAAATTAAAAGGATTTAAAGACATCATCTCTTTGGAAGGGTGTTTGATACTACACCAGTTTGGTGAATTTCAAAACATACAGCTCAATCTTCTGCTTCTAGACCTCTGTGTCAACATTCAATGAATGAGGAGAGATGTTCAAATTGTTTGCTGTGAGTAAATTATCTGATGGATCTAGCCCCACTTTTGGTAGTCGTTTTCTAACAGAGCCTGATGTCTGCAAATATATTTGTTGTTTTCAAGTGTTCATCCGATGGTTCAAAGAAACAATTTTCAGCCTCTGGGTTCTTTGCAAACGGTTCATTAATCCCAAATCTTCCAAATTTGGGATGCTTTAGTTTTAAAGATCCAACTGATTTTCTGAAGTGCTCAGCACCCAGAAGTCCAGGTGAAGCCAAGTCAGACCCAAAGCATTTCCAGCTGAACATCCAGCAAATAAGGTGCCCAATATAGAGATAGTCTTTGAAATTCTTTTGACCCAGATCCAGAAAGATATTTATACTCCTACCTTCAACAGAAATCAGTGGAAATTAAGAGCCTAAATACTTTTCTAGATCGGAGCCTTGATATTTAGTATTCGTGATGTGTCACATGATGTTGTTTCTGCTCTCTGATAGGATAACTGGAACTTTTCAAATGGGCGGTAATGACTGGTGAGTAATGAAGCAAAGAGTGAACACTCTCCTTCACACACAGAGATCTTTGTTCACATGTGAATATTTGCACCAAGAACAACCTTTGTATTAACAAAAACCTGCCCATGTGAACATAGGCAGCTGGTAAAAATATTCTTTTAGGGCGGGGCTGGGAGAGGCGGAGCAAAACTTAATTGATTATTGTGCAGAGACCCTGGGGGTGTGTGGCTAGAGTGCGAGCCTGCCCCACACTCACCCTGCAGCAGTGGCACCTGTCCCATGTGGCTGGGCCTGGCTCCCTGTTCCAGCCAGTTGGCTCTCACTGCTTGCAGAATTCGGGGGACCCGGTTACATGATGCATGTGAGACATTATATCCCTTATTCTTCATAGAAATACGGTTATGTATATGTCCTAAGATATATTTTATGCAGGATGGGTCTTGTAAGGTATCATTGGAAAGGTTATAATTTACTATATGTGATTATCTAATTTGTATGCATGTGTCTTTGCTGTATCTAAAGTTAGGAATACTGACTATGTAACAATTACAACTGTGTGTGTATTTGAGAGACACCCACCAGACAACTGGCCATCACAGTCTTGATGGGCCATTAGGAAGAAACAATATGACTGTGAATATACTAATCTCTCTCCTTCCTGAGAGGCATCCTGGGACATGGCTGTAATACTACCAGGTCAGGTGGTCCTGTCACCAGATACAAAATACCACCTTGGACACTGCTGATACTTTTCCTCTGTAGGGGGTTGGGGACGAAACAAAGGCTTCCCACCTTAGTTAAATCCTTTTTAAGGCTAGGGAGGGGGTTAATCTGGACCCTTCTCCATTGCCTACCTAAGTAGAAAGACTGCTGAAAGTACCTGAAGAGACAAAGGAACTAACCTGAGAGGAAAGGCAGAGGTGAGTCCAGATTGAAACGGGTCCAGTCTGTAAGAAGAAATAACTGGCACTCTAATCTACAGAAACTCTGCAACTTGCCTAAAACAACACTTAGGGTGAGAAATTACTTCTTGAAACCAGTCTCTTTAAGATGTTAAGCTTATTATGCGTGTTTTGTTTTATTTGCTCAGTAATCTGCTTTGTTCTGTTTGCTATCCCTTATAATCACTCAAAATCTGCCTTTTACAATTAATCAATTTGCTTGGTTTATTATTAAACCCAGTTTGTGCAATTACTAACTGGAGAGGCAAGAAGTTGTGCATCTCTCTCATCACATTGAGGGAGAGGGTGAATTCTTATTAGCTTGTGCTGTGCAAATCTTTCTATACAGTGCAAGACCATATTATTTTGGGTTTATTCCTCAAGGAGTGTGTGCACATGAGTGCTGAGTGAATCCTTCACATAGAGCCGATTTCAGTCTGTGTTTGCAGCCGGGTGTGGCCCCACCTCTGTGTTTGTGTGTGTGTGTGTGTGTGTGTGTGTGTGTGTACGTACACACGCTGCAAGAGGCCGGAGAGCCTAATTCAGTAAGATAAGGAGAGGGAATCCAGGCTGGTGAAGCAGGAGGGGCTGAGTGAAACCCGGGGACATCAGGTGGCATCCCAGAAGAGGGGTCCAACTCATCACAGCCTCTAGATATGAGGCTTCATTTGATATGCTGGGTGGGCAGAGATAGATGGGGAAGCAGGGGCTAAGTCCCACTAAACCTAGCCCCCTGATGCCTGTGTATGTGAATAACAAATAAGAAGGGGCAGAAATATTGTCCAACAGCCCGTCTCAAATCAGGCTGGTACCCAGCAACGAGTATGGTAATAACTGTGCACAATGTTGATAAATTGTGGCATCAGTTGCTTGGTCACACTTTAGTTCTCTATGAAATATATTCAAGGGATCAAATAACCCATATCAGGCAGGTTTATTGCTCTAAGTCAATAACAATATAGTACAGGAATAAGGTTCAATATGACACCAGTGTCTAGGAAGCATTGTTACATTCACCTTACACAGAAAGTGTGCTCCTAAAGTGACACCCCTAACGCTGTCTTTTTAGACCCTATCTGTTTCAAGTAAAAGGTACTGTGTATGTCACCTGAAATTAGATTTAATCCATCAGCAGTCTACCTTGCTTTTCTGGTGCCATGGTGTCTTGTCTCTTTGGTCTGAACACAGGCATACCAGGTACTGAAGGGTGTGAAGGCACCTCCTAGGTCTGTATTTGGATAGAACAGTCACCATGTCTTGTCCTCTTCCTTTGGGACATCCCAGTACTGACCTGTGAGAATAACTCCCTACTTGTTGCTATGGTAAAACCCTCATATGTTTTACTCCAGCTAACACAAGTTGTTATGGGATACTTGGCATGGGTGAACAGAATTGTGGGGAGAGCATAATACAGTCAGTTAACATAACTTGCCAACACTTAGGTATTAATAGAACATATACGTATGAGCTAGTACCAGTACTGTCACTGTGAATTCTCCAAAGGGAAGAACTGAAAATACTGAGAGGAAATGGAATTCAAGGCACTCCATGTTTTCTCTTTATTGCTTTGCCATCTGCTGTTCTGCTGTGGGGTAGGAGGGGTGTCCATCTGTGTGCGCTCACTATTTGTGGAGATGAAGGGTGCGTTCTCCAAACAGTGCGCTGGGAACTGGCTAGCATGGATGTTAATAAAAGCTACATGAGTACATCTCAGGTTCTGCTTTGGAAATGTACCCTAAGGAAATGCCCTGGCTCCTTCCCAATTGTTTCCCTCATTAATACGAAGGAAGAGAGAGAGAGAGAGAGAAAATATTACTAGGAAAAGAGCAATCTGCCAAATGCACAGTGTGCTGTGCCAATCAGTAACTGCCACACCATTCATGGCATGAACTTCTGTAGATTGCAGTTTAATGACCTGGTCAAACTGAGAAGAAGCCATAAAATACCACTGCAAACACTTGTATAAATAGGACTTTATTTGATTAAACTGAAAACATATTCTGACTCATCATTAAAAAAACAAATACAAGGAGTTGGTTATATGTTGATTAACCTGAGTGTTAGTCAAAGAACCAGGAAAACATCTGCTGGCTTGAAGATCTAGTTGCTAAAGAAAAATATGTTGTTTTGGGTTAGTTTTCAAACCAATCTGTGGTTATCAAGGGAGTTTGTGATTGTTACTTTGCTTCAGATCATGGTCATTGAGAACTTCATGGCAGAAGTACGACTAGAACTCTGACCCTCCTACATCAAAAGCACAGACCTCTACCAACTAAATGAAAGGAGAATTGCCACTAGCTGTTTGCCGTATAGGGCCTATGACACACAGCTGAACATTTCTGCTAGCATCCACTAGAAGGCAATAGTTCACATACAAACTATTCAGTTCATGACAATGTACACCTGTTATATAACTTTCATACAATTCAGGAGTATGCCCAAATCATTCCACTCAGGCATAACATTTTTTCCTAGGGTTTGCTTGAAATTCTCTTTTAGGCTAAAAGTTTCACTGACTGCAACTCAGAAGAGGAGGAGGATGACATTTTTCAATCAAAAACTAATTTCTGTGAAAAATGCAGATGATGATGATCCCAAGTTGTTATTTTTTTTAAATCCTTAAAAAATTCCAATTCCCACACTCCAAAGACTCCAAAACATTATATTTTGACATTTTCAGAATGAAACAGTTCAATTTATGAAGTGATATTCTGTTCAGAATTTGTTTTTATTTTAATAATTTAAATTTTTTTTAAAAATGATTGAAATCAATTTAATATTTTTGAATTGCCAACAATTATGAATGATTTGGGTTATGGTCAGACATGAAACAATTGTTTTCTGACATTTTGACACTACTAATGCATTGAAAAATCCATTATTTACCCAGTTCTACTCAAAAGCTACAGAATACAGATTTGAGTTCATTGCATCCAAAATCTCACGGGAACACAATTCTACTGATGTGCCTATTTGACAGCCTATAAGGAGGCTTATCCCCTGGGCTCTGAGTGCACACAGCACCTCGCAGGAGATGTTCAGTCTCTCACGGCATGGCCCCTAGAGCTGCGCTGCAAAAATTTGCCCGTCCAAGAAGAATTTATTAAACAGAACAATTCTGTCTGAACCACCTCTTGTGCTTCCCTGCAGCTTCTTTTGGCAAAACTCCCGGTAATGTCTCCATGCTGCTATGATTTGCGCCGAATATGTCACCTATGGCTGTCAACACATCTGCCATGATCAACAGAGTAATAAAATATTCATACAGCATATCAGCATTTCCTTATATAGCTACATACTGTAATGGGACTCTCAAACAACTCACTCTATGGAGGCATATAAAATGCTTCCTGCTATTCAAAGCTTATCCCCACCTCTTTGATTAGGTTATATGGCTACAAATCATGACCCACCTCTATCCTGAGTTTTCTTATTATTGTTACAGTATTTGGCCCAGGCTTGAGATCAGGGCCCATTGTGCTGGTCACTGAACAGATACACAGAGTATGTCTACACCGCAGTAAAAGATCCACAGCACAGCAGTGTAGACATTCAGGCTCACGCTGGAGCCTGGCTCTGAAACCTCGCAAGGAGGGAGGGTCTCAGAGCCTAGACTCCACCCTGCACTGCAATTTTGAGCCCAGTGGCCTGAGTCTTGTGAGCCTAAGTCAACTGACCGAGGCTCTGAGACTCGGTAGGGTGGGTTTGTAGTGCCATGTAGATGTGCCCGTAGAGAGAGACAGGCCCTGTCCCAAAGTGCTTACAATCTAAGCAGACATAGAGGGGCAAATGCTCAGTGATTTGCTTGAGGTCACACAGCAGGTCAGTAGTGGAACCAGGCCTAGAACCTAGGTGTCCTGACACTAGCCCACATAACCTAGCCACTGCACCACATTGCTGTCAGATCCTCAGCAGCTTACTCCCTCATTTCAGGCAAACTGGATATACGTCAGTAGTAGCCCATCTCCGCTGAATCCAAACAGTCCAGAGGAACATGCCACATTTCATACCAAATCGACAATCAGCAATAATAAAGGAATCCACTCGGAGTCACCCCAAAGTTCTGAATTTGTGTCAGAACCTTGGGCAATTGGACATGCCTCCGGTTCAGTCGTCTTCACGTTTCCTCTGGATCATTCCACACATCTTGGATAGCTAGTAAAGACTGGCCTGGAGCAAACCCCTCCCCAGCCTTGGGCCAACAATGGATCCAAATCCAAAATTCCTGGCTCAGGCTTGTCTCTGGCATTTGCCATCTTTTCCAACCCCAGTTCAAGCAGGGAAAGTAATGACCTCAATGTACTTTAGTTAGAGTGACACACATGATGGGAAGAACCAGACCATTTGAGTGTTAAGCTGCATCAGGATTGTTCTTCCCCTGAAGTCCAAGGCCCTATGCAGTGAGGTGGGATTGGAGGGTCACCAGCCCCTTGGAGGACAGAGCTGCAAGAGACAGGAAGAGGTGGCAGGGCTGTGAGACTTGTCACCTCCCTAGCTTTTGCTCTTCTGGGATGAGAGAGGACAGACTCCATCGCTAGCCCTCCCCCATTATTGAAATGTAAACTTCATTGCACTCAAGGGTCTGACAAACTTTAGAACTGGAGCTGTTTACAGATGTCCTTGAAGTCTGGTTGGATCCACATGTACAGTGGGGGTCTAGTGTTGGCAAGGACAGTGTGCCCTTTGTACATTTATCTTTTGGTGTAAATTCAGACAGCGCTGTTGCAAAAAGGGAATTTCCACTGCTTGCATTCCTGTCTTTGACCCTTCCTATTATTTTCTCTCTCTCCCAGGGTATCTGTGGTTAGGAGAAAGAGTTCAGAAAGTGATTTCTAATGGGAGACAAACTAAACAATTACAGCAAAATAAACAATGTCAGCATGTGGGACTGCAAGCAAAGCAACCTACCTTCAAAGAAGGAAATAGAAAACAATGCACTGCGTTTATAAAACACTTTCCATTCACAAATCTCAGAACACTTTACAAACAATCCCCTACCCTGCTTCTGTGGAGCAAGTATTATTCCTGTTTCACAGATGGGGGAAACTGAGGCACAGAGTGATGACTTCCCCGGGATCACACTACAAGCGTTCAGCAGAGCCAGGGGGGACTAAAAACTTGACACCTAGTTCAATGGCTTGGCCCTGTGCTCCCCATTCCTCTTTCAAAGAATGCTGAGGACTGGTTCGATGGGGGTGAATGAGAGAACACAGCTTAGATGATACGGTTGCTTCATATAGAAACATATTCATGTGCTACTGCTTTCCCTTTATTATGAGGAGAGAGACACATTGAAATTCAAAGGCGACACATTGAACATGAATAAAAGGAAGCACTCAGGATAATGTGTTTGCTATTAACCAAAATACACCTGGCTTAAAGCTCTGGAGGTGATAGATCCAATGACAAACTTAGCAGCCAGTTCCACACATAGCGTAGAGCTCCCCACCCTCACTGTGCCATTGTTCGGTGACATTTGCTGGGATGTTAATCAGACAAATAGCTCAGTGAGATCCAACAAAGGAACAACTACTTATGTGATCTGATATACAGGGCCAGATCCTGAGCTGGGATAATTCCCACCAGCTGAGGATCCGGCCTAGAATCTGTAGCTACACCAGCTAAGATAGAAGACATCCCTTACCTCAGTCCCAGGCTGCAGACCACAAGCTGGTCTCCTGGAAGCTCTAGGACACAATACCTCCCACCTGCATCCACTGATCTACAGAATACAGCATAAATGGCCAGGTGCATTGTGGGAGGACCTCATTTACCTCGGACGCAACTGACTTAGGCCAGTGCTGGAGAGATGATACCAGATTGCGGAGCTCTTAGGGTTTAAATTGTCCGTGCATAAATTTAGGCTGGAAAAATAGAAGAAAGTTTCTAACCATCAGAGGACAGAGGTTCTGGAACAGCTTCTGAGTGGGGGCAACTAATCTAACTAATTTTAAGGTAGAATTTGATAAACTTATTTGTGATAGGATTATATAATGGGGTTGCCTGCAATAGCAGGGGACTGAACTTGATGATTTCCAGCCTTCCATCCTATGCTGATGTATTAATTCTGACACAAACATGTAGGTTCTTCAACCAAGCCCCTGCAGGTTCAGTGCTTCTCAGGAGCTTTTCATAGACCACACTGTGAGTAGGGAGGAGACAGACAGGGTGATCTTTGGCCAAAAATATCTCCATGTTTCCCTGGAGCACTGTACGTGATGGGATTTAGGGAGCTCAACAATAAACTAAATCTAGTAATAGTGATCACTTGCATTGCCTTATCCAGACGTTCTCCCCTCCCCCTAAATACCGAACACTAATTCATCCTCACCATACCCCTGTCAGGTGAGTGCTTTGATCGCTTACAGATGGGAAAATGGGGCCAGGGAAGTTCAGTGACTCGCCCACGGCTACACAGAGCTGCAGTTCGTGCTTGGGAGTCTCTCGTTCCCAGCTGTGAACTCAATCCCACTAATGCCCAGCCAGCGGCTAGTTGAGATTGGGTTGAGTTGCAGCCAGCACATGCTCATCCATGCCCCAGCCTAGACTTGAGTGATGATGCTGGCTTCAGGAAGCAGCTGGAAGAAATGGTGGAGGGAATATCATCCCCTCTGATTGAAGGACTATGTCTGCTGTTGATTACTCAAAGTCATAATTAATGGGTGAGTCTAGACACCCCTCTCTCCCAGCTGTCTCTGGATTATGATACTACAGAAGGGATCCAGTCAGTGTTTTACCATCTAAGGGTATGGCTACACTTAAAATGCTACAATGACGCAGCTGCAGGGCTTCACTGTAGACACTACATACACCAAGAGGAGGGGTTCTCCCACTAGCATAGGTAATCCACCTCCCTGAAAGGCCATAGCTAGGTAGATGGGAAAATTCTTCTGCTGACCTAGCAGTGTCTACATCAGGGATTAGGTCGGTGTAGCTATGACTCTCAGGGGTGTGGATTGTTTACACCACCCAGGGGCGTAACTATACTGAGGTAAGTTCCTAGCGTAGACCAGCCCTGAGTCTAGCTAGGAAGCTGTGGCTTTTCCTTTCCTTTGAGGACCTTACCACTGTTAATCAGAGCTTTTGTTACCACAAGATTGAATTAACACTTGTTGTGTCCTTTGGTATTTACACAACAACAGTAACATGAAGGAGCCCCAGGGGCACAACTGGGTTTCAAATAACCACATCTGCTAACAACACACTAACTTCCACAGCCAGGTTTCTGGCAGCTTTCATAATATAGAACATGGTGAGCACCACTAAAGAGCTAACAGACTCTTTAAAGGGATACTCCCCTGCTCCTGTACAGTACAGCTCTATGCTCTCCAACCATCCACAGACTGCAGCTGGCGCAGAATGCAGCAACTCACTTACTGACCAGGGCATATGCGTTCTGGGAGCTGCACTGGCTGCCCATCAGTTTCCAGGCAGAGTTTAAGGTGTTGGTTATAACCTACCATGCCGTATTTGGCCAGGGACCTGAGGGATTGCCACAGCTCTGGTCAGCAAGGGTGTTCACACTGGATCCGCCTAATTTCAAGGGAGGGGGCAGCTGGCAGAGCGTTCTCTGTGAGGGCTCCAGGACTCTGGAATTCACTCCCCATGTGATCTGAAATAGTTTGAATCTGGTGACCTTACAGGCATGCTTCAAAAGCCACCTAATCAATTCCCTGCCAGTGCAGGGACTTTGGCATTCGCAGTGTCTTGGTCAGTCCTGTTCCCTGCCTGTGGCACACAACAGTTTCCTGAGGCCTGAAGTGCTTTAGTTTGACTGAACCCACTGGGCTCAATATAGGGGTATTTGGGGAAAAATACCCCTGGTCTGTGCTATGCAGGAGATCAGATTAGATGATCTAATGGTCCCTTGTGGCCTGATCCTCTATGACATTAAGAGAGGGGGTTTGGAGAATGTCACACTGCCTGGAGAGGCTCACAACCCTGAACACCGACCTCACGGCAGACTGTCACAAACACAGCAGACACCCCAAACTGCTGGTGTGTTCCATAATTAGATGGCACCAAGCCGGTAACAAACGTGAACTCCTGGATCACTGTAACAGTCTAACTTTGGAGTCACAGACAGTCCCCTGAGATTCTCCAGTCTATCTTGCCACCCAGACAAACTGGACTTGGTGACAAATGGTCACTTACACCAAAACCATATCACACTAGGTTGCTTCCAGTCCAGTTAGACCAGTCACTTACTCCCAGATCAATTGGTACTCTAGATCCTACACTAAAGACAACGCCTGTAGCCAGTCCTGTGATAAACTATCTAAAGGTTTATTAACTATTAAAATATAGAAATAAGAGAGTTATCTACAAGTTAAAGCAAGCAAACATTTACACACCAATGATTTAGCAGCTAAATACTAAGGGTATGCCTACACTGGCAGAGTTACAGTGCCGGCAGTTACAGCACCTGTCAGAGAGTGCTGAAAGGAAACTGGTGTTGTGTGGTCACACTGTCAGCTGCCTGTGCGATAGCGCGTTCACACTTGCAGCTGAATTCAGAGTGGCGCACTCTGGGCAACTATCCAACAGAGCATCTCTTCCTCTTCTGCCACTAAGAATTGTGGGAAGGAGGAGGGAGTTGCGGGGCATCCTGAGTCCTGTCCCAATGCCCAGTGATGCATTGCTTCACACGACAGCAACCCCTCTGCTTCCATCCACATTTGGCACCATCTTTCAATGGTTTGTGTACTGCGCACTGGGCGTCGTCAGTCTGCAGGAATGGATCCCACACTGTTGACCAATATGCTGCTTGCTCTAACATGCCATGCGTGGCAATGGAGTTATTCATTAAACTACAAAGGAAAGAGGAGTTCGACATTGATCTTGCCACGCTTAGTAGCTACAACATGAGGTTGCTTGTGGCATTCATGGAGGTGCTGACCACAGTGGAATGCCACTTCTGGGCTCAGGAAACAAACACTGAGTGGTGGGATCACATCATCATGCATGTCTGGGATGACAAGCAGTGGCTGCAGAACTTTCGGATGAGGAAAATCACATTCATGGGACTGTGTGATGAGCTCGCCCAAGCCCTGCAGCACAAGGACATGAAAATGAGCTGCCCTGCCGTTGGAGAAGCATGTGGCAATTGCACTGTGGAAGCTGGCTACTCCAGACTGCTACCAATCGATCGCTAACCAGTTTGGAGTGGGAAAGTTGACTGTTGGACTCGTGTTGACGGACGTGTTCAGGGCAATTAATCAGATCCTGCTCCGAAAGACAGTGACTCTGGACAATTGTGTGACATTGTAGATGGCTTTGCACAAATGGGCTTGCCTAACTGAAAAAGGGCGATAGATGGGATGCATGTTCCAATTCTGGCATCAGACCATCTAGCCACCAAGTACATTAAGCGGAAGGGGTATTTCTCAGTGATTCTCCAGGCACTTGTGGATCACCATGGACGTTTCATAGACATTAACGCAGGCTGATCCAGAAAGGTGCGTGATGCACCCATCTTTTGGAACACTGGCCCGTTTAGGAAGCTGCAAGCAGGGACTTTCTTCCCAGACCAGAAGATCACCATAAGGGAAGTCAAAATGCCCACTGTGATACTGGGAGACCCTGCCTACCCCTTAATGCCATGGTTTATGAAGCCATAGATGGGGCACCTTGACAGTAGCAAGGAGTGATTCATCAACAGTATGAGAAAGTGCATAATGACTGTTGAGTGTGCTTTTGGCCATTTAAAAGCCCGCTGGTGCTGCCTATATGGGACGCTGGACCTGGCTGATTACAATATTCCTATGCTTATATCTGTGTGCTCTCTGTTTCATAATACTTGTGAAGAGAAGGCTGAAAGCTTCATTCAGGCTAGTACCACTGAGGTTCAGTGCCTGGAGGCTGAATTTGAACAGCCAGAGACCAGGGCTATTAGAGGGATCATAAGGATCCAGGATGCCTTGAGGCAGCAATTTGAAGCTGAAAGCCACCATATTTGTTGCTTTGTTTGGGAGTGGAGTGCTTGTAATGCTAGGAGGTGCATGTTTCCTCTTCCTGGGGGGATGGGGAGCAATCAAAGTCTTTTGCCCTCTAATGTTCCCCAAAGGTTTGTCTGGTGTCTATCGGCCTCCTTCTGTTGGGCAGGAAATAACACCACTTATGCCAGTCTAGTATTTCACACTTGGTGCTGCTTCTCTCCTGACTGTGGGGGTGTAAGTTTTAGAACAAATACTTAAATATTACCTTATGGCATGGTGTCAAGAAGCAGAGAGGTAGCCGTGTTAGTGTGGAACTGCAGAAGTGACAAAGAGTCCTGTGGCACCTTAAAGACTAACTGAAGTATTAGAGCATAAGCTTTCGTGGGCTATTAAGTGGGTATTAGCCCACGAAAGCTTATGTTCTAATACTTTAGTTAGTCTTTAAGGTGCCACAGGACTCTTTGTCACTTATGGCATGGGACACAGATATTATACATGAGATTAATGTAGGCAGCAACATATACACATTTCATAGTGTCTAAACACTAAATACATTCTTATAAGACTAATACCTATTTTGAGCAAAACTAACACAGAGATAACCTGGTCTGGTGTCCAGCTACAAGATTATCAGTTCTTAGCTAATGCTCGTAGCCTGGGTAAGAGTTGGCATCTGGCCTGTCAGTGACACAGAGACATCTGAGAGTTTGCGTCTCAGAATGATGACAGGGGCAAAGGAGTTTATATAGATGGCTGCCTGGCTGAATTAGTCTGAGTTATTATTTTCATGCTGGTGGGTTTGGTTTGGGGGCAGTATTAATCATGCCCTATGATGCCTAGAGTTTGAATAGGTGACTTTTTTATTAATGAAATCAAAATCAATCAGCCAGTTGATATCGCCTCTCCAAACCCCATATTTTGTTTAGAAAGTACAGGTTTCCATGTGATCAGATAAGCCACCATAAGTTACTGGAGCTTCAAGATACATGCTTCCAATCACTCCCATGCTTCAATCACTTCCATGTGTGACCACAATGATTTTGTAACATATCACAACAATGAGCAAATTCCTTCCCTATCATATAATTGACTTGTAATCTCATACAAGGTTTCACTTCCCTAGCCCGACCCTGTCTAATAAACTGGGTCCACTTAAATCAGCAGTCCGTGATAGTTAAATGCAAAGCGCTGCAATTAAGTGGGAGCAGCCTGATTAAAATGTTGTCTTTAATTAAGTGCTATCACAAGAAAAAACATTTTACAGACAGGGCCCAACTTCCCCTGGCAAGGCCTAATGTAGACAGACGGGACCCTGGCCCAAGTCCAAACACTCAGCAGACATTTCCTTCAGACAGAAAAGCAAGCTGTCTTGTCCCATGTATATTTTCGGCAGACAGGCCTAAAGACAAAATAATCATGAGCAACACTGGGGACTGGTGCAGAAACTCGTTATCTTCAAGCACGCCTCACACCCAGGTCAGCAGGAGTCTAGGGTACAAGGTTAGAGTGGGACGAATGCTTGTAAATATGGACCCCATTAACGTACAGCTTTGTCTATGCTAATCAGCTCATTCACGAAATGGCTGGGCTGCCAAAACTTTCCATTTTTTGATTAGGGACCAGCAAGACAATATGGGCAATGGGCCAAAGCCCCGGGGGCCCAAATTAGTTCTGATAGATTAGAAACAAGATGAATCTCCCCCGGATGGTATTAAAGAATCTTTTTATTATGTGCAGGGCAGCCTTTTAATGGCCCAGGGGATGGCACTATCTCTCTGCGCTACTCCAACCAAAAAGCTGTCAGCATTTATAACATCTGCAGATCCCATTAATATCACAACCTGGTAGGGACGACGGGACACCAAAAATTGTTTGGGCCAGAACCTGCAAAGCTCTGGGCACCCTCAGCTCACCTTCAAGTCAGCAGCAGCTCGGTGCACTCAGCCTCTCATACGATTGGGCCCTGATTTGTTCCTATGTTATTTCTGATGCATTCAATCACACTTTCATTTCTTCTTCTAAAATACTAGATGCCCCAAGAGTTGCTGTTGCTTCCTAGTGGACTAATGGGATTTAATTGCTATTAGGTCAATCTGCCCAAGATGGAGATACATGGTGGACCCATTGAGGTGTGTGAAAGCCAAGGATCAGTTAGAGAGAGAAAAGCTGGCAAGTATCCCACTCTGATGGCATTGGAAGAGTATTCTATTTATTGTTCAGCTGGTGCCAGTGACCTGCTGGCTCAGGTACAGGACAGAGTGCCAGGTGAACGTGAGGGAGCCATCACTTGGTTGCATCCATTTGGTCTGTGGACACAGGCGCGATGGAGAAAAGCGTCCCCATGTGGTACTCAACCACTGAAGGCTATAAAACCTGCTAGCGAATCTTTCCCTCATCATTACCCTGGCTCCCATCTCCCATGACAAACAAGAGGTCAGATGTTACAGCAGCATTTTATGATTAGATCATAGGAGTGACTCATAGATTTATATGTTCAGAGATTCTAATGTCTGAAGGGACTGCTGTGACCATAGGTGCCAACTTCCCCTCTGCCTGGTGGGTGCTAGACTCCCCTGGCCTGCCTCTTCCTACCCCTGCACCGCCCTTGTCCAACCCCCATTTCACCCCTTTCTCAAAGGCCCTGCCCCACCTTTTCCCACCCCAGCCACGCCCCTTACCACTTCCTTCCCCCAGGTCCCTGCCCTGCCTCTTCTCCACCTTCTCCCCTGAGCATGCCAGGTCCCTGCTCCTCCCCGTCCCTCCCGTAAAGTCCTAAGTGCAGCCAAACAGCTGTTAGGCGGTGGGAGGTGGAAGCGCTAGGAGAGAGGGGGAGGAGCGGGGATGTGTCCCGGGGGGGGGAAGAATGAGGTGAGAAGTGGGGGGCTTGGCAGACAGTGGGTGTGGAACACTCACTAATTTCTCCCCATGGGCACTCCAGCCTCGGAGTACCCACAGTGTCTGCGCCTATGGCTGTGACCATCCATTCCGGTCTCCTGTGTGCAACAGGCAATAGGAGTTCCCTGAATTAATTCCTGTTTGAATTAGAGGAGATCTTTTAGAAAAACATCCTCTCATGATTTCAAAGTGGTCAGCGATGTAGAATCCACCGTTATCCTTGGTGAATTGTTCCAATGGTTAATTATACTCAGTGAAAATATGCCTAATTTCCAGTCTGAATTTGACTAGCTTCAACTTGCAACCACTGGATCTTGCAGCCTCCTTTGTCATTAGATGGAAGAACTCATCATCAAATTTCTTTCCCTGGCGTAGGTATTTGTAAACTGAGATCAAGTCACTCCTTCACTTTCTCTTTATTAAGATAATTAGATTAAGCCCCATAGAACCTGTTTTTACAGAGATGAGAAAAATCATGGCTGGTGATTAGCTCAAAAGCGTTATATGATGAATCAGTAAATATTCATTGTTTGCCTCCTTGGACATCAATAATTCTGGTTTCTTGTAATTGGGCTTTTTTGGTAGGAAGCCTGCATGCTTTCTATACACAGCCGGGATCATTGCCTGTTTCCAGTTGTGAAATCTCCGTGAACCGGGTTCTTAAGAATTACTTAACCCTCCATACCCACAGGCAAGCCAAACATTCCAGCCGCTCATGTGACTTTCCAGCATTTCAGTTTGGCATCAATGGATTTCTCACTGTCCTGCACTTAGGGCAGGAGCACTGGCCAGCTGGCTCTGCTCATCAGCCTGTGTTTTTGCAGCTTGCGCCCCGTGTATAATACCATTCTAAGTCCTCTCCATCAAGATGCTGCAGCAGGCTGCAAAACAGGGGTCCTACAGGGTCCAGGGTAGCACCCACAGACCTGACAGTTGCTTGGGATTGGTGCATTTTCTTGGTCATCCATTTCCTGCATGAGGGACCCACAAAGAAAAGTTCCCAGCGGCTGCTTGATGGGAGGGAGATGGGGGAACCCAACACAACTACTTGGTCTTCTGCCCGACCCAAAGGAGCTCCAGTAGTCCACACCACCAGGCTTCCCACCCATTGCATGGGGTTGTCACAAGCCAGCAGGCTGAATTGGGAGCTACCTAAGCTAGCCAGGTATGCAATGCACCTGCCTGACAGGCCAGAGGGAGGCACCCAGCTGTGCTCAGGCGTCTCAGCCTGGGTGACGCTGGGGGAGGAGAGGGCATGCAGCATCACATGTCCTCTCCCCCCAGATTTGCTGCTTGGTTTGTACTGAGCATGCTCACATGGACTGAGCATTCTCAGTAACACTGCTGAAGCCGGCTGCCCTCATTCTGCACACACCCTCCCACACATTATCAGCAGGCATGGGTTGTCAGGAGGCCCTAAAGCAGCTCAGGGCTTTCTCTTGAAAAATGAGAGAGAGAGAGAGAGAGAGAGACCACCCCAGAATAGCCAATGGCCCAGCAGCCAGGGCACTCATCTGGGCTAGGAGAGACAGGACTCGGGCCACACAGGGATGTGAAAACAGGTCTGCCACATCCCAGAATCCCTAGCCCTTAGGTTGCAGGATGTTCTGGAGGACACTCCAGCTATTTCCTGTCTGGGTTACGTATGGTCTGAGCCCCACAGGCGAGATAGGCAAGGAAACGTCTAGTCTGAGAATCTCGCCAGCACTTAGGTGTGAGCAGGGGCTCCAAGAGCTCTTAGCTATGCAGTGGCATCAGGACAGAGGTAGCTAAGTCACAGATGGGGCCAGGCAACAACTGAGCGTGGAGTCAGAGAATATTAGTGGAACCTTAATGTTGGACTTCGGTGCCTCAGTCCCTTATGAATCTGGCCACGGATCCCACTGAATTTCTAAATCCCAGAGGCTTCTCTGAAATTCCGAGCCTGAGTTCTGCGTTCTGTCCTCCCAGAGCTTTGGGCCAAGCAAGGTTCCTGATGAAAGAAGTTTGGGATCTGATCTCTTCCAAATGGGTACACTGAGTCCTTGTTACAACGAGGAACACATTCCTAAAGGGAAGGAGCTGGACTGGCCTTCAAGGGACGATCATCACTGGGCACAAAGTTATTATAGTTATAAGAGAAAATTCATAATGTCTAAGGCCAGACGGGACCATTAAATTGTCCCTTCTGACCTTCTTTGTAAACAGGCCAGTTACTTTCTGACCAAGCCCACTAACTTGTGTTTGACAAAAGCAGCGCTCCCAGAAAGGCATCCTGTCTGGATCGGAAGATTTTGAGACACAGAATCTACCAGTGCCTAGGAAATTGGTTCTGATAGTCAGTCACTCTCACTGGTAAAAATGTCTCTTAGAAATTGAAGGCTTTACCTCCTGCCTCTGTAACCAGTGTAATAAACGAGGAAATGATTGTGCAATAGGTATTTCACGCGTGTGTGTGTTCAATGCTACACCACTGCCTTCTCAGAATAAAGCTGCAGGGTTACTTTCTCTCAGCTATTGCTCTGGCTTGGATGAATGAAGATATTAATTTTCCCTATTGGTCGTGCTCAGAGCTGTATGGAGGTTTTGTTTTTTTAATAGATTAGATTAAAGTAAGGGACTAAATGCTGGCTGACGAGGCTCTCTAGAAGGGAGGTTAGAAAGAGCCTCCTAGTAGGCTATCCAAATTATCCCAATTGCCTAATTATTCTTATCGCAGTAGTGAATTAGGCTGACTTTACAGCTGCACTCATAAACAGACTGCAAGCTATTAGAGCCTGCTAGCAGCTGGGCCAGGAGGGAGGGACTCTGAGAGACAAATAGGCCATGGAACCCTTTTACTGAAAGAATTTACTGAGGACAGCAATTACACAGAGGGAAGAAGCAGGGACATAGCAACCCACCAGGAACACAGACAGATAGTGCCAACCACAGGCGCAAGAGTAAATCTGCACTACCAAAGTTCTGAAGCCACCCACTCCCAGCCATTGCCAATCTCTAACCCTTCAAAACCAAACTCACAATTTCCTCACCACAACTCTGAAGGGCAGGCTAAAAAACCCAACCACAACCCCACTACTGCGAACCTTCACTTCTCCTCCTGGAGCAGAGGAGCAAGGGCAGGTTGACCAGAGAATATTAAAGGAAAATATTCCCCAAGTGCCACAGTGCATGTTGGCACCACAGCTGGGAGCATGCCAAGGTAGACAGATAAGTGCTAGCTTGGCTCAAGCTAGTACACTAAAAATAGGAGTGTAGACGTCGTAGCACAGCAGCAGCACGGATAGGTGCCCAAGTCCAAGCCTGTCTAACTCCCTGGGTCCGAGGTGGGGCAGCTAGCCAGTGCCATACCATCCACACTGCTATTTTAGCACACCAGCTCAACCAGAAATAGTGCATGTCTCTCTAACCAGGCTGGGAGGGAAGCTCCCAGATGCAGCGTAGACATACCCACAATGTCTTGGCGGACAAGTGGACTGGACTCATTTGTTCCATTATTGCACTTCGGTGCCCTTTTCATTGGTAACCACTTGTAATTGCTCAGGGCCAGATCCTCAGCTGATATAAATCAGTGTATCTCTATTGACACTGGCATCTAGAGCCTTAAATAAAGCATAAAAGCATAATAGTGCCATGAAGTTGTGGTGTTCGATTCACATTTGCATCATTGTTAAACAAAAGTCCAGACTAACAATCCCACAGCACAGTTAGCAAGAACAGAGGTTTTTGTTCTGGTGACACGGCCAAATTGCAGGTTGTGGTGTTTCAGCCCAAAATTCCCTGCAGGGAGCCGGGATATGGACCAGGGAGCCATGTGGCTCTGAACTTAAACAGTTGCCACGCTTCATCCCAGAGCCTTGCCTGTCATGGGAGTGAGAAGTGACTTGCAACGGGCTTTGCCATCCACTGAGACGAAAGCTTCCTTTTAAATATAAGATCCATTGTTATTAGCATGCATTACTTCACTTTTGGCTCCAGATTAAAAAAAAAACTGACTATAATCAAGTCCAGAATGTAAACATTTTGACACCCCTGCAATTTGTGTCCCTCCTGGTGATTGTTTGCAAAGGGGGAAAGAGTATATCACTGTTTCTGGCATTGATCCTCACTCAAACAAAATTTGTTGCTTGTGAATAAAAGTCCATGCATTTTCCTGCTGAGGTAGGTCCCCAATTGTCTGCTATTTGAACTCCTGTAATAGGTCTTTCAGGACTGGAGGAATATTTAAATAGAAATCAGAAATAGCTCTCGAAAGGACCACACATACACAATAACACATACATAAGGCAGCCCAAATGTGTCGTCTTTTTTTTCCATGAGACTGCAAAATTTTGATTTTCCTCACTCTGAAGGGCTCAGTTTGCCTGATTACAGCCATCATCTCTTGTCTGTTTCCTGCCAGGAATAAATCAAAGTATTGTAGGCTGCATTCAGCACCAGCATGCTGAATCACAGGTCAATCCGGGCACAGAAAAGAATACTCCTTCCAGAGTAAACTCTACCTTTTTCCGCAATGCCTGAATGCTGTTTCCTAGCTAGGACCTGAAGTATCAAGATGATGCTCCTTAGCATATAAATCTGATGGGAACCCAGCCCAAGATGGCATGGCTGCAGAAATAAAGTGATGGCTTAAAGTTACCCCAGCAACCTTTCACAGATACTTGTTCTTCCTGAAATTAACAGAAATCCCAGTTATATCTCTCATTTCCTTACCAGAGTACAGCATGTGCCTCTTCACTTCCTATATGGGAAGTTTTCCTGTGTGCGGCTCTCTCATTCAAGTCGCACAGTTCAAATAAATATTGTAAGAGAGCTGTTTTGTACTGGTTACAAGTTCAGCACTGAGATTCCTCGGGTTGCTCTTGTAACCCTAGCAGCTTCTCACTCAGTAATGACTCTGGAGCCTTTAACAATCGAATGCATTGGTCAGACTGGAACTAAACTAATATCCCCCTGTTCATGCACCTGCTGGCACAGATGCATGCAGTAAATGGGGAAGCTTATATATAATACACAAGCTTATATAAGGGTTTGGAATTGAGTAGATGCTGACCAAATCATTGAATGGGAGGTTTGCACTGAAGGGAGAGGAGGTCACATGACTAGAAAGCCATGAACACTGAGCAGTTCTAGATTCAGCTCAGTTTTACTTAGTGTTAATTAACAGAGGCTGTAAGGTTACGCTCTGTAATGTCTGCCACTTTTCTAATCGAATGGAGAAGGAGACAAGCAGAACAGGCGGGCTCTCACAGCCACAGTACTGTCCCAGGGTCTATTCTTTGGGGTATGGAGGGCTCAGAGCTCCCAGTGGGAGTTCTGGGAGCTCATCGTTCTGCGGGAGAGACTCTGCACTTTTGTGGATGGAGTCTCCACTGCTGGAAAATACGATGGGACTTTGGGCCGCATTTTGCCAGGTGCTCTGTAGAACCACTGAACCTCTCTGGAGCGGGTTGCAAGTGGGAGTAGGGCAGCGAGACGTGACCAGCAGACCAATTCAGAGGAAAAGCATTTGGCTCTCTCAGATGAAAGAAATCCTTTCAAAGTGACAAGAGAGTTGTGCCAATATAGGGGGAAGCTCAGGTCCCCTGTGCAAAGCCCAAGGAACCTGGTTTGGGGCAAGGGTCTGGTGAAGGTATCTCCTCCATTTGGCATCTGGAGATGGGATCCCAGGCATTGCACTGCAGTTTGGCATTTCCAGAGCCACAGAGGGCAGGCAGGATCATAGATGTTAAGGTCAGAAGGGACCATCTAGACCAGTCATCGAGTCTGACCCACATCACACCAGAGAGTGATTTCACCAGAGATTCCGGCAGTAGACTTGAGCCAGGACTAGGGGGCATGTTTCAGAAAGACATCGTATAGGATTCACCTGCTCTGAGTCACTTTAATATTCACTGTCCTAAAGCTTCAGGAGCACAGAATTAAGGTTGCCTGGTGCCTATCCAGAATGTGGACAGTGGCTAAATTTAAACTCTGCCAACCAGGAAATGAAAAGGTAAGCTAACAAGAACTTGAATATTTGTGGACTTGTGCCAGACACCCAATATACCTGTCCCTATCTCCATACCTTCCTCTCAGCAGTGTGTTCTTGGTGCATGCACTGAACATGCCTGTTCTCAGGTCTCCACCCCAGACTCAGCAGTTGTGCCTGTGCCATGCACCAAGCATGTCCATTCCCAGTGCTTAGCACAGACCCAGCCCACCCTTCCCAGTGCTTCCCAGCAGGAGTTCAGCAAGTGTCTCCCAGGAGAGAGCTGATTTGCCCTGGCTGGGACTCTTCCACAGGCCTCTCAGGAGCTCCAGTGTAGGAACAAGTCCCTCCCACGCAGCCATCTGGGTTTCATAGCCCTGACTTAGCACTGCCGACCGAACTGTCCCAGGTTAGACAGCGCTGGGGGTGAACTTGTGAGCTGCTGAACTCCCTCCAAAGTGAACAGGTCACTCAGACTTGCAAATGGAGTTCCATCCCTCCAGAGACACCAAGGGCATGTCTACACTTCAAGTATGGGGGGTGATATTTCCAGCTCAAGGAGACATACCCCCACTAGCTCTGATCAAGCTAGTGTGCTAAAAATAGAGCATAACCCCAGCAGCGCAACCAGCAGGAGGGGCTAGTATGTACCTGTGGTCTCAGAGGGGATATTTAGGGCAACTAGTCACTGCCTGCCAAAAAAAAAAAAGAGCTAAAAGGTGTACAATTTTGATACCACACTGCGCTGCAGTGGAATCCTTTTTAAAAAAAGCTGCAAATTTGGTTTACACCTATTCAAAGCCCCCATGAAGCACAGAAATTTTCAAGACATTCCAAGTAAGCATGCTAATTTTAGAATAATTAGAAAAACCAGCTCTTAAATTGTTACATGAATCTTCCTTATAGCACAGCTCCCATTTGGCTATAATGTAATCTGCATTTGCAAGCTTGAAATGTCAGGTTTCATGAAGCAATGCATACGGGAGCATAATCAGAGGCAGCCTGGATCCAAAACAGTTCGCTGCGAAACCAGAACCTCCCTAACTACAAGTGCATTTTAGATGGGATTATTTGGCCCTTTTTTGGTGGATTTGGAATGATCTCAGGAAATGTTGGGGCATCATCAGCAACAGCGCTGCTAGTGCCATTTCTTTTCCTCTCTGGCAGAAAGGACAATGCGAGGAAGCATTTTTTTGTCTTACGGCCAACTCCCCTGCCGTGTCTGCTGACACATGAGCAGTGCCAGTTATTAGGTGTGAAATGAGTTTGCAACATGGCATAGGTTGAACATTTGCAGTTCAGTGCAACATAAGATTGTTCATAATACTAGGAGTTTTTGTGGGGGAGGTTGCTTTTGAGCAACAGAACTCACCCCTGAACTAACAAGACACAGTTGGGAAAATTTAAAAACCTCAAAAGACTTATTATTTTTTAAAACATTTTTGTGCATATATATGAAACTCAAGCCAGCTAACGTTACTTACCCACAAGTCTGATTTGTATTTCCATGGAATCTAGGCCATTACATTCAGCTGTGGACTGAGTATAACTATCCACCATCGAACTTTCATCAGCATTGCTGAGAGTGGATCCAGAACGTGGCTTAAATCCATTGAAATAGAAAGTTTATTCATTTTAAGCTGAAGTTCCTTATGCTGTAGAAATACAAACAAACCCATCACAATAAATGTGTGTATTTTCTCCATTAGCCAAGATTTTCAAAAGAGGAAACCTACAGTTAATTTCTGATAGCCATGTTTAGGGACCTAAATTAGCAGCCTAATTTTCAAAAGTGCGGCGCACCCAGCATCTCCCAATAAAGTCAACGGATGCTGCTGGGGGCTCAGCATTTTTGAAAATAATGCCTCTTATTTAGGTGCCTAACCATGGACTTGCCAATTTAACTCTAGGTTCCCATTTTGTAAAATCGTGGCTTCTGTGGGTTTGTCTACCCTGCAATTAAATACCCGCGGCTGGCCTGGGTCAGATGACGTGGGCCAGCTGCAGGAGTTTCGCTGCAGTGTAGACATACTCTTAGTTTAAAAGTAACACAATGACTGGAGCCTGATCCTGCAGCCCTGACTTGTACAAGTAGACCTTATTCCTGCAAGGAGTCACACTACAGCAAATAGAATGACTTGTATGAATAGGAACGGCTCTTATGGGTGAGGGATCAGGCTCCTTTTTTGTGTATGCAGAAGTCACTATGCAGAAAGCTCAGTACCCATTGAATTCACAAAGCCACTCTGAGTCTAGCAATGTGTAGAAAGAGGTGTAGTGCTAGGGTACCCTGACTGGAGCCACTGTAATATTTTGCAGTAGACAGGCTAATGAAAGACCAGGCAAGAAATAGGCATCTCGTTGCACATATGTTTTCCTTTAATTATTGCAAAGCACAATTTGGCTTTTCAGGGCCATTTCTGGGGTAAAGATTGGGAGATACTGCACATAATGGAATATACTCCTTGAACGGAGTCCGATATTCCCAAACTAATTTCCAGTCCTCAGAATAAGGTCTGTCTCCTGGGGATAGCAATATCTGTGGTTTCGATCTCTCACATGCTACCCAAACGTTTCCTTATTACGGTCTCAGGTTTCCTGGTCACTGCACAGTTTACCCAAGCTCAGATGTGATCAGCCGCAAAACATTCATCCACATGAACCAGGGCCATTTTTCCCCCTCAAGAATACCTCCAATTTGCTAAATATTTGTCAAGTAAACAGTTCCCAAAACACTTCTGACCATTTCCTCACTCCTTCGAGTCTATTGCAATCTTTGGCTTCTTCCCTGTGATTACATTTATTTATCGCAAGGTTTGGTGGAAAGCTATTTTTGCCTCTGGGCAGGGAGTTGATGAGTTCGAGTCCTAGTTGTAGAACTAAGCCAGGCGTTGTGTGTTCTCTAACACCCTGTCTTGATGTCAGGGAGCCCTGGGCTGCTCAGAGTATTTCTTCTGGATAGGATACTCAATTAAGATCGTGTCTGGTACAAATATTTAGCCTACGCTCTGCTTTTCAAAAACAGGAATGTGAGACATCGTTCACTGTATCATTTGTAGTTCTGTAATCAATTAATACAACCCACTGTGGATTTCAAAGTGCTTTATAAACATGAATTAATTAAGCCTCATACCACCACACTGAGATAAGGAAAGAGCCTCATTTCACAGCTGGGGAAAGAGCACACAGTCGGTCAAGATTATCCAACAAGTCAGTGCCAAGCCCAGGAATATAACTCTGAATTCACAGTTCTTTTCTCTAACCACTAGTCTCCATTGCTTCTGTTTATCACCCAAATATGCACTTGTCATTTCTGCATATCCCTGTTTTGACAGGTAAATTTGAATTGTCAAGTTTCCTTCAAGGAAAGTAATTTGCATGGATAGCGTAAAGGTTGTACTTCCTTGCAGCTGCAGCACCATTCACTTTTTCTGTACAGTTTACATTCCCTTGTAACTTTAGATATCTGGAAGAGCAGGCTCTGAAACTAGCAATATAATCAACAAGCCAAAAATCCATTCTAGAGTCTATAATAGCAACTGGTGACATGCAAAAACTTCTGAGATTCCAGGCAGATGACTTCTAAAATTTCAGACAGTTTTCCAAAATGTATGCTGGTTTGTGATGATTGTCGAATATCACTGAGTTTTGTCTGAATGAACCAAGCTATGGTCCCAATGCTAAAGTTTTGTCCATCCTTTTTTTTTGTTGTTGTTTCCCAAAGCTTTGTCCTGGGCTGCTATATGTTACTTGGGAGCTAAGGAGAGAAAGTCAGACTAGATGATCTAACTACAGCTGGATGAAATTTTCAACCAAACATTTTTGGTAAAAAATGCCGATTTATGAAACCGTGACGTCTCACAAATTCATGTTGTTTTCACCAAATTGCTTCCACTGGGAAAAATAAAACGGAAAAAATTGAAATGCTTCATTTAGACATTTTCTAAACAAAATGTTTTGATTTTTCACTTCAAAATGAATTTTCCTTGCAATATTTCCTTTAATTTTATTTAAAAATAATAATAAAAAGTTTTACATGATCAAAATCTAACCACATGTGGTCACAACATATTCAAAAGGAAAAGTTTCATTGGATCAGCATTCATGCCACACTTCCCACCAGTACCTGGCCTGGGCTGGGGACGCTAATGATCTAACTGATAGACCAAATTGAGTGATGAATCCTGGTTACATGCCAACTGAGGTTCATTGCGCATACATTTAGAAGATTTTTTTATAAAACACTTCAAATTAGATGAAAGTTTTGAAAAAAAAATCTTTTTTTTTTTTTAATAGAGTCAACATGGGTGAGGTCCTATCTTTTATTGGACCAACTTCTGTTGGTGACGGAGATAAGCTTGCGAGCTTACACAGAGCTTGTCTCTCTCACCAGCAGAAGTTGGCCCAACAAAATATAGGACCTCACCCACCTTGTCTTGCTAATATCCTGGGACCAACATGGCTACAACAACATCGCAAACAAGTTTCTTTATGATTTTTTGGACTTGCCTGTGAACTGAAAAACCCATTGTTTGCACAGTTCTGGAGCTAATAATCCCTTCTGGCCTTCAGCTCTATGAACCTGTGAATTATTGAGGTCAGGTCATTGTGCGCACTGATGAAATGCAGCCTCTTGGCCAGATGACAATGGCAAATTGCATTTCTCGCAAATGGTGCTGGGTTCAACAAATCTTACACACTTTCCTAAAATATTTAAAACAATGACCTTTAGCTTTGGACTTTCCTTAGCACTGAGCTGCAGTGCTGGTCACAGAAGTGACTCAAAGTGGCAATGTGGTGATACATGCTAATTCACCCAGATCACAGTGACTTACTGCATAAGCGGTGGCTTGATTTTTGTCAACTGCCAGAGCTGCAGCTCCTGCCGTGTATTAAACTTAAGATGTGACCTTTCTGCTTCATGTCTCATCCCTCAGCCCACTGACCACAAGCGCTAGAAGATCTGGGGGGAGAGTATGACAAGAGCTGGGCTGATGGGAGAATGAGTCAAAATCAAATCCAGTTCTGCATTTCTGTCAGCTCTGCAGTGTGGGCAGAACTGAGAAGCACAGTGCAGCAATGCACAGTGACAAGCTTAACCAAGTCAAAACAAGCTCACCAATGCTGGCCCTGCCTCAGGATTACCTAGAAGCAGGGGGCTGGGCATGGCAGCTCTATTGATTCTCCCTTGCTCCTCTGCCACATCAATCACACACCCCTCACCTCAGGTGAAGGGATATGTGTCAGTGTTGATTAGGTAGCTGGAGAAGCCTATTGGAATGAGCAGAGGCCAAAATCATCCTCAGGCCACTCAGCACCAGCACCCCAATTCTTCCCTCTTTGAGCCTCTCACCCTGACAGTGGCAGCAGGGCTGGCACAAGTGCTGTGCTCTGACTGGCTGACCCAGCCCCAAATACAGCCCGCTCTACAGTTTGTTATAGTGGAAGGAGTAATAACTCTCCAGAGCAGCAGTAACTCAGGAACAGTGCAATCTTGTACACTGTGGGTTAGAAAAAGCCCTCAGGAGAGCACACACCCCTATGCAGACGCTATTCAATGAATTGTAGCCTTGCAGAGTACCGTCAGTTCCAATGGCCAGAAGAGGCTAGAGGTAGCTATGTAGTCAGGGATAACACCACACAATATCATTACTGAAGAAACAGGAGGGATACATATAATCCTATGGGCACTGGACATTTAGTCTGAGTGAGGATGTCAGAAACAGGCCTTTTAAAATTAGTCCCAGAATAGTCTCATTCAGTGCAAAATTATCCCTAAGGAAAAGAAACCATCCAGACCTCAACTGAGATCAGTTTCAAGGCCCATCTCGACCTAATTCATTCATCACTGCAAGGTACATTTTGCAGACCTGAGCAGAAAAACTGGTTGACATTTTGTCACTGAATTTTTTTTTTTAAATGAAAAATGACTTTTTCACCCAAATGAAGAAAAATGGTCACAATTTTCTGTTTATTTCACACAAACCTGAAAACTGAAAAGTTTGTACTGAAATCTTTTGATTTTTAGTAACTTTATTTGGGGGGGGGGGATGGAAACTGAACATGTTTGCCAAAATCTGAAAATATTTCGTAAAAACAGTTTTTGAAAACTGAACATGTTTTAGTTTTCAGCTTTTAAAAACAACAACAACAACAAGAAGAAGGGTTCTTTCATGAGAAATTAAATCCCCTCACGAAAATGTCCATGAAAAATAGTTAGTATTTTTGACCAGCGCTACTTAACCATTTTAAAGAAAAATTTAAATGGGTGGAGAAGGATGGAATTTTCTAGCAAACCCCAACATTGGGATGTTTATTTGGTTTCATAAAACTAGATGAACCTGATGGAAAAAAATAGTCACTTTCTCAGTGCAGTGGAGTAAGCATTGTTCAGATGCATTGTGGGTATTTATGTTAAGTGCTAATTGAGTAATTAAGGGCACGTTAACTGAGCTTAACAGATCTGGATTTACACCTTAACATACACAAAACTGCCTGCACCAAACAAGGACATTCCACCAGAGAAGTAAATTGCATCAAGCAGTAGGCTGCCCAAATACCCCAAGAGAACCTGCTAAGTTACAGAAATAAACCCCCTCTGAGTGTACACCCATAGTTGTCACCAACCACCCCATACTGGAACCCATACGAGTATCATCAAACAATTACAACCCATGCTTGGTGCGGCTCCATCTCAAGGGTGTATATTGTTATTGGTCTTGTGATGGGTTTTTTTAATGCATCGAGAGCATGAAATCAAGTACATGAGCACTGCTTTCTTTGTAGGGAATGGTGCTGCCTCATGACAGAGGGAGGTATCCAATGGTTTCCACAAGGGCTCAGCACTGGAAGCAGTAATATCCAGCCAAGTTCATTAACAACCATGGGAAAATCAGCAGGGATCAATTTTACAGATAAAAGAGGGCTGAAAAGAGCAGTGATAACTGATCAGAAACAGAGATCAGGAGAATTCAGAGATTTGGTCAGACTTATGGGAGATGAGATTTTAATGTGACAATCAGGAAGTGTAAGATAATAAAAGTGAGAGCTGGCATAAATAGAAAGAGGTCTCAGATGGAATTCAGGGGAAAGAGTTTAGCCGGATATTTATTACTCCAAGGTAAATGTGAGTTCACAATTCCACAAGGACATTCTGAAGTTCTTACTGACACTGGTTTATATTAGGATGAATGCCACTGAAGTTAATGGATTTACCCTGGTATTAAAACTAGTGTGTGAGATAAGAATTGTTCTCTTTGCAACACACACACAGTGAAGTTGGATAAAAACATAACCATCTTTCTGAAAAGTAGCAATGTAACATAACATTATTTCTTAAAATTCAGAACTTTAACACACAAGAACCAAAAACAGCAAGAGACAAAGCAGGCTGCTCCCTAAGACATCGAACTACAACTCCTCCACATTGCTCTAGGCTAGCTTTCTGCAGGCTGACTGCTGAAGACCCAGATCACACTCTAACCTGCAAGCAGGACCAGGAAACCTCCGGCCACCCAAGAATTTAAAGTAATAGTTTATAATTTTAGCATGGTTTTAAATACACCACGAGAATCAGGCCCGATATGCCCTGCTGGCCCTGTGCACTGCTTTAGTGAGTCAGCATGGGCGTTTTACAGAGCTCTGTTCTCCACTCATGCTGCAGTCAAAGGATACTGATCAGAGAAGAGGAGCTAACATGAGTGAATTGAGTGAGATCTGTGTTCCCTTTTCTGTCACTATCCTGCCTCACAAAGATCAGGGAGGATTAATAAACACCTGCTACTCAGATTATCCTCTCCACTCTGCAGACAGTGGGACACCTCTCTCCCCTGGATCCCTGTCTGGGGCCACGGAAGGAGAAGTGTGGCCTCCAAAACATCATTCTCCCACCCCCCTTGAAATTCCTTGGAGGATCGAGATCTGTGCGGGGACAGGTATTTCCCCCCAGGTTTCTGTTCTGATGTAATGCTATGAACTATTATGCACATGGTCTTAGTGCCCCAGACACATGCCTTTCCCCATCCCATCCCTGAGGGGGCTTTATTGGAGAGATGATGATGCTGTCAAGCTAGGCACTGTGGAACATAACAGCTTCTGCTCAAGCCCTCGGTGGATACCCATGAACCACATCAATCTTAGGTACCCACTGCCTTGGAGATCCTATCCCTGCTTTTTCCACAAGGGTCAGACATCCTCTGGTAATGATCCAGAGGACACCTGGTTGGGGACTCTTGCTAGGTTCCTTAACACCTATGTGAGTTTCCCCGGGCTGTGGCCCATCTGGTTTTATAGCTTGTAAGGCCTGCAGAGATCCTCAGATGGAAGGCGCTGCAGACATGCTACGCACTCTCTGCCAACAGCAAATTGAATGCAAATCCCCCATTGTGTGTGGAGAAGGGTCATTTCCAGAGAACGTTCTGTACCATGTCTGGCAGCCAAACCACAGGGTAGTGTTGAAAGACATGAATGCATCCTTTTGGTTCAACTGGCCAAAGCAGAAAGAGCAGCAGGAATAATCGCACAAGGTCAAATGAAGCTGCAGTTGGAGTTTGTGACCGGTCATTAGGAGAAACGTCGCAGTACATGTTTACAAGAGAGCTCCAGTACAATGACTCTCCCAGCATAGATACATGAAATGACCTTGTGGCTAATGGATGGGGCTGGGAGGGAGAGAGAACAGCAGAGGAGGCGCCAAGGGGCAGGCAGGAAGGTCACATCTGGCCCGTGAGCCATAGTTTGCCCACCCCTGTGTTAGGGGGTAGTAAACAGGGCAATTGCCTGGGTCCCATGCCACAGGGGCCCCTGCGAAGCTAAGTTACTTAGGCTTCGGCTTCAGCCCCAGGTGGCAGGGTTCTTCAGCACCATGTTTCGGCTTTCTCTCCTGGGCCTCAACAAGTCTAATGTTGGCCCTGCTTGATGGACCCTTTAAGCCTGCTCACAGATACCATCCCACCCCAACCCGTCCCCGCCACCACCCAAGTGAGCCACGGACTCCTGGTTGAGAACCACTATTCTAAACTACATCAGCATTGCTGATAGTGATTACAAATAGCTAAATCCTGTCAAACCAACTTTTTTTGACCGGATTACAAGTTTGGTTGATAAAGATAATAGCCTTGACATAATATACTTAGCCAGCTTTTAATCCATGTGTGCGCCACCTTTTCATTAATGTTAATGCCATACTAATTTTATATCATTCTAGTTTTTTAATCAAAATGTCTAAGTTATATGTCTCAAAATGTAATTGTAAATGGGGAATCATCATTGAGTGACTATGTTCGAGTGGGGTCCTGCAGGGACTGGTTCTTGGCCCTACGCTATTCAATCAATATTTTTATCAATGACCTGGAAGAAAACAAAATTATCACTGATCAGGTTTGCGGATAACTCAAAATTGGAGGAGTGGTAAATAACGGAGAGGACACTTCACTGCTACAGAGCGATCCGGATGGCTTGGTAAACGGAGTGCAAGCAAATACTATGCGTTTTAATACAGCTAAATGTAAACGTATACATCTAGGAACAAAGAATGTCAGCCATATTACAGCAGTGGGGACTCTGTTCTGGAAAGCAGTGATTCTGAAAAAAAAATTGGGGAGTTGTGGTAGATAATCAGCTGCACATGGACTCCCAGTGTGATGCTATGGCCAAAAGACCTAATGAGATCCTGGGATGCACAAACAGGGGACTCTCCAGTAAAAATAGGGGTCTTATTTTACCTCTGTATTTGGCACTGGTGCAACTGCTGCTGAAATATTGTGTCCGCTTCTGGTGCCCACAATTCAGGAAGGATGTTGATAAATTGGAGAGGGGTCAGAGAAGAGCCACGAAAATGATGAAAAATTTAGAAAACCTGCCTTATACTGTAGGCACAGACTCAAAAAGCTCAATCTATTTAGCAAGAGAAAGTTAAGGGGTGACTTGATCACAGTCTATAAGTATCTACATGGGGAACAAATATTTCATAATGGAGTCTTCTATTTAGCTTAGAAAGCTCTAACATGATCCAATGGCCAGAAGTTGAAATTAGACAAATTCTCACTGGAAATAAGGCATAAAATGTTTACAGTGAGGGTAACTAACTATTGCAATAGTTGACCAAGGGTCATGGTGGATTCTCCATCACTGACATTTATTAAATCAAGATTGGATGTTTTTCTGCAAGAGCTGCTCTAGGAATTATTTTGCAGGAGTTCTCTGGCCTGTGTTATACAGGAGGTCAGACTAGATCAGAGGTTCTCAAACTGGAGGAGCAGACCCAAAATGTATTCTGGGGGGCATGAAAAGCTTTAGGGGAATAAACGTCCTACACACATTTTGCCCACAGCAATGAGTAACTAGCAAGGCTGATTCTTCCAGACATATCAGATCTTCACATGGCACTGTGCATTTTGGTGGATTTCTGTTAAGCTTGCATAGCATTATACAGAGTCGTTGCCACATGTACATTAATTCTTTTGCTAGCATTTAATTGTAAGCATTGAACACAGATGCAGTTTTGTGTTTTCTCTTATTACAATGGATCGTTGGCTGCGTTTGAATCGATACCTTGCGGCTTTTAATATTTAGCAAGAGTTGCATGGTTGTTTTTTCATCCGTGTATGTAGTTGCGTGGTGGAAGAGAGGGGGCGTGAACTACAGTAGATACAAAGAAGAGGGCTGCGATCAAATAAGTTTGGGAACCACTGACCTAGAAGATCACAATGGTCCCTCCCTTTTGGTTTGAGAGTCTCTGAATCTCTATAGATCATTTGGCATTATGTAGCCTGGACACAGCCTGAGCCTGATCCTCAGGTGCACTAGGGCAGTGTTGGGCTCATCTATTAGTTCAAAGCTGCCCTAGTTGACCAACCCTACTGGCGGTTTAGAGCCAGCCCAGTGGCTCCTTTCCCACCTCCCTCCCCTGTCCTAGCACATGGAGTCCCTACACCCCATAGATTCCCAGTTGCCTGGGAGCCACTGCCATTTCTGGTAGCGGTGAGACTGAGCTATTTCTGTGGCCCGGATCACTGCGGTGTCTGAGAGCCTACGTTATTAATGGATTTGGACTAGGGAGGCTCAAACTCTATCCTTGTTGAATGCAGCCTGAAGCGGGGTGGTCCCTCTGTTTCTCACCAAAGCGTGTGGCTGCACTGAATGGGCCTTTATGTCTACACAGCAAAGAAAAACCCACAGCTGCCCAGAGCTCTCAGGGCTTGGGGTGTGGGGGTGCTCATTGCTGTGTAAACTTCCGGCTCGTGCCAGAGCCCAGGCTCAAGGACCTTGTGAGGGGGAGGGTTCCATAGCTCAGCTGTATGTCTACACTGCTGTGAAACAACCTTGCAGCCCAATCCCTAAGAGCCTGAGTCAGCTGGAGTGGGCCAGCCCCAGGTGTCTAGTTGCTAGGTAGACATATCCATACAGCTCCAATTGCTCCCTCTTACTGAAAGGGATCTAGCACATCAGAAAATCCACTTCACCGAAGCTGGAACTTTGTGGGAACAGATCCGTTTGGACTAAATTTTAATCGGGAAGGTGTCTCAGGTCCAGGATGAAATTTCTGCTTTAAGATGGAGGGAGAGGCCACTGACGGCCAGGGCACTCCCCAGAGATGGAGGAGACCTCGGTTCAAGTCCCTGTTCTGATTCAGGAACTTGAACCAGGATCTCTCATCTCCTAGGCGCGTGCTCTGAACAGCACCAGGCTATCTGGGGTGGGGGTGTCTCTGGTATTTTTGCGAAAAAGTCTCCAAAGGTCTCAGTTTCCTTCCAGTGCAAAACAAAACCAAATTTCATAACTTCAACATCTTTCATGAAATGGAACTCTTGTTTTCCAGCCAGCCCTACTCCGGACATGTAGAAATACCACAGAGGTGCCCCTTTCTGAACTCAGCAACGTGGACGTTCTCTGGACCCCCTCCTCTCACTCAATTCACCACATGGGCTGTCCTACGGGGAATGAGTTCCTGTAACTGTGAAACCTGAGAGCTGCTAACACAGAATGAAAGAAACTCTCGCCTGAAATGGCCAGTCCCCTGCTGTCCTGTGAAATACAGAGACAGCCTTTATGCATCGGGCTCTGAACCACTTTATAAAATATTTTTATAGAAACGTGGCTACATTATTAAAAATCAAATGGCTGTTTCAATGAGGTTCGTAATCCACCAGGAGAGAAAGCATTTGGGGTTATTTTAAATAAAACAAAACTACGTTATTTTCCTCTGTTGGATTCTTAAATTAAAACTCTATTAGAGGAGAGGGATTTGTAGGGGATGATCTCTTTTTCCTCCCCACAATTAAAAATGTCAGTGGGAAGTAGCGCCTAATAATACTTTACTGAGCTTTTAAATGGCCTCATCTTACCAATAAAAAAAGCAGCTTAGAAAAATGTATAAGAGAACAAATCATGATCAAATACTGTGTTGTGTATGCGTTGGATCCAAATCCAGCTGAAGTCAATGGTAAACTCTTTTGGGCGTGGCCTGTCGTTTACTATGTATTTAATATTACTAATATTGATATCATGGGAGCCCTTAGGGACCCCATGGCGATCAGGGGCCCATTGCAGTAGGTGCTGGACAAGCACAGAAGAAAAGACAGCCCTTGCCCCAAAGAACTTGCAATCTGAAAGGCAGAAGTCCCTCTGAAGATTGTAAATGAATACAACTGACTTGCAAAACATAGGAGTGTTTTTCTAGCAAGCGACTGGAATGCTCTAGCAGTTGGGCTGTTAGCCTGAGGCACTGGAGATCTGGGCTGAAGTTCCTTGCAATCCTGTACCATTGACTTCTTGTGTGACCTGAGTCACATTGTCTACACTGCAGCTGGTACTGCGCATCCCAGCACTGACAGTCAGCACAGGTGGCTAGCCCAAGCAGCTGCCGCCACTGAGTACCATCATGCCAGACCCTCCGGGCACTCACTCGGCTGCAGAGTAGACATACCCTTAGACTCCCTGCCCCTCAGTATGCCATTATAAAATGGAGAGAGTTGTGCTTCCCTAACCCACGAGGGTGGGGGAGGGGAGAGGGGGGCAGATGGGGGAAGGATATATACAAAGACTGGGAATTGTTCAGATGCTACGGTAACATGGGCTATGTAAGTACCAGCGATATATCTTATGCAATAAGTCCTGTGGAGTACGGCGCTTTATATGTGCTGAAATATTGTGTTACCTTAACGATATTGCCAGCCTCACAAGTTAACACCCCCTGCCCCCCAAATCATGAGTTTGGTTTAAAAATCATCAGATATAAAAATGCTAATTTGGGAGGGCTTTTATTGGCCTGCTGGTGTTTGGGATTCCTGTTCTCCAGCTTTTCTCCACAACCATGAAGCCTTGGCAGCAACATAGTATTGTAAATGAAAAGCTAGATTCTCAGGTCATTGGACTCTAGCAGCAGTGACATTAAGAAAAACACTAGATATCACGAGACTTGCAATAAAATGGCGAGCGCTGGTGACAGTGCATTAAACCTACTATCCCAAACTTGCACTTCTCTGTAATTTTCTCTTGGTAGCAGGTGATGTCAACGTGGGCCAAGACTTTCAGAAGTGATGACTGATTCTAGGGACCTCAGTGTTTAGGCAGCAAACTTGCAACATGTTGGAGAGGCCTGGTTTCCAGAACATGCTGAGGAGCCACCGTTTGGAAATCAGAGCCCTTTAAGGTGTCACAAATTGTGTGCCCAAAAATCACAAGTCATTTTTGAACATCTTGGCTGTTACTTTTCAGATGACTGCTTCCCAGCTCCTTTCATCCATAGCAAACTTCTGAACGGGTTCAATTTGGCTATGACACCACAATTCACATCCCCGGGCTTTTGGAAAGAAGTCCTCAGTGATCCTAAGAAGCTAGACCCTGAGATTTCCACTCAACCAAGAATGCTATTTCTAATAGTATGGCACTTCTACACCACTATGAGAGTTTTATCCTGCAGATGTGCTCAGCAAAGCAGGCCAGATAATTTTTGGGGGTGGAAAATGTTGCTGAGAATGAATATATTTTTTAATCAACACTTTCAGTGAAAAATCTAAATGTTTCCCTCAAACCTCCCAAATGGTATGGTTTGTGGCAACCAAAAAATGGAAAAAAAATTGGCCAAAATCTCCTGCAAACTGAACATTTTTCAATTTTCAACCCAAATGTTTTGGTTTCCCAACAAGAAGAACATCAAAACATTCCAAGGAAAGCAGATGCTTTCTGCAAAACTTATCATGTAATCAAAATCCCAAATTTTCATCAAAAATGTCCAACCAGTCCTAGTGCCCTTTGTGTCTAATGGGAGTTGAGGGCCCACATGATGTTGCAAGACTGACCTCTTGTTCAGTATAGTCTCATAGGGAACATACTTGGCCATCAGCACCATTTCCCAAAGCACCAGGGACCTTCCACAGAACGGCTAGTCAAGAGCGACCATACTCAGCTTGTGAGATGTAACTGGCTTGTAGCACAGAGTGGTGTCTCACAAGGGAATAGAGCACTAATAGCTTAAACAAATGAAAGCCTACTGCCTCCAGGAAACACCAGAACATTCTCTGGTACTAAGGGAAGGTGAGAGGAGAGCAAAGCAAAACACTCTGATTACTTTGCGTAAACATCACTCTAGAGTGACATTGCCAGGAGCCTAACTCAATAACAAACCAAAATATCCCAGCAGGAAAAGTGCATTCAGCCATCCAGACATTCTGCTTGTGCCAGGGGCTACCAAGGGGCAACATTATGCAGCCAGGGCATGAAATCAGTCTAGTTACACTGACACACACGCCTAACGTGCACACTTAGATGTGCTTCCCAGGCACAGCTTAATTTGGTGATTAACTGGAGAAGTGGGAGTGAGATTCCAGACTCCCCGCTAGCTATTTAATCACAGCATTACCTCTTCCCCCTCCCAGTGTAAACCAAGCAGGCTGCAGAAGACAGGCAAGTCTTCATATTTTTTGCTTCCTCATTTATTTTCAGTGAGATCCTCTTTGATCTCCAACAGATCCTTGTCCTTTGCCAAATCCACAGAGATGTCCCCTACCCCTGCCTCCACATCAGGTACTTTCACAAGAGTAGGCTTAGAACCAAGATATTCACGTTGCTTTTAAATGAGCCTCACACAGTGCACAGAGGTGTTTAGTCATCTAGGCCATTATACCTGGTCAGAGAGCCGCCCCTCACTTCCCTGACTGCCTGTGGCTGACACCGTCTCTGGCCTGGCTGCATTTTCTCTGTGGGTGGCAGCTGGAAAAGAGGCATTTGTGCATTAAGTAAGCTTCCCCACTCTGTTAAACACACTGGAGCAGCCAGCATGGACGAAGCTTTGGATTTTTCAGCAAAAAATCAGATTTGGTGACAGCGAAACATTTTGCAAATTTGGGTCAGTTTCACCAGATTGCTTCCGTCAGATAAAAACCTACAAAAAAGTAAAAAAAATACAAATATTTCAATTTTTTGATTCAAAATGACTTTGCATTTAGAAATTTCATTTAATTTTGTTTAAAAAAACAAAAGCATTTTAAAATAGTCAAAAAAAATCAGAATATTTCAACCTGAAATTCGTCTTTTTTTTTTTTTACTTTTCAATTTGCTGAAAATGTTCAAAACCCCATCGTTTTCAATACTATGGGGATGGGGCCACCTTACATAGCTACTGATAATCAGTAATTAGTATTACACGTACCAAGTCTGGACCAGGCTTTGCATCCCTCTATGCACATCCTCTGTGTGCTTCATCATAACAGTGCTACTCTAGCATCTGCTGGAAACATCTAAAGCAGCATGTTCTGGTTGTTAGCATCCTCACCAGAAAGCCAGCAACCAGACAGTTACTCTGCCCAGGAGAAACCCGTACCCCTAGACTTCCAGGAAGCGCTGAATGTCTCCCATGCTGTGCTGCCTCTTCATGGGGAGTGATCTATGACCCTGACCTTTTTCAGCCCGCATTGGCTTTCTTTTAAGTTGCTGGGCTGGCTCTGAGAGGGTCCTCCAGAGCACTCTTTGAAGAGAACACATTGCTGCATAGGCAGGAGCTGTTCCTTTGCCTTTCTGGACGGGTGTGTCGGCAGAGTGGCTCATGCTGCTGCTGTCCTATAACCTGTGCTGCATTTCGCGGCAGCTCAGGTTGCCAGACAAATGGAACCAAAAGGAGTTTAACGGGGTTTTTAGAAAGGGCTGGATAAGATGCTGAGCATTATTAATACTGGTAGGTACAGAAACAGCATCAGGGATATACAGAAACTCAGCCATCAAGTTAGCCACCAGCAAGAGCTGGGGAGCAATTCCACCATCAGCACCTCCATCTCATTGCACAGCATTCTGGGCTGTCATCTGGAGTGACATCCCCAGATGGTGTCCCAGGCCTGGCATGAGCAGTAGCCTTGAGAAATGAGGGTGTTGGTTATGGGCCTAACTCTCCCCACCCAGAACTTTCACCAGGGACCTTGAGTCACTGCTGCTCTGTTAGTGACTCAGCACAACTGTGCCTCTTTCCGCCATCCTGATCAGCTGTTCAGAGGTGTGGACAGGAATAGGTGCAGTTTCCATCCCTGGCTGATCAGCAGTGGAGGGGAGGAGCCATCACCAAGATGGGCAGAGCCAACCTTAAAATCTTGCTGTGTGACTGGAGGTGAGGGGTTCTGACCACTGGTACCAAAGAGGCTATGCATGCACACGTCCAGCCTAAGTAATCTGAACTCATCAGCACTCCTGGATTATTTTGTTCTCTCATTTCCATTCAAAAGCAGAGACATCTTCTGGTGCGACTCTGACCACAGACCCTGCTGCAACTTGTCTATTAAATTATAAGCTCAAAGGAGCAGGGACCATCTACTACCCTGTGTTTGTGCAATGCCTAACCCAATGGGACCTCAACCTCAGCTAGTCCCTGGACACTTCCATTGTGTATGTGACCAATAATAATATCCACTGACTCTGGGAAAAATAGTCCCAAGGAGCTGAATTTCCTCCTCCCACAGAGACACACATGGGGCAGAGATCCAGGTGATAGTGAGCAGCTTACACACCTCTAGCTCAGAGCCAAGTGATAGCAGAAGGTGGAGAATGGATCCCTGCGTCACTGCTGCGCAGGTTACCGGTGGCTCCTCCTATTTCCTCCACTGAGTGGCTTTGTTGGAGCTGCCTGACCAGGTTATCTCTCAGCCATCACTGGCTCCCAGATAGAGAAGATGGGTGGAGGAGCTAATGTAGTCCCAGGTTGCATGCCATGTCTTATAACAATTTTGCTTGGAAATGGGCCTCTCTCCGTGAAGACCAGCCCTGGAGTTTGGTTCTCAGGTACTCCTCTGGCCTTCTCCAAAGCTCCAGGTAGAGAGGGAGCCAATCAGTCAAAGCTTTTGTCTCAGGCTCATTGCTAGATTCTGACTCAGCATCCTTCCTCCTCATGGTCTTTTCTCCTACTTCACCTGGCCCCCAGTCTGGAAGCCAGTGGTTGTGAAGGAAACATCACCCTCGCTATGATCAATTCTGACTTTCCTGCCTGGAGCTTTCAGGAACTCTAGCTCCATAGCAAATCATTTATCTGGCCAATCTAGCTGGTTTTCTGCTCTCGGGATCTCCAAGGGCAGATGGAGATCTTCTCAAATGGAGTTACTATTCAAAATGATTTGACAAATATTTTAAAAAATTCCTTGGGTGATCACACTCATTTCTCTGCAAGTAGCTGATATTCACTACAGTCCAGTGTGGGTTGGGAACACAGGGTCGGGTCTCACTTTTCCCACCCCAACAACATGCTGTTTTATCGCCGCTGCTCTTGATGGCCAAGTCTCTAGCTGGCGTGGATCTTTCTCCCAAGCCTGCCGTGGAGTTGCAGCTGCTTACATTACAATGGGTTTGTCCTGAAGAACTTACATGGTTTGCCCAAAGTCCTATGGGATGACTGTGGTGAAGCTGGAGCAGAACTAAGTCCCTGTGATTCCTGACTGCTAGTCCTGAGCCTCGACCACAAGATTATCCTTGCTCACTGCCTGCTTGGCTCTCCTCCTCCACTGGGTGAATCTGAGCTTGTGAGCATTTCACTTTTACAACACAATGTCAAATTGTTTGCATGTTACAGCAGATGCAGCCCACCTGGTAAATTGCCAGTGCAGCCATGAGCACTGGAAAATCCAGGTACCGCTAAACTAACGCGCCACCTGGTCTGTGCTAAGCAGCACAGTCTGCACCCTCCCTCACTGGGGTCACAGAGCCGCACCTCTTGTGTGCTAGTATTAATTCTGTCCCCACCTAGAACATCAGCACCATAGAATCATAGAAGTGTAGGACTAGAAGGGAGCTCAATAAGTCCTCTAGTCATGTCCCTGGCACCCCAGGCAGGACCCATAATAACTAGACCATTCCCAACAGCTGTTGGTCTCACCCCCTCACCTCACTGGAGATCGCGAGCTGTCCCAGCACTGCTGTGGTGACACACAGAATCCGTCCCTGAAAGGTGCTGGCAGCATTTGGGGAACATCAAAGATGAGGGGTTTGATAGGTTGCAGTGTAATAATACCTGCTGCCCTCTTCTGCCCATGGCACCTTCTAGTCCATCAACAGGATTCTTAGCTCCAAGAGAACCAGGAACTGCCCCCAGCCCTCCTGAGATAAATACCTGCTCTAACTCAGCGCTTCTCCAACTTTATACCAGAAAGATTCCCTCCTGAGCCAGCCCCGCTCCCATCCTCCACTGCTTTGCTCTTGAGCAATTTCATAGACCACCAGGAAGGGTCTGTTGGATCATCATGGGCCACAATGTGACTTAATCCTGCAATGGTCAGCCAGGCAGCTTCAATGTTGTTATCACTTTCAGACATCACAGGTAATTACCAAGACTCCTGTAGAAAGGCTTAAATGGTCAGCCACTGTCACTGCAGCTCATTAATTATAACTCAGATCGTAACTTTGCCTGATTGCAAGAGCATTATTTAGAGCCAAGGGTAATTTAAGCAACCACGTCATTGCTGTTCTAAATTACAAATGCATTGTAATCCCCCTTGCTCCCCCACCCGTCCTGTTTGGCTTGGCTTTGAATTGGGCCCTTTTGTGACTGTGGGCTTGAAATGTCAGTTCTGGTTTAGAAAAATAAAGGTAATTTGATCCATTCCAATTCAGTTCTGGGGCTGGCAGATGCTGTACAGGGAGCTGGGACCAGAGTCCTTCCAGCAAGAGCACAGACTGGCCAGCGTTGCTTATTCATAGACTTTAAAAGGCTGGTGGGCATCCCGCAGCTTATAGAGCCTTCTATTTTTAGGGGGTAATTGATGCTTTTCTACAATAATTAGTAAAACCGAATTGAGCTCATATGGCATTTATACATCAGCTTTCAATTACAGAGCTGCCTGATGGCTGATCTAAGACGTGCAAGACCATATCGGCCACCACAGCTACTATTCTTATGCAGGAAGAAGGGTCCCATGGGAGGTACAGGAAGGAGGCCCTAAGTTGAAACCCGGTCACCCCCCAAACCAGCAGATTCCCCAAGATCTGGGTGGATCTCAGGAATCTGGAGAGCTCCAGCACTTCCGCATCGACTCCCGATCCCTCTCTGATGAGTGGATCAGAACTGACTTACCCACCAGAGTTCTGTGACATCAACAGTGAGACAAAGCCACTTCTGTGATCAGGCATAGCCCACCTAGGTGGGTCAGTGGAGAAGAGCAGGTTACTTGAGCTTCATTCTCATTGTTTATAGTATCCCTTGAACTCCCTTAATAGAACTATAGGCCTGTAATTCTGCTGTCTCTTCTGTATTTATAACAGTGCCAGTAAGAGCTAACGGCTCTTGTGAAAAGACAGCAACATAGATTCAGATGCTGGTCTCAGCGATATCAGTGAAAACCTGGAGGAATGCACTGCAGCCAGGTGTAAAAACCTCTTCTGCATGGTGCATGTGGAGTCAGATATGCTGCTTCCCTTATACACGCGAGACAGCAGAAAGTGAGAATTAAAGATAGACTTTGACCTGATGGACAGTCAGCACTATTGTAGATACAGGACCTGATTTTCAAGTCTAGATATGGATTTAGGAGCCTTGAAGGAGGCGTTCATGTTTTGGAGATTAGCTGTTATTGGAGTAGTGCCTTGGAGCCCCACACACCATCTACACTCCCACTGTGCTAGGTGCTGTACCAACACAGAACTAGAAAGCTGTCACAATTCCTTGAGGTAAATATTGCTCTGGGACCTGATTCTGCATTGCCCTGCAACGTCTCGTCTGTCACTTATACCAGTGTGAAGTGCTACCAGATCACACAGGTGGCATTTTATATCAGCTTTGTATCTTAATATCTAAACAGTCTACATTAGTGCCAACCCGCTTTGCCTGCCTCCCAGCAGGCACTCTGGGAGATGCTGTCACACCTCAGAAGGGGTGCTGCATGTGCTCCCTTTGGGTGCAAACCAACTTTGCTGTCTCATGAGGATGGGGTGGGGCTCTGGCTCCAACTCCAGACTAATGCCAGCAGCACTAGTCTTGCAGTGTCCTGGTGCTCCCAGAGAGTAGCCAGCATTTGGGGAAGTGGCTCATTTCACCTGCCATCTCCTACACATCAGCCCAGATATTGCTCCTAATTTGCCCTAAAGAGGCTGCCTCTGTCCCTTTAAATGTGTCATTTAAGTGTCTCCTTAAGTAATTCTTGAATCTTACATTCACCTCTTCTAACCCCAGTAATTGCCACAGGCAGCTCTTTCAACTGCATTGTGGCTAGCTCGCCTTCCCATAATCCCCTGGTGGAGCTCACCTGTCTGGAGTTACTCTCCATGCAAAGGCCACAGAACCCCCCATAGGAAGCCTTAATCTAAACCATTGTGTTTGCAAAAGAAAACGCATTGGTAGTGTTTTTCTTCGGCTAAGAGCCTCCCCCATGTCAACCTCAGCAGCAATCCCGTGATTCGAGTCAAGAGTCTGGCATCTGCACACAATGTCCAACCCAGCAGAGTTGGTGCTTGAGGATTACTGCTTCAATTCTGGTGACACTGGCTTCAGAGAGGGCATTGGCATTAGGGCAGTGATCTTGCCCCTTAATACAAAGGATCTTCTGGAGGCATCATTCCATACTCTTGAGGTGCTGCCAATAGGTCACCCAGGTTTTGCAACCATAAAGGAGTGTAGGAATAACAACTGTCTGCAGTAGGTCACAGTCTTTGAAAATGCATCGGAGCAATTTCCCAAAGGAAGCACTTGTGCACTGGATCCAGTGCTGGATCTCATTATCGAATTTTGCATTTTGAGAAAGTTGGCTACCAGCGTAGCAGAAGTGCTCGACTGTCTCCAAAGTCTGTCCCTCTCTAGTGAGTTATGGTGAGTCATGTGCAAGGCCTGAAGCAGGCTGATGGGGCACTTTAGTCTTCTCAATATTGAGTGAGAGTCCTAGGTTTTGGTAAGCTTGTGAAAAAATATCCAGCGTGGACTGAAGGCCATTCTCAGGGTGCATGAGGATGGCACAGTCATCAGCATACTGTAGATCAGTAATGGACACCTTGAGGACTTTAGACTTCAAGCAGAGATGTTGAAGATTTAAAAGCCTCCCATCCATTCTGTATTGAATGTCAACTCCATTGCGGAAGGGGAGGGGGCGTCTTTAATAAGGAACAAAACGACTGCTAACTAAATGGAGAACAGGGTTGAGGCAATAGCGCATCCTTGCTTAATCCCAGTTTTGATGACAAAAGGGCGCGTCTCCAGGCCATTACAGAGAACAGTGGCAGTCATGCTGATAACCTATTTCCCCTGTCTAGCCAAAAACAGTAGCCAGCCAGACGAAAGCCTAGGAAGCAGGTGCACTTACTCCTCCCATCACACCTCAGAGAAGAGTGAACATCAGGCTCATCTAAAACCATTTAAAAACTGATGCTAGGAAGCAACAGTAATTTAAGGCCTGGCCTACACCTAAAAATTAGACCTACCTAGCTACATCGCACAGGGCTGTGAAAAATGTTCTCCCCTGTGCAGCACAGTTAGGTTGACTTAACCTCACTGACTGTAGATACAGCTTGGTTGACAGAAGAATTCTTCTGTGAACCTAGCTAGCACTTCTCAGAGAGGTAGATTACCCACATTGATGGAAAACTCCCTTCTGTCAACGTCAGAAGCATCTCCCCTACCGGGACACAGCTGCACCACCATAACTGGACCACAGCAGCATAGGCAAAGCCTCTGAAATAAATGAGGAGGCCCAAATTCCGCAGTCTAGTGAGTACATGCAAGTCTCATCCATGTCAGTGGGAATGTTGTGCTTATTTCCAAGATTAGAATCACAGTCTCTCTTATGAGTGTGTGGGAAGTGTTCAGTGTGAGGAAATGCTGCTTGTTGTGAATCTTGAGATTAAGTTTTTGTTTAGGGAGCTGTGGCAAGTAGCAATGGAGTTTCCTCTCTGCTTTAATCTCTCTATTAAAGTCAAATAGAGTCAATGCTGGAGGCAGAGCTGCTGCCTGGGAACCAGATGTTCATGTCTGGGCTGTGATTCCTGAAAGATGGACTTGCCTGTGTGTGCTTTGTAACCACTTCTGTGCCAAGACTGCTGTATGGAGTGTAAATGAAAAAAGCTGCACTGAGAAAGTAACCGGACACAGTCACTGATTTCTCCTCCAGTGGGGAAACAATCAGCAAGGCCCTGAAATTGGAACTGCTTGCCAAAAGGGCAATCATGATAGCACGGTTTTAAAAATTGGGAGAAAAGAATCCCTGGTGCTACTCTACTGGAGGTGGCTGACTGGCCGGGGTACACTATGACACGCTTCTCAAGGCTGTGTGAAGACCAGAAAATGTATAAGAAGATTGCTGGCCAATTTCTCTGGTGTGTTGTGATGAGACTCTAATCTATTTTGTAGTAGGAGAGAATGTATGTATGCATGTATGTTACTCTACTGATGGTAGTGATTCTACACTAGGATGAATTTGCCCCCACTTCCCTCTGCTACCACTTTGCATTGCTTCCAGATTCCAGAGTGGGATCTTTCCCTCTTGGCAACTCTAAAATGGGGCTCTCCTGGTGCAGATTCCCAATTGGAAGGAGTTTGGAGGTAACACCGGAAAGAGAGAGACAAACACAAAATTCCTTGCGGACACTACAGCAAACAGATGACAATGCCATTCTGCTGATTTTTGCTATTTTTAAGGGCTCAGATAAAATTACCCCAAGGGGTCTGTCTGGTGGTTTTGCTGTAAAACCATCACACTGCAAAGGGAAAAAATGGTAATGTGAATTTTATGACTCCTTTTATTCACTTCATGTTTTTGGCGGTCAGCATGAAGACACTATGAAGATAGTCGTGGAAACCACAAAATGTGCCAATTAACTATAAAAATAAGAAGAATGTAGCAAAAACGATAATATATTGGGGAAAGAGAGTTACAGTAAGAAATATATCCTAAATCTATTGAGAGGAGCACTTGGTAGACCAGAGTGAAGTCCCTTCTCTATTGCAGACTTCCTGAGTGAGCTAAGGAAATTCTTAGTCTATCCATGCCTCAGTTTCTCCCCACCTCTAAGGTGATAATAGTAGTACTTCCCAACCTCCTAGAGTGTGGTGAGGATAAATGTATTTAAGATTGTGAGGTGCTCAGATACTAGGTCATGGGTACCAAGTGCGTGCCTGACATATAGTTGTTCTGTAACACTTCTCACCATTGTGTCTAAGCACCGAATGCCAAAAATATCATGGAGAAGAGAGACTTTGGCTCCAGATGGGTTTTCTTCCCCACACTGTTTGAGGTCACTGGATCTCCACCTGAGTTAGGCCCCAGTCTTGCAAACAAGACTTAAACAAGTGAGCAATCCCATTGGCTCAAACCTGCCCGCATACACGAGTGCTTGCAGGTTCAGGCCTTCACCAGGATCATGAACTGTCTGTGCTTGCGCCAACTGCGGGCTTCTCAAGGATCCTCTCAGAGCTGCTCCAATCATTTGTTATTGAACAATATTTGTTGCAAGTGTTGGCAATTTTTTCCATTGAATTGCTGCTTGTGAATAGATTTGTCTATTATTTGCCCTGTTCCATATCTATCTACAACCAAACAGGAGCAGACACGGAGGTGCATCTCTCTGGAAATCAATTAATTCTGACACATTAGGGAAATTCTAATCTGTCTGTCTAACCCGGCTAGACTTTTGCATAGCTCATGTGCCGTTCAGAGTGGCTACGCTCAAATCTGACAGCAGGGGGTGCAGTCTCCCTGCCAGCTACTGATGGAAAACGGGGCTTTTCATGGCTGTGTGGATATCCAGAAGCCACAAGGAGTGAACAAGGCAACTGATTGTCCTAAAGATCTGAGAGCCGATGTAAAAGGCTGCAGTCAGAACACTAGCAATTTATACCCATTCACTGTACTGTGAAGCAACTGACTACATGCACATAGAAAAGTGCCAGGCAATGAGGACACACTCTTGGATCTATTTGAAATAAGCAGTAACAGGCAAATAGGTAGATGTTTCTAGAAATTAGAGAGATGGTTCAATTACACAATTGGAGGGCAGAGGGTGTTCAATTCCCCCACGATGGAAAGTGAATCATCACCAAAGTCCCACTTATGCTCTTACAATAAGAGAAAATAAGGTTTAGATGGAACTTTGGTGATGTTGGTCTTGTGCCAAATCATCTGCACAGAAGCAAATTCCACCCCAAGTGATCAGCACTTGGAATCCTCTGCACCTGGAGATGGTCAAATCTATCATGCCAGGATTCAGTGTGACAACTACTTGGATCTCAGTGATACCTGGGGCTGTAAAGGGTGGGATTTTCAAAGCATCTATGTGCGTTAAAAGCACAAGTCTAGAGTTGATGGAAATGGCTATTAGCCAGGATGGGCAGGGATGGTGTCCTTAGCCTCTGTTTGCCAGAAGCTGGGAGTGGGTGACAGGGGATGGATCACTTGGTGATAACCTGTTCTGTTCATTCCCTCTGAAGTACCTGGCATTGGCCACTGCAGGAAGACAGGATACCGGGCTAGCTGGACCTTCGGTCTGACCCAATATAGCTGTTTTATGTTATGTTCTTTTCCATCACCAATTCTTTTGATTGAAAACTGAGGTTTTGGACTGAAATCTTTGTGGGAAGTGTCCACTTTCCTCTACATTTTTTATCTGAGAAGCAGAATTTTTCCTCTTAGTTTCTTCATAAAAAGTCAGAAATTCACCTGGAATATTTAGACAAGAACAAAAAGGGTTTTTAATCAACATTTTCTCTGGAAATTTCTTTCCGGAGCCAGCACTGTGGAAACCTCATTGACAAGATCTGGGCACTTAACTCACTTGGGAGCTTTCAAAATCCCCCCTGAAGAGGGACAGGGTCATGATTTGGAAAAAGCACCCCTAGCTAGCACACTAGTTCTACACATGCTTTAACTTGAAGTCAACGGGACTGAAGCATGTGCTTAAAGTTAAGGATATGTTAAATATTTATAGTAAGGCAGCACCCAGAAGTCCCAACTGAGGTTGGAGACTCATTGTGCTAGGTGCTGCCCAGACACAGAAAGAGACAATCCCTGCTCTGAAAGGCTCAGATGCCAAAGACACAAGCAGCTGAAAGTGTGGGATTGGGATCCAACATGCAAACGCAAGAACCTAGCTACTTAACTTTGGTGACTGTTGTTCACAGATGCACAACCTCCTGCTCTTCCCCAAGCTTAAATCAGGAAGAAAGCTCCCCGTGGAAGTTTGACACCTGCCTCTGCAGACCTGAGCACAGAGCATCTTATTAGAACAGGGGTGGGCAAACTGCGGCCCACGGGACACATGTGGCCCGCCGGCCATTTTTATCCAGCCCGCGAGTGCTTGGCAGGGGAGCGGTGCCAGAGGCCCCCTCCTACCCGCCCAGAGTCCGGGCAAGGACGGTGAGGGGCCCCACACTCCCGCCCAGAGTGCCAGGCTGAGCCGCGGGGCCCGCGCTACCTGCTGCGATGCCGGGCTGAGCCGCGGGCCCCGCGCTCCTGCCCCACGCGCCGAATGAGCCACGGGGAGCCGCGGGCCCAGCACTCCCTGGCCTGCGCGCTGGGCCCAGCCGGGGGGAGCCGGGGCACCAAGCGCTCCCTGTCCTGCGCGCCGGGCCCAGCCAGGGGAAGCTGCGGTGCCACGTGCTCCCAGCCCGGTGTGCCCTATGAGCCGCGGGGCCCCGCACTCCTCGCCCCGTGTGCCAGGCCGAGCTCTCTCTGCCTGGAGTTCCCGCCCCGGGAGCCGCGGGGATCCGAGTTCCCGCCCGGGGTGCTTGGGCAGAGCCGCGGGGTCCCCGCAGTTCCCTCCCATGGTGCCGGCCCTAGCTGTCAGGGCCAGTCCAGAGCAGAGAGCCTGGGGGCTGCGCCCAGCTGAGGAAGGTAAGAACTGGGACGGGGAGGCTTGGATGGTGGTTAGGGTGGGTGGAGCGTCTCAGGAGGGGGCAGTCAGGGAACAAAGTGCAGGGGGCTTAGATAGGGTGTGGGGTCCCTGGGGTGGTGGTTAGTGTGGGTAGGTTTCGGGAGGGGAAAGTAAGGGAAAAAAACATGGGGGCTTAGATCGGGGATCCTGGGGGGGCAGTTAGAGTGGGGGTCGCCAGAAGGGGAAATCACAGGACAAGGAGCAGGGGGGCTTAGGTACGGGGTGGGGTCTTGGGGGGGTAGTTGGGGGGGGATCTCCGGAGAGGGCGATCAGGGGACAAGGAGTGGGGGGGTTGGATGTGTTGGGGGCTCTGAGGGGGTAGAAAGTGATTGGGAGTTGGATAGCGGGGCATGGCCAGGCTGTTTGGTGAGGCACCGCCTTCCCTACCTGGCCCTCCACACAATTTTGAATTCCAATGTGGCCCTCGGGCTAAAAAGTTTGCCCACCCCTGTATTAGAAGCAGGTGGGTGTATCTCAAATGATCAATTTCCTACAGCCCCATTTTTCCTGCCGTCACCTTCTCTGTCTCTAGACTCCCCTCGCCGCCCCCTTGCTGGCAGTCTCAGCAGAGAAGCCAAGGAGTGAATGGGCCATGGAGACTCAAGTTCTCACTCACCCCAAGAACAAGCCCCTGGATGTCCTGGGAGGAACTTGTGCTGTACCTGCTCCCTGGATAAGCCAGCTGGCAACCCTGGAGATTCCAGAGCTGTGGTGCTGTTCATCAGCACTTAACTCACAGGAAGAATTACATGAACAAGAGTGATTTTCCTACAAGTTCCCTGAGTTACAGCCCCCAGGTTTGACACCAACTGTAAACCATTTGGAATGTATTAATATAATATCAGTTAGAAAACTTAGCCAGCCCTGTGACATCAGAGGCATTTCAAGCAAAGTCTCCACTAAAAAGTGGAGAGCAGGCAGATTTCCGTCGCTTGAATGTATGAAGTCATTGAGCAGTAGGCAATATTAAATCCAGACATGGCCAGTATTTAACTCCAATTAGGACTTGGACTTTTGGTCTGAGATGTGGGCCGGGGGGTGGGGCAGGTCTGTGCTAGCGATCTGGACTGTGTCATATTCCCCCCATCCACCCCCAAACTATCTGACAAGCTGAAAGTGGAATGACCTGAAATAATAATGGCGGTGGCCTTTGACATTATTTTTGCTATTGCAAAGACATCATATTTTTCCACTTCCTGATTGCTCACGTTTTCATGAGTTACAATCCAGGCTTTTGGGGATTTCTCTCACCGTTGGCATCCAGCATGGCTTGCCAGCTATCCCTCTGCATCTAATTCCAGATGGACTGAGCCTCTCATTCTCTGGAGCCTCTAATACTTTCCACAGTCATATCACCAAGTGAAGATTTTCAGTGGCCTGAGATCATATCTACAGAAATGATTCTTCAGCATATTGTCTGTGGTTCCAATCTGAGTAACAGTGGAGGGGCAGAGGGAGGGGTTAGGCACACGCCCGGATTAGTCATGTCCAGATTTGTCACACGTTCTCTCCTTGAAAGCCTACTTGGAAGTAACAATGGTCAAATTTGTGTGTTTAGCACATGGCTCTGGGCTGGCAAACACCCTTAAGGCTTCATTCAAACCAGAAGCTCTGCTAGGCTGAAGAATTCACATGCTTACTGCACAGAGACCTATCTATCTAGGTAATAAAAATACTAATTTCAATAGTAGCTCTCAAAGGGCTTTACAAAGATGGTCAATATCACTCAATCCATTTCACATCCCATATGACCCTCAGCCTCATTGCTACCGTCTGACAACTATTAATGGACTGACCTTCACAATAGCCCTGGGAGGCAGGGCAGCGCTAGGATCACCATTGTACAAATGGGAACAGAAGCACAAAGGGCTGGATTTTCAAAGGTAAAAACGCAGGGAAGGGCCTAGTGGGACTTTCAAAAGCACCAAATTCTGCATCTTTAGCTGCTTAGGTACCTTTGAAAATCTGGCCAACGGAAGCTGAGTTTTTCACCCAAAGCCAGCCAGGGAATCTGTCTGTCAGAGAGCCAGAAAGTGACCATAGGTCAGCTGAGTCCCAACCACTAGCTTCATTGTCACTTTGACCTTTGTTTTGGTTCACTTCCAGATGCTAAGGAGTCCCATGTTCAGGGTATGAAATGATATGCTGTGCTAAACATTTTGGGCAAACTGCCTTTACTCACATGCCATCCCACTGAAATCACTGGGCCAGATTCTGATCTCAGCTAAACCGGAGTAACTGCCGAGGTCAGCATTTACTCTGGTTTAAAACTGGATCTCCATCTGGACTTAGCTCACAGCAATAGGTTATAAAGCCAGAAGGGACCACTGTGATCATTTAGTCTGGCCCCCTGTATAACACAGGCCAAAGAACTTCCCCAAAATAATTCTCAGAACAGATCTTCTAGAAAAATGTCCAAGCTTGATTATAAAATTGCCAGCGAAGGAAAATCCACCACAAGCTTTGGTGAATCGTAAATGGAGGGTCACTGTCAATATGCACTGAAAAAAATTAAAATATGTAAATATGAGAGCTGTACAAAACTTTTTGGCTGAAAACAATCCCTCTGAGACATGGATTTAATTGAAATAATTCACAGGGAAATGTCAAAAATATCAGCACTTTGAAATTAACCTTTTCATTTCACTTGAAAATAGGGATGTTTTCATTGAGAGATTTTCTGGACCATTCCATCCCCACAACATTTTGAATGTTTGTCCCATTTTGGGACAAAAACAAATGTCAAAATATCAGGGTGGGAATTTATTTTCCAAACAGCCACCACCAGCAACAATCACAGCCAGCAATAACAATAACAATTAATTTAGGGCCAGTTCGTGCCTGGCTGCTGTTTAGACGGGGATAAAAAGCAAGGAACTTTCCATTCCCTGTTCTCCCCAAAACTGCTCTCTTTTAGTAGCCTGGAGTGCAAACCACCTCTAAGGTCATGGCTCAGTCTCCTTCTCAGCAGGGGCATCATTTCAGAAAAATTCTGGAAGGAGGTGCACAGGATAAAGTTGTCAGCATCTAGAACATTATATGTTACTCTATTCTATCTGCAAAGTCAGGAGGAGTATTTAGGCCGATGAAAACTGGGTGGGAGCAAACCAACTGCCCCTCTTTGCCCCATAGCAAATTATACCCCTTACTTCACAGCAACCATCAGAACTGGCTTGATATGCAGGTGTGATTGTACCGCACCCTCGGGAGATAACTGAGTGAGCATGAAGGGCGTTGTGCCTCCCTGAGGCACAATCAGCCCCGAATGCTATAGAGGAGCTAAAAGTCACCATGGGGCCCATGCTTTGCAAATCCCTAATACAAGTCTGCTACAGGGCTGGCCCTACCATGAGGTGAACTGAGGCAGCTACCTCAGGTGCCAGATTGTTGGGGGGAAGAAGGATGTTTTTTCCTGTTCTTGTTTTAACCTCGTTCTGAACTGAGATAAAGTTCGGCAATATACACCACAGACCTTCACAGCCAATGCCAAGTCCTTTCTATCACTGCTCTTCCATCCACTAGCTACCACCACCCTGTTACTGAGAGAGCCATACAGCTAGAATGAGTCTCTGTTCTGTGATTATGGGGCCACTGGAACGGTTCTGGATTCAGGATGGGATCATTTCTTCTCTGTATGTTTTAATAAATGTGGCATCATCTCCAAGGAAAGTCTGAGGAACATAATAAATAGTGATCCACAGTTTTGAATTTCAGCAGGACCCAAGTCAATCACTATCCCTTACTACCTGTCCCATCAAAACAGCCATTATGGAGAACTCTTGTAGAAGTTACTAGGGATGGAATCCAGAGTTCTACAGAAATGACTTAAGAAACCTATAGAAAGTGAGAGAGGCTGAGTTCCTGTCTATAGGGTTCTTTTGCTTTGCCTAATGGAATTCTGTAGCAGAGATATAATTGTCGATTCCATATGACGGTCTAAAAACCTGTAGAAAGAATCTCGTAGGCTATCCTATTCTATAAGACTGTCATAAAAAATTGTCTTGTCCATTCCCTTAATATCATATACGTCTTCCTTTTGTTATTTACCTAGTAAATTGCCTTTATTGTTATTTATTATTAATTATTTATCCATTCACCTGTTGCAGCCTTATATGAACAGGATTAACCACATTTAATTATTGTATATAGTCATAATCCCTATTGCATTCAATACATGTTTATTAACCACCCCAATGGCTGCATTATGATGTTTTCCTTCACTTTCCTACTCTTCCCTGTCGTATCTTCCTCCTGTTTGTCCTTATACTAATTTAGATGCTGATCCTGCAAAGGAATCCACGCACAAACCCTTATGGCTGCACAGAATCCACTGACATCATTGGGACAACCTATGAGCCAGAAGGGTCTCTTTGTGTGGCTCTTGTATCACCTGTTTGTATTGTAAAGTTCCAGGCACACTTACGTGCCCCATGTCAGTAGTAAATAATATTGCAATATTTTTATGCTGCAGTATGGAAAAACACTGAAATACATACAGTATTTCCTCTCCATGGACTCCATGTACACATATAAAATCATACATGCCCTTCAACCAGCAGCTAAAGGACAGAGCACCTTCCTCTCCAAAAACATTCCTCTGCCACAGGACATCGATCGGCTGTTGCTAGTCATAATGCTCATAGACTTTGTAACTCTAAGAGTTGCTAGTTCTCATGAGTCTGCCAATGATTGGCATTTCTCTTAAAATCCCAACTGCTGGAATTAGGAGATTCTTGGAGAAGGTCAGCTGTCATCTAACACCACAAGGAAGTTTCTAACCCTTGTGGTCAGGGGAAGAAAAGCTTGAAAATGTGACCCAGCAACTTTCCTCCACTAGGAGGCCAATTCAAAGAATCCCCATTTACAATATTTTAAAATCCTGGGACATTTCGGGGTTGACTTGTCATGTTTCAACTCTTAAGGTTGGCCATACTGAGGACTCCAGGTGCTAATGGTGACAGCTATAAACTCGTAAGCAGATTTGGCATTCCATCCAGGATAGGAGAGCAGAACACATATGGTTGAGCAAGCATCCCACATAATGTCCCCCATAGGGCTGGTCAAAAATTTTCTGATAGAATAGTGCTTTATTGGAAAACACTGATTCAACAGAACCCAACATTCTGTGGGAATGTGTCAATTTAGTCAAAAGTTTTGACAGACACCAGGCAGGTAGACTGGCTGGCCAGCCAACCAGCCTGCCTGCCTACCCAACCACCCTGCCTGCCTACCCAACCAGCCTGCCTGCCTGATTTCTTGCCAGCTCATCCACCAGCCAGCCCATACACTAGCCAGTTGGCCAACCAGGTGTCAAGTAGATGAACATGCTACTCAGCCTCCCAGACTGCCTAGCTGTCTGCTTCGTGAGCTTCCCTGTTCTCTGAGCTGGCTGCACCCAAATGACCAGCTTGCCAGCTTCCCACCTGCCTGTCTCCAAAGCTCCCCACCTGATGGGCTACCTGGCCAGCTCCCCTCCCAGAAGGTAGGAAGGGTGAAAAGCTATGGCCCCTCTAATTCTGTGACTAGCTGACTAGGAGAGTGGCAACAGATGGCAATGTACATCAGCTGCTGCAGAATGACTAGACCAGTGACACTCAAGTCTCTCTTTAATGCAGCTCTTTGCAGCACATGATATTAAAACACTGTGCAGTTTCATTATTAACCAATCTAAGTTATTAACTTAGTCAAGATACTTTTACTATGTTATTAACCAATTGCAGTTGATAAAATACTTGTATTTCCCCACCATACTGTTTAAATATGAATATATACTATTACAGTACATGAAAAAAGAGACTGTGACTCTTATGGGTAATGTGGATTGCTAATTTGGCTCCTGAACCAGTGAGGTCTGTTTATCATTGCTCCAGATTCTTCTGTGCATGCTTCAGAAAATGGCCCATGGGCCTTAGAAGAACTGTGGGTGACCAGACAGCAAGTGTGAAAAAAATTGGGGCGGGGTGGGGGGTAATGGGAGCCTGTATAAGAAAAAGACCCAAAAATCAGGACTGTCCCTATAAAATCAGGACATCTGGTCACCCTAGCGCATCAGATTCCAGGCTTCCTGCTCAAGGACTAAACCTATATAAAGAGCACGTTGCATGGCTGTTTGTTGGGCTACTATTAACACATACATATTACATACCTATACGTTAGGTACCCCGTACACAAAAAGGCCTGTGTGCTGTTGAGTGTACAAAGTATGTTAGCAGGTAGGTGTGCTGAGTATTTACCTAGCTTTAAATACCAGGTTATTTGGCAAGCATGAGGGATACTTGCAGCAGGAGCGCTGGAACAGAAAGATGGCGGCTTGCATGCTGAAGGCTTTGCATAGCCAGCGCTGAGGAGTGTTTGAGTCTCAGAATGGGACAAGGAGAGCAAGGTTGGAGTGCTAGTTAGGTTTGACACAGGTTTTGCTTGGAGTAAAGTTACTGCTAGGAAAGCCTCTTATGTGTCCCATTGAAAAGGAGTTTGAGTATTTGAAAAGATTTAAATCCTGGGAGATTTCCTAACAACACATCTCTTCTAGTAAGTTGTGTCCCAGCTAAGCAGAGCATACCTTAGCATTGAGCCTGTGACCCACTAATTGAGCAGTTTCGATTCCATCCAGTAGAGGGCATCTGTGCAAATAGACTCTCCCGGATTTATTTTAAATCCTTTGCAGTCCTAGGCCACTTGTGCAGGTTTGCTGTGCAATGTTAGAGTGAGTGTGAATTAAATAAGTTGTCTCCCTCCCAAGCCCACCCACTCCATTTCCAATCTGTTCTTTCCATGAACACCCATCCTCATAGCAGGAGGGCTTTCCCAGGCAGCATGCATGTAGATTTTTACATGACTCTGAAGATCACTTGGTGTCAGAGATTTTTTAATGCCCTTTCCCCTTCTCTCCTTTCTTCCCCATGCTGGCCTGGCTCCATTATGCTTCAGCCTGGGTTCTGCTGCCTATGAAGCATATAATCCAGCTGTCAGTTCATAAAGCGTGGTTTATTATCCAGAGAATGGAGGGCTAATGCTAATAACTCTGCGGAAGATGCAGTGTGGTGTGCCACAAGATTACCATTCCCCCTGAATGAAGAAACCAGCTGCTGTCCTCACCACATGACTGCCCCTTCTGGGACACAGCTGGTTTAGAGAAAACAAAAACCAGACTCCTATAAAGGTTGTTATTCTTTTACTGGCCAAACATACTCCATGGCACAGGGAGTAACAGAGGCAATGTAGTAATATAGGCAAAATGGAAAGGCTACCAGAGGGCTACTTTGTCATCCAGTCCCATCCCATCCTAGATCAGTCGCTGCTCCTAGCAGCGGTGGGTATTATTGCTAATCATAAGTATTTTGTGTGAATATTTTTAGTTTTTTCTCCATTTGTTGTAGAAGTGTCCCAACTTTTTGATGAAACCCTTCTAATATTTTTTTCAGAACTCCCCACTGTTCAAGGCTTGTGGCGCTAAGTATCACTTTGGGGGGCTGGATGGTTTTTGTTGGTGTTGAAAAACCAGAGAATTTTAAACACAACTAAAACGTTAATGGAAAATTTTTGTTCAGCACAGAACTGCAATTTTTCTCCAGAAAAAACAGTTTCACCTGAAAATTTCACATTGGGCATAGGATTTTCTTCTCAGGAGCACCCACAATAAGAGGAGGTCTTCTCGCTGCCCTGAAGAACTCAGATTCTGAACAAGTCAAACAGAGAGATGGAGGGTAGGCGAGAGAGGCACAAACACACAAGGTGCCCCAGAGCAGACTGGCTGCAGTCTGGTCACAGACAGTTCTATTGACCTGATATGGTAGGGCTGGCTCCAGTCAGATTGGTTGTGGAAGTCAGGAGCCAATGGGAAGGGAGTAACCATGGCCAGAGACCCTCCCTTACATTAGTGATGAAGAAATGTTTGGACCAATGAGTGGTGCTGTAACCCAATGCGTGGACTGCTGCTTCCAAGCTGAGGCTCCATCGGTCCCCATTGACACAGGCTCTGGCTCCATCCCACACTATTCAACTCTGTTACTGCCTCCCATTGGCACAGGTGTGCCCTGTCCTCACCCACTATTCGGGCGACCTGGTCAGAACTTGACTGGCTCTCAAATCCCAAACAATGCAGAGGTGGTGACTCAAGCTGGAGGCATTGGGAAGGAGAGCCAACAGAGCAGCACGAAGCAGCAGCAGCAGCTTTACCAAAAGATTGTGCCCCTCAATGACCCAGCCCAATTTTTAAACACATGTTTTTCTAGGCCTGAACCATCCTGCAGCCCCTCTCACTTGTAGCACAGTCTCCGGTGCTCAGATTTGAGAGGGCCTGGGCACTATGCCCTTGCTCAGCCCCTCCCCAGAATATTTCCATCATCCACTTATGACATTGCCCCCCAAAGTTTAAGGTGTTTGTCCAAAACAGCCAAGCCACCTGACTTGACAAAATTAGCATCTGATCCGGAGATAAAAGAATCTGTCAGATGAAAGGACCTGGAGATGGAGAGAAGCTGATAGGGACTGGAGCAGCTTGTCTGCTGAGCACCCCAAATTTCTCTCAAGGGAGCTGCAGTGCCAGAACTGCTCAGTATCAGGCCCTCGGGCTGGAAATTTGCAAAAGCCAAACAGTTTTCTTTCAGTGATTTTGGCACTTAGACCTCAAATTCTTCCTTCCGCTCCCCTTTTGGCACTCTCAGTTCTGGTCCCAGGAGGAAACCAGAAGTGAAAATAAAACCCTACCTGACATTTTAGATTATTGTGAACTCCTCAGCTCCAACGGGGGGAGAGGGTTTTTTGGGGGGTGGGGGTTATTCCTCTCAAATGCTCTGGCACTTCTTTTATCCAGAGAGGGTTTGCTGCCAGTTGTGCTCAGTGACAGAGGCCATCTCAGGGGAAGGCTCTGACAAGTCTCTGAGTACATTCAGCTGGACTTGGTTTCGTGATGAAAATCCATCCGGCAGAGTCACTGGCTTCACACTGAACATTTTGAGCCGCCTACGGATAGCATTCAGTGGGGACCGTTCTCAGGCCACTCACTGAGAAATGGATTAAATAGCCCAAACTCGACAAGCAGAGAACCAGATCTGAACACAGGAAGCGTCTGCGTGCAGCTGATTTCCACGCTTGTCTGTGGCAATCCGTCAAAACATGTGTAACCTTAAGGACAGACTCAGAGAGAAACTGACATCATAGAAAGGTTCTGAAAGCTGCCCCGGGTTAGGGGCTTTCCTCCCTCAGACCTGACCAGAAACTGCATGGCACCAGCTGAAGTCTCCATTGCAATTCTCCTGCTGAGACGCACGGCCAGCCTCCAGGTCTCCATCCCTTCGTCCTCCAGTGAACCAACTGCCAAATGGAAGGACCAGGACATGGAGCAGAGCTGATAGGCCCTGCCCCATCTGCAGTAATGCATCCACAAAGAGCTGATGATTTTGTTTCTTATGGTTTTACCAGCTTCCCCTGCATCCCAAGTCTTGTTCTGTATCACCTGGCCTCAGGGAACTCAGTGATGATACAGCCCAGGACAACTGGTGGGATCCAAGTTCTGGAGAAGGCTCTGATAACTCTGGACTCACCAACCGCAGCTGTCAGTTCAAGAGATCCAGCAATCCAGTAGAACTAAGGAGATTTAACTGACTTTCAGTAGACAGTCAGCATGGAGTGGAGAATGGATGCATGGAGGTTTATAGCCATGGCTGTAATTTTGTTCTGATGAATATCTGGGGGAAATGCTAGGCAGGCTGTAACGGTACAAATATCAAACATCATGACCACTGAAGTGAGAGTCCTGAGCAGTCACAGATCCTGCCTCATATGCAGAGCCCAGACCTATCAGTTTATGGAAAGCTTTGGCTTCACAAGGATCATAATTACTCTCCTTTCACTCCTTGACATCTCTCCTCTATTTACTCTTCCCCTGGTATACTCACTTAAATTCTATTCAGTTTCCCACAACACCACCATCACCACAGTATCTGATAGGGTTGACCAGGTGTCTGGTTTTCAACCAGAACACTGGGCCGAAAAGGGACCCTGGTGCCTCCGGTCAGCATGCCAGCCGAGCTGTTAAAAGTCTGGTCGGAGGTGTTGTAGGGTTAAGGCAGGCTAGTTCCTACATGTCCTGGTTCCGCGCTATGCCTCGGAAACAGCCAGCAGGCCCAGCTCCTAGGCAGCGGACCACAGGGCTTCAAATGCTATCCCCACTCTGAGCGTTGGCTCTGCATTCCCATTGGCTGGATGCTGGGTGGGCAGTGCCTGTGGGCAAGACTGAAGCCTCCTGGCCCCCCCTCCGAAGACCCAGACGTGCTGGCCACTTTCAGGACATGTGCAGGGCAGTGCCAGGACAGGCAGGGAGCCTGCCTTAGACTCCCTTCTCTCCCCCACCGTGTCACTGACTGGGAGCTGCCTGAGGTAAGTCCAGGCACCAACCCTAAGCCCCAGCCACCTGCCCCAGCCTTGAGCACCCCCAAACCCAGAGCGCCCCCCTGCAACCCAACTCCCTCATCCTTGGCTCGAATCCAGAGCCCACATCCCCAGCCCAGATCACTCATACCCCCACCACAATCCTCTGCCCCAGCCCAAAGTCTGCTCCCATACCCCTCACTCCCACACCCCAGCCCCATGCCTCAATCCACAGCCCTCGCCCACGCTCCAAATCCCTCAGCTCCATCCCCGATCCTGTAGCCCAAACCCCTCATTCCTAGCCCCACTCCAGACCCCACACCCTAAGCCGAAGCTCTTACCCCCTCCCACACCCCAACTCCCTGCCCCAGCCCAGAGTCCCCTCATGTACCCTGAACCCCTCACTTCTGGCCTCACCCTGGAGCCCGCACCCCAGTTAGAACCCTCCCCCGCACCCTCACCCCAACCCCCTGGCCCAGTCCAGTGAAAGTGAGTGGGGGCGAGAGCAAGCCACCAAGGGAGGAGGAGTGTAGTGAGTGGGGTCTCGGGGAAGGGACAGGGCTAGGGTGTTCGGCTTTGTGCGACTAGAAAGTTGGCAACCCTAGTATCCGAACACCTTCCAGAAGAGCACTAAGCAACTTGACTAGCATTTGTCCCTTCTTGTCCTCTTACTCTGGGCCTCTCTTTTCAAATATTTTAACTCCTTCACTGCTGTTGTTTATGTGCCATGTCATAAGATGGTGGCATTCCTTTGATGTCACTATTTCAAAGATACATACCCAATACACAAGCCTATACCTGGCATGCATTTCACTCTGCCCATACATCACATATGTTCAGCAGCATCCAAAGAGTCAAATAAAAGCCTGGTCTACCCCTAAAAACTAAATGAACCTTACTACATTGCTCAGGGCTGTGAAAACTTTGGCACCCTGTGCATTAGTTAGATTGAGTTAACCTCCGCTCTAGGTGCAGCTGGGGCAAAGAATTTTTCTGACAACCTAGCTACTGCCTCTCAGAAAGGCAGATTACCTACACTGATGGAAAAACCACTTCCGTTGACCGTAGCTTTGCCACTGAAGCTGCTGTAGTGTAAACATACTGGAAAGTTCTTCAAGGAGTTTACAGGCAAGCATGTAGCTGTCAGAATGTGTTCAGGGTCATGAGTTCAGTAATTGTCATGGATTGGATTTGGGATTATACAGCTGGGGCATTCTCACCCATGAATTCTTTTACAGCACATCTAATTCTTCTCTGCTGAGCAATGAGACCCGGGAAAAGCCATTATTCTGCAGCCACTGTCTGATAGCCCATGTTTGTCCTTCAGCCCGCAGTAAGACTTTGCCTCTGATATCTGACAAGCTGGCATGAAGTTCAGGCATGGACTGGCATCAGTGTCAACAAGAAAGTCATTTAAAGCAAATTTGCAAGGTGACCTCAGTCCAGCTTCTAAACCTGCCCAGCTATTTAGTCACAGAAGCACTCATTGGCTGTGCCAATGAAATTGCAGATGTCAGTCAGCTAGCTGTTTAGAGGCTTGTCTTCACTAGCACGGGGAGAGATCGATCTTATGGCGATCGATTTATCGCGTCTCGTCAAGACGCGATAAATCAATCACCAGCGGCGCCCCCGTCGACTCCATAACTCCAGCTCGCCAAAAGGCGCAAGCTGGAGTCTACAGGGGAGCGCGCCGCCGACTGCCTCCGCCATGAGGACGGCAGGTAAGTCGGCTGTAGATACGCCGATTTCAGCTACGTTATTAATGTAGCTGAAACTGCATATGTACAGTCGATCCCCCGCCCTAGTGAGGAGCAGCCCTAGGTAGCCAAGTTACACATGCAGGTGTTATTTGTGTGCACAAGAGTTGATTTTTTTAAATTCGCTTTCAGGATCGTCTCTGCCTCAGTGGAGTTTTGAAAAATGCATTTTGCTAAAGGAATCAGTGGAGCATCAGAAATGTCTGAGAGAGTGAATAAGAACATAAGAACGGCCATATTGGGTCAAACCAATGGTCCATTTAGCCCAGTATCCTGTCTTCCAACAGTGGCCAATGCCAAGTGCTTCAGAGGGAATGAACAGAACAGGTAATCGTCAAGTGATCCATCCATTGTGTCTCATTCCCAGCTTCTGGCAAATGGTAAAACAAGGGACGCAAGGATATGATCAACACCTCATGGAGAAGCCAGCAGAAGGCAGTATTCACAGAGGAACATTTGGCTTGAAACATTTGTGCTAGCCAAGATGGCAGGATAAATGGATAAATAAGAGAACTTGAAAGAGAAGACCCAGGTTCATTGTCAGAAAATAAGTAGATATTGGCTTCCTGTGAGATGAGTTTCAAGATTTATTCACCCCTACAAGTAGATATTGAGAGAGATGAGGCGAAGGTCACTATTAACCACAAAGGGCAATAAATCTCCCTGTTCATTGAAATAAAGATCTACAAAGGTACATATATTCTATATGCTTTTATCGGAAATATTTGAAAGTCTCTTATAGCCATTAATAGCTGAAGTCTATCCGTTACTTTAGGGTCTTCACTGATGTTCTACAAGGAAGCCAAAGTTACCAGTGTTAAAATATAACCTATTACTGATCTCTGATGAGCCAGCCCAGATGACGAAGTTGGCATATATGATCTGACTGGCTGCGTTAGGAATTAGGTGAAAGCTGTTATTACCTCAAGTGAGCCAATTAATCATTTGTTTCTACAATCTAAGTGGTTAACATTGCTCCAGACATCTGTATTGTTGTCGTCTGAGGAAATAAACCACATTATTTTGGAAGAGTCCAAAAGACTTTAATGGGGTGAAACCAATAGAAATTAAGTAAGGTTTGACACATTATTCCACAAACCTACAGAAATTAAGAAACTATGTTCCTCTGAACATCTTTAAACCCTCATATGGAACAAAGAATTATAAACCAGCTTTAGAATTCTTTAGATTGGGTTAAAATTTTTATGGAAAGGTTATTACTAGAGCTGGCTGAAGATTTTCTGTCAAGAAGATTTTTGATACACCATGGGGTTTTTTTTTGGTCAGAATGGAAATTTCCATGGAAAATGTCCAATTTTGACCAATTTGGTGGGAGGTGGGGAGGGGACAGGAGTTCATCAAAAAAACACTCAAAATTGTATTCTTCAGTTTTCAGCAACCAAAAAAAAAAAAAAAATATCAGCCACAAAGTGAAAATATAATTGGGTTTGAATTGTGAGTTTCCAAATTGGTTTGTGGAAAAAAAAAACGCATTTCCCAGCGAACATGAAATACCTCCCCTCCAAAAATGCAACTTTAATAACCTTAATAACATAGAACTTTAATAACATAGAACTGCCCAATTAAGTGATCCCTTAGCCACATGCCTTTGGCTCCACATTGCACAATCACAAGAAACTCTTTGTAGCGCATTGAAAACTATATTAAAATTACAAGCTATCATTTTAAGTACAAGGGCTTTCTTGGTCCTTCTTGCACATTAGAGAGCTCTCTAGGAAGCATGCAGCCTGGATCTCCAGCATTCAATCTGCAAAGAGCCAGCCTCGGGTAAGGTGGGTTGAGTGGTGCTTCTCTGCCTTAAAGAGCAGCCTGATTTCTCTCTCTCTTGTTTTGGTTCTTCTGTGTTAGCACTCGAGTCTCAGAAATAAAGTTGCCTAACATTGCAACCTTTCAGAAAGAATATTTTATGTTTTTTATCTAACTTCTGTGTGCCTACGCTGTGAACAGAACCCTCCCAAACACCTCCAGCACATGAAGAAACAATACATGTGCTTCACACGTAACACCAAACAGTAAGTCCAACCTAAGCAGTGCTAACTATGGCATTTTTGCCAACTCTTGCAATTTTATCACAAGTCTCAATGTCTGCCATTTTAGTTAAGACCCCAGTTACTGGAATCACGTGATTACACGAAAATCTCAGCTTACAATTTTTACTTAAAGTAAATTTCCAGAACACCATTGTGGAGAAAAGCTTGAAAACATGAGCCCTAATGGCTCATAAACTAGAAGTCAAATAAAAAGAACCCATATTTATTATTTTTTAAAATCTCATTTGGGACATGTCTTGTGATTTTCCAGTGCTTGAGGTCGGAAATACTCTACATGCCATAGACATCTGTGCACTGGTTAAGTGTGTGAAGCATTATGGGTCTATGGAGGAAGTATGCGGTATGAGTTTGGGTTTGATGGGTTCTTATTGTGTCTGTGGGGCTGTGCAGTAGAGAAAATCATCTGTAGCATGACTTTCGGGGAGGTTTCTGAGGGAGTCTCACACTGTGACAATAATTTATCAGCAGCTCTCCCAACAGCCAATGCTGTGGCAGCCAGAGGGGATTGCGAAGGACAAACAAGAGAACATCATCCCTGATTTCTGTCCCTTGAGGTAGTCCCAGAAGTCAGTGATACATATTGGTCCATACCTGTCTGATTCCTCCCCATTCCAAGGACTTCTCTTAGGAGACATTAATAAAAATCAGACAATGGGATGTGAAATAAATAACATACCCTGCCAGCTCAGCATAATGCTTATCCATTACCTAGCTTCTTATAGCTATACATATCTATATAATGCATTAAAAATACACCTAAAGGACATTAAGGTTGCAAAGTCAAACACTCAGACATTAGGAGATGGCAGAATTAAGGTTGCCCATACAACCTTAATTCAACCTCCTTGTGTGTACATATTATGATACAGTCTTTAATTACATGAACACATAGTATTTTTTCTGCAGAATCCAAAGAAGTCTTCTTTGCATGCATGAACTGCAATCTTCAGAGGTTTAGAATTTGGCCAGATTTCACAGAGACGGCAAAAGTACATTCCTGGCACTGGGTGAGACCACCCCCCTGCTAAATTTCAAGACCCTGATCCAAAATGGAGGCACTAAAGCTTCTCTAAGGAAGGGTTGTAAGAATTTTTTAACATGGGCAAAACAACGTATTTTCCCCTAACTTTCAGTTCTCTGAAATGGCTGAACTGTTTTTTGTTGAAATTTTCCAGAAGAATTCAGCGGGAGGCTGACATCTGGGATGGGAAATGTCAATCCAAATGTTAAAGTTTGGGAAAGTGAAGTTACTCATAACATGGTCTAATAGGGAGAGAATGTTGATCACTATTCTTCCTAATTATGCTAAAAAAAAATCTCAGAAAACAGTCTCGAAATCTAGCTTATGTTTCAATATGTGCTCTTACTTAGTACATGTATAATCTCATAAACAGGCTGTTTCACTTATTCACATACAGACCATGGGGGAGTGTTACCTTTAGAGTATGTCTATACTGCGATCACTGGCTAGCTCAGGAACCGGAGCACTGACGCTGCAGCAGCTCAGACTTCAGTGTAGGAGGTTATTCCCATGAGTAATTTCCCAGGGTTTCTGGTGGGCTTGTGTAGCCCACACTGAAGCACGTACTGGTACCTGAGCTAGCTAGATTAAAGCTAGCTCAGGTACCAGTATGTCTACATAAACTGCTCTCACACCTGCAACTGCAATGCGGACATACCCTTAGATATTACATTGTGTCCACTGCAAAGTGTGCCAGGAATTTGTTGTATTTGGAGGCCTTTTAATGGGAAATAAGTCAAGTAGTGTTCTAGGTTACTTATTAGCAATGCCATTAGGTGTAGTCACAGTTTTACTGCACCGGCAGTAAAGGAATTCAAACACAACACGCACAGTATTGCAAGTCTCAGAAAGAAATGTAATTTAACAACAATAAATTAGACTGTTTAACGTGAGAAAGCTCTGAAATCCTTTAAAAATTACACTGAGCCACATATCTCTGCTCCTTGCCTTGTGTGTGTGATCAAGAGGGGAGCTGGTGAAAACACACAGGGAGATGCCAGATGTACCAAAGGACAGGTTGGGGGAAAAAAATGGCGCCAAAATACTGGGATGTCCAACCAGAGATAGGTTATTTTTGGTGGTCCAGTGAACAACTCAATTGGCTTCTCCCAATACCAAGAACACTCCACCCCTCTGATCCTACCATGCCAACTGGTGCCCTTCCTTCCCTTGCACTTGTCCACATTTGAACATTTATTTCCACATTTGTTTTCTGCACAGAGGACTTCTGTGTATATGCAGAAAATATCATAGACTTATCTAAGTATTAATCTCGAATATAAGTAGACATGGATTAGATTTTTTAATCAATAAATGTCTGTAAACATCTATTTCACCACACAAACCCAAACTGACAACAAGTATCTGCAGTGATAATGATCAACGTTTTTCTTATTTTGCCTATCAATAGATAGGCAAAGTGAGAAACAACACTGCATGAGAATTTATTAGAATTTGATTTGAGGCCATTTACTTTGTATATTTTGATGTATGGTGTTGACAATTTGTGTTTTAAGGGTCCTGAAGCTTAACTTTTTGAATCTCAGCACCCACTGTCATTAAATAATTATTGTCTAGCTCCCTCCTGTCCATCGTGTGATACCCCCATAATTTCCCATGACTGAAAACTGCAAGATAAAAAATAGGGAAAAAATGTTTAAAACCCATAATTCTGCACAAACTGTGAAATTTAAATCTATACAAATAAAAAATGCTTAAAAATGATCACTGATATTACCTGTCGAAATTATAAGAAACTCAAATTCTGCCAAGCCTACATATAAGGCTAGTCCATGACTGGCTGCATTAGGCTGAATTTCATTCTCAAACTGTAGGTCACGACCCCATTTTCATGGAGCTGCCAAGGCTGGCGTTGGACTTTCTGTGGCCTGGAGCCAAAGCCTGAACCCCACTACCCAGGACCGAGGGCTTCAGCCCGGGGTGCCAAGGCCCAGGTTACAGGCCCCATGCCCAGGGTTGAAGCCCCTGGGCTTTGGCTCCCCTGCCCAGTGTGGTGGGGCTCGGACTTGGACTTTGCCCCCTCCCACCTGGGGCAGTGGGGGTTTGGGAGTCTCCAGCTTCAGTCCGCTGTGCTGGGGTCACGTCATAATTTTTATTGTCAGAAGGGGGTTGCAGTTCACTGAAGTTTGAGACCCCTGGCCTAATGCTAAAAGACCCTAAATGCTGAAATGTTGTATCCCAGCTATGTATAAGTTAGAGGGAGCCAAAGGAAAGGTGGGACTGAACAGCTGTTTTTTCAAACACAAGCCATTTTTAACTCCCCGCAACTCACGACCAGATTCACTTCTCACTTCCCAGGTCAGATCTTGTCCCTTACTGAGCCAGTTGAGGATTCCCCCAGCATGGGGTGGGGGATGCCCAGGTGGTATGGAGCAGTTAAGCACCCCCCTACACACACCTTCTTGGAGCCCCTGGCACAGGGAGGTGGCTGGAGAAATGGGGCATGTGCTTCTGTTGTCCCTGTGCCAGAACAGCCTTTTGGGACCACAATGAGCTGGGTGTAACTTAGAGTAGCCTTTGCCTCCCCCTCACAAGCCCTGTGCTGAGCATAGCTCTTCCAGACGCAGAAATCAGGGTTAAAGTATTGGCAGGCTAATGTCATTTGTTAGTAAATCTATTCGTCACATAGGCTGGATGTTTCTACTAAAACAATCAGCCATGAAATAGTTAATATCCTTATTTAAATTGTCATCTTTAGGCTTTAGAGTTAACAGCCCAATGAAATGAACACAGTAGTTCACACCCCTCTGAGTTATTGTTTCAGGCTGCCTGCAGACTCAGGAAGACATCACTGCATTGGTTTTCACTCAGGTCACATTTTAAGAGTTTTCTTTTGTCATAGGCTGGACAGCCCTTTAAGGGGAGTCAGGCATAGTCTCACCTGCATACTCTCCCAGCTGATCCTGACTGGTTAGGGATCAGAAGGCCTTATTTAATTAGTAGACCCAGCTGCAAAGGAGTCATGGGCTGCCTACAAAGGGCTGTGAAAGTTCACTTTGGAAAAGGAAGCTGCAGAAGTGCCGTTGGCCCCTCTAGGCCCTGGAGAAGAATAACTTTCAGGCAGATAGCCAGGAGGAGGGTGGTGCCAAGAGAGATGACTACTTGGGAGAGTTTTTTGAGGGATGGCAGGGAAACTAAGGAAGTGAAAATAGTGCTTGGCATGATGGGCCACCCAGGGGTGCTGCAGAGATGAACCCTGTCACGTCTCACAACCCTGAGGGCTAGCATTATTTGGTTCTTAGATGAAAGCGGCAACGCTGGAGCATCCATTCAGTAACAAATCTATTTAATGACCATCATATTTGTGGACCCTCATTGCAACAGGGATAGAGACTGATCTAGTGAAAAATGTAAACCCTTGTTGGGTAAAAACTAAATTCAGCACACAGGGACATCGTTAAGTACAGAAAGTTGGAGAGTTATACACGTTTTCTCAGTGCTTCTAACTTTAATATATTCAATAGATTCCCTTCAAGCTTTCTCAAATATTGAACCTGAACCCCTTCAGTAAGGGGAATGGGTCTGGGGAGGAAATATTTTGTTTTTCTTTCAAGTTCCAGGAACAAATCTGCATTTTATCAGCACTTTCCAGTGCCCCCTTAAATATGAAGTTGCAGGCATGGCCTCTAATCTAATCTATCCATCTAACTAACTACATGATAGATGGAAGGAAAGAGCATTGTATTTACTTTCCCATCAGAAGCAAAGGGCCAAACTTTGCCCCTATTTATATCCCTGTAAATCTGGAGTAACTCTATCAACTGTACATCACTGTAAGGGAGAGTGGAATTTGGCCCCTGAGGTTAACCAGTGCCAAAAGGCAAATCATTTGCGTTGCTAATGAACCAATGAACTTCCCTTCTTTGCAGCTACACAAACAGTAACCACTTCATTACCCTGCCAAAGAGCTGAATTTGCTGAAGAATGAAGCTATAATTAAAGAGTGTGATAGCAGTCATGCCCTGGAACAGTTCAGGGCTTTCAAAAAGCTACCTGCACCGCAGGGTTAGTCAGATCTTTGTAGGGATGGGTGCAAAGTAGACGAGAAGCATGCAAAAGTATCCGCCTAATATCCAGGTTATTTCAGAAAGAGCACTTTGAACCTGAAAAGCCTTGTGCATATTTTATTAGCTGCTGTATTTAGGGAGTATTCATGGTAGCAAACTTTCCTGTGAGATTTGTCCTGGGGGAAACTAGTACATTTCTATATTCTCTTTTCTCTCAGGTGCACACCACTCTTCCACACAAATGCACACCCACTTCTAAATCTACACAAACAAATGGAGTTTGTAGTAAAATCTCAACACATCTTTATTTTGTTGAGCATCTACCATGCAGAGGTAAAGGTGGCAGTTTCAAGTATATTTGAAAGATGTGCTATCAGGCAATAAAAATATCCTTGAGACACGAGACACTGAGAATGTCAGCAAACTCTAAATTCACACCATATGGTACTAAAATCTGGGTAATATTTATGTTCAAATATTACAGAAGGCTACATACCCCAAATCCCTTTTGGGCAGCACTTTAGTTTCACTGGCTAATCATTATTAACTCTTTAGACATTCATCAAAACACACTCTGGATGTAAAGTCCTAATTTTATAGCTTTCCAGTTCTCAGTGAAACAAAATGATCACTGGGGAAGTTTTCACCACAATGCATTTCTGTGACATTCCGTTCACAGTCATAGAACTCTATATTCTTTCCAGGGAACGAAAGCTTGCCTTTCCACTTATTGGGCGGAAAATACTCAGCTGACACCTGTATAGCACTAGAAGTTAAAATACTCAGCCCTATTTTTTACATTAACCAATTTTCTTATAGACAACCTAATTTAACAGATTGTGCATTTACCTAATTGGGTGGGTGTTAGTTATATGAAATGGGCAAAAAAAAAAAGTGTCATTTTCCTATAGTCAAAAGGCAAATGAACTTTTTCCATCAGAATGACCTTGAGTTTTAAACTGAGAACAAGAAAGAACAAAAGTAAATTCTTCATGAGAATAGGCACACAATGTGCGTCTCTCCTCTGATTGTTTGCACTGAGCTGAACACAAAACAGCTGCCTGTTGCTCCAGACAGGAGAGGAAAGAGCTCCAGTGATAAGTGCACCAACCAGGGTCTCCCTTCTCCACCGCCTTGTATCATCTTGGCCAAGTCACTTAGCCTCTCTGTGTCTCAGTTCCCCTTCCATGCAATGGGGCTAATAGCCCTGCCCTGCCACCTGGAGGTGTTGAGAGGCTAAATAAAGTCAAGAGTGTGAAGCGGTGAGATACTACAGCAATGGGGGCCATATAAGTACCTTACAAAGATTCAGACAGCAAATTTCTGATGAAGTACAGCCCTTAAAACACCACCCATTCTACAGGGGATTTCATGAACAGCAGGTGAATTCCACTAAACGGCACTGAGATCCTGTGGAACAGATGGTATTTTAAGGCTGTGGGACAGGATAAAGAGAGCAAAAGGCAAATGTTAACCAGCTAAATCCACCACAGAAGAGCGCTTTTTAATGCCACAAGTTGTCAGCAGCAAAAAGTTCCAGGTTCAGTTTTCTAGGAATTGCTTCTGAAAACTTGAAACAACAGCTCAAATCCCCACCCAAAAACTGGGAACCTATATACACCATGAGCACCCTTGATGGGCAACACTTCCTCACTCTCAGACACAAAGCCCAGGGGTTTAAAACAAAAAGAACTGGAAAAGGGGAGACAACAAAATACATTTGGGAACACCAGCAATTAATAAATTCATATTATTAGACTCACCTTACAGCCTCTAGAGTGTTTTAACAATAGTCCCAACATCAGTCCTCTGACCATTGTGAGTAGCTAATGAGTTCTACCCCTTTCCCTCCTCCCCACTCACTGTTTGTTGTTCTGGGTTGGTGGAGTCCAATGAATCTGCAAGTCAGTGGTGCTGGGGCTGCTCGGTGATGTGGCTGTACCAACTGACCCAGGGATTTCAGCTTTGATTGCTAGGAAGAGGGGCCCACACCAGAGTCTCTCACGTAAATTTCATCTCTCTGGAGCTTTAACCTCTACTACTTCATCACCTCCTCCTCCATCACCTCCCTACACCTTTGAACAATCCTAGAGCTAATTTTAAAAAAATAAGAATAGGAACTTCTAACACACCATCTTACCTCTTCATTTAATCCTGTCTCCCTCTCTCACTCAAGCTCCCCAACCCAATTGTGTCTGACTGTGTTCACAGTCACAGTGACCCCACGAACATTTGGTACTTCTGTTTTGTCCTTTCATTTCCCAACAGAGACAATAACATTTTCTTGCCTGCAAACTCAAAACTGAACAGTACCCTAACCAAAATACCCCAAAGTGTCTCATAGCTGAAATGCAAATGAGATCTGGCCCATTCAGTCATTCCCTTTGATCTCCATTAGATGGCAGCAGAGAACTCCCTCCCCTATAACACCCCCATCCAGCTAGCATTCCCAAGCAACTCTAGGCAGCTCTTCTTTCTATTTACCAACAGGTGTCAGTAGAGAGCTCACTAATCTGTAGGGCTTCAGGGCTTAAGCAACTAAGTCCTTACAACAAACAAGTCCCTTATGACACAGGTCATTACACTGAGGTAATGAGGAGTTTGGATCTGTTAGAGTTTTGTCTACCTCTAGTGGCTAGGCCACATAAGAGGTTAATGAGTCTGCTATTGCCTCTATGCTGATAGAGACAGCAGATTTTTTAGCTCAGATCACAGAGAACCTGCTTTTAGAATCAGAAATTGACCATTCACCCAGAAGAATCATGTTATCCAAGGTACTGAGCACACGGGCTCTGATCCAGCAAAGTACTTAAGCAACTTTAATCACATAAGTAACCTCACTGATTTCAGTGAGATCATTCAGGTGCTTAAGACTAAGCACATGCCCAAGTGATTTGCTGGATCAAAGCCATAATGATCCAGGGATGGAGCCTGGAATCGGATCTGGAGGCCTCACTCGCTGAGCCCTGCTCTAACCATGGAACTACTGCCTCTCTAAAGGATAAAAAAGGTGCATGACAATGGATACTGGTGCAAACTCATCCCTTTGATGAACACAGTGAGGCCACACAAGCACTGAGCTTGGCCAATGGGTTTGCAGTGTGTATGAAAGCGAGCTATGCCCCTGGAAAAGTTGTTCTAGGGATGGGCCCAAACAGATCAAAAGTCAGGGGAAGTTCAGCTCTGGATCTAAACTCCACAACTTGGGACCATCAATCTCATTGACCATATTCCTTATGGGTCAATAAACTCTGACACCAACCTCAACAGAAGCACCATTTGCATTGCTGGCGTAGTAGAATGAGGTTCTACAGTGAAATTCCCTCTTTGCTTAGAGACGGTTGCTGCTGCCGTATTGAGAGCAACAGTAATGTCCCAGTTGTTGCCAGCTGAAGGGTTTCTTGTGACCCTTCTTTTAATGGCCAGGCTACGGCTAGGACAGCTACTGGACTGTGATTTCAGTTCTATGTGCCTGATGATTTCCAGATTTCTTTTGGCAACATATTTTTTAATTATAGCTTGTGTTTATCAGTTCATTGTCAAACTGCCTGGGAAAATAGGGCTGCTTGGCACTATGGTCAGAGTAATAACAATCCCATCCAAAGCATCCCATCCTTGCATAGCCCACCCTGAATTGCAGCCCTTCTGAACAGTGCTGTGTGGGCAGCCCTGGAGACTGAAGGCCTCTGTTTATCCACAGAACAGGTCTGAGCAATGCAGGCTTCCTGGGCACAGAAACATGCCACACTCCGTCACTAGGTCTCACTAGTGACCTTAAAGAACCCCTTCTAGAGGGTGATGAGACTATTAAGCTTCCATGGCCCATTCCATCTGCAGGAGGCATCTGCTCACCCAAGACAGAGGTTGGGCTGAGATAACTGAACAGTTCTGAAGTGTGCGGCCAACATAGGCCCTACCCACAGCCCCTGGAAATTAATGGAAAGAGTCCCATGGACTCCAGAGGACTTTGGATTAGGTCTCAGGAGCATCCTCTAAGAGGTGACAATTGATACAGAGTGAGACTTGTTGAGCAGTGTTGAGCACTGGTGTGAACTAGCTCAGAGCCTTTACACAGGGGCTGACCATATTATCTATATATCATTTTAGAATGTGCCAGTGTCACCCCGGGCATCAGGTGAATGGACCTGAACCTCTGTACACTAGACCTGAGCCTTGCCTTCCATATTAAATGATATAACTCCATTGCTGAAGAAAGTCGCCTGGCTGATGTGCAGTTTTGCTAACTTGGTGCTGGCTTTCTACAAAAGTCACTGCAGTCGGGCTGCAAAGGTGAAGTTGGTGGAATAATCTGTAGCGAAGATGAGAATTTTTCCAACAAATGCTTATTTATTGAATTAATATGTCATCCTCATTCAGGCAGTTTGAATGTGGCCACGGGTAGAATTTGAGCTATCACGCATTGTACTGCACAATCTTCAACTCCAACATCTTTATTAATAACCTGGATATAGGAACAGGGAGCAGCATACTAATCAAATTTGCAGAGTTCTGGCCCAGCTGGCAGGGTTGCTAATATTTTGGAGGACAGAGCTAAAATTCAGAGAAATTTTGATAAACTGGAGAACTGTGCTACTGAAATTTGACAAAGACAAATGTAAGGTGCCATACTTAGGGAAGAAAAACCAAATCCACAAATGGGGACTAACTGGCTTGGTGGCAGCATTGCTGAGAAGGATCTAGGTCCCAACCTCAACATGAGTCAGCAATGTGATGCTGTTGCAAAAAAACCAAATGCAATTTTGGCTTGCATTAGCAGAGGCACAGCATGCAAGTCACAATACTGCTCTACTCAGCACTGGTTAAACCTCAGCTGGAGTACCGTGTCCAATTATGGTCACCAAAGTATAGATAGGATGTAGAGAAACTGGAAAGGATCCAGAGGTGAGTGACAAAGTTGATCAAAAGGATGGAATGGAGCTGTGTCCAACTGTTCATCTCTCCAGGTTGCCAGTTCAAACCCACTCCATTTGATGGCTGCTTGGGACCTTAGGCCAGTTCCAAGTGACTGGAACTTATCATCACAACTGACACTAACAGATCATCTTTTTGGATGATCTCAACAAAATGGCCAGAGAGATTATATAGCAGAGGTGAAGTTTATTGTATTATAACTCTGCTGGGTTCAGCCAAGACCTGGGCTAGCTATTGCCTCAGTTATGGAGCAAATCCTTCCAAACCCTCTGGGATTAATGAAAACAAGGAGCCAAAATTGGAAATGAAAACTCTTTAATAACAAAAAGTGATAACATGAGGGTAGCGTGAAAACATTTGCTTCTGAGTGAGCTCAATGTTAAACTACCTCTGTTGGTATCAGGATGCCTCATGGGAGCTGTAAATCAGGTGCCTCAATCCCCTTTCTTCCTCCCCCTCACCCAAAGGCTAGGCACCACAAACTCACCACAAGGTTCCCATTGTCATGTGACTCCCAAGATGCTTGGTCAGAGGGAACCAGGTGGCTTGGTCAGAGAGAACACTGCAGTGCATCATGGGAGATGTAGTCCAGCTAAGGAGTGCAGCTCTTGGGGGACAAGAGGCACATAAGACACCCAAACTACAACTCTCAAGAGGCATAGTGGCACCATAGGGCAAAATAATAATAAAGACCTGGCTTTTATATGGTGCTTTTTATGCGATTCAATGTCAAACTATCTTTAAGCAAAACATTTTGGTTCAGTTCCACAAATGAAAATATTTCCATTCAGGTCAAACTGGTTAAAATTAAATAGTTAGTTTAAATTTTCCTGATGGAAAAATCAAAAATTTCAACAACACTGATATTTTCCCAACTAAAAAATTTGGTTTTAAGGAAACTGGATTTTCTGTCAAAAAAAAAAATTTCAACAGAAAGTTCCCACACACTGAACTCAAACTTTTAAAGAAAAGACCTGAAATTTAATATGCTTCAGCTGTTAACTCAGAGTCCTCAGAGCCAGGAAAACAGAACAAATGATGTCATCCCCAATAACACATTGTTCCCCAGCCCTTGTGACTCTGTGGGAAGAAGGAACTGAGCTCCCAATTTCTTCCATTTTCCAATGGCCATTCCTAGTGAGACAAACCTGGAGCTCTCTTGAGCACTGACAGAAGCAGGTCCCAAAGTGGCAGCCAACCACTCAAACCCCATTGCCCAGAGCCAGTGTCATCAGAGACCTTCCCCTCAAACACCAATGTGGAGGCTTCCCCTGACTGATAGTTACCATCTCCTCCAACCACATGGAACCTCAACTCCACTCAGTGGAGCATGCTAGCTCCCCTGAGCATGATCATGTAGCCTCATGATGAAGTGTTACAAGCAATGTTCCCTCTAATTTCTGACAGGCCATGTGTGCAAAAAATTTCTTCTGTACAAATTTTTGTGCACGCATTGTTTTGCCATGTGTGCAGGATTTAGGATCTGTGTGCGCACACACACACACACACACACAGCTTAGAGGGAACAGTGGTTACAAGTCCCCCATGTGCCTGATCTACAGAGGACATGAGTCTTCTACACCCCCACTGAGGGAGCTGTAGTTTTTCAATCAAACTGCAGCAGTCCAGAGATTTAGCTCTGGAGGGCCCCAGTTCAAGTCCCAGTGTGTCAGCCAAGGTGGCAGCACCATTGCACTAGTGCATGCTGAGGCCTTCCCTTGCAGGCTGGTGGAGGGGAGGGGGTTACAGCTGTACTGCCCTCTCCATCTGTAAGTGGCTTCTCCAAGTCAGGTTTACACCACTTGCCAGTGGGACATCTGAGAGGAGTTTGCAGTATGGTTTTGCACTTAGGGACAGTGAGGGTTCCAAAGCTGTCAAACTGGCATTAAATTCACCTAGAAAGTGTGATTTAAAAACTGGTGCTCATCTGCCTGGCTCACCACCTAGTGCAATGAGTAACCAAGGCATAGCAGTGAGATGCTGTAAAAGTACCAATGTCAAGTTTTCTTGAACAGATGTCTGGGTTAGTCAGCATCTCTGTACAGCCTAAAGCCACTCTGCTCTTGTTTGGGGACCTAACATAACTGGCTAGTGACCAGAAACTGTGCAGGCATGATTAGAAAACATCTGTTCCCATGTCACATGTTGTACTATCCACATTCCATCAGGTTTGCTTCACATTACTCTTTCTATAAATGTCTGGTGAATTGGTCCCTCTGGGATCCAGTGCTGCTTTGGAAGAATGTAAGGATAAAAGGAGGAATGAATCGCGGGAGCTGATTGCATTGCAGATTATTAGCATGTCTTCTAGGGGAAGGCAGCTCTCTGTGGACTTATCTCACAGAATCAATTCATTTCTTCTGCTCCAGGAGGAAAGATTCATTTTTCTCAAATAATGTAAAAGTCCCTCCACTATGCCCATAAACTGAAGCTGAAGCTTCCTCTTAGCTACTAGTGTCACTGGTGACAGGTGAAAGCCAATAGAGGGAAGTGGCCTCAAAAACAATTGGAGGCATGGATGTAAATGAACGCATTTGGAGATTTAATCTCCCCTCTTGTAGTTCCGTATTTATACTCCCATGCTCAAAACATTCAGGGAGAACCGAGTGAGAGCCTGGTCTATTTCTCAGTGCTTTGCGAACCCAATGCTACCTAGCCCAACCTCCCAGAGCTGCAGTGTGCCCACTTTGGTGGCTTGCACAGCTAATGCTTCACCCTAGATGTACAAGTGACCAGTAGTTCTTAGGCTACGAGCATGAGAGCTGCAGTGTAGATGACAGTCACAAACACTACGAGTGGAGTGGACTGAGGCGGGATTTCTGATTCCAGGCTCTGGGCTGGGGTCCCCCCATGAACATACAGGTTTAAATCCAAAGTGGCTTCTGAGAGCCCCTGCCCCAGTGCTCTGGGATCTCTCCCATCCTCCATGGGTTCTCAGAAATAATCACTTATGGCTCAAAGATCTCTTCAGCCAGTTTCTTATGTATTCTGAGATATATTTCTGCCAACATAAAGACATCTAACTTGTCTAAGTAATTCTTAACTTGTTCTTTTCCTAGGTAAGCCTTAGATGCACAGATGCAGCAATATTCACTATGTTAGTGGTCTAATGACTTCTAACTATTGGTGGAAACAGACAAAAAAAGGCATGTAGTGTTTTGGCCATTGCTATGTTTTCTGCTACTGCAGAGATACTCACGCCTCTGTGGTTCAGAAGCTAAATTAGTGATGAACTTTACCCAAGAGAGTGAATTCATTGTTTCATTTCCATATATATATAATTCTTATAGCAAAATGACTGACCAAGTATTCTGTAATAGCAAAAGTATCCTGACTGGTTAATAACTTAGCTTGGTTATTAATGAAATCCCCCAGTGTTTTAATATCGTGTGCTGCAAAAAGAGCCACAGGAGACACATTGAAGATCCACTTGTGGTTCCAGAGCCTCACTCTGAAAATCACTGTGCTACAGTCTTTCCTGCCTCATTGAGTAATGGACCTACCCTATCCTTGGTCTTCCCCTTACTTTAATGTATTTGCAAAACATTTTCTTGTTACCCTTTATGTCCCTTGCTAGTTTAATCTCTCTCTCTCCCTCTCTCTCTTTTTTTTTTTTTTTTTTTGGTACCTTGGCTTTTCTAATTTTGTCCTTATACGTTTTTTATATTCATCCTTCATAATTTGACCTAGTTTCCACTTCTTGCATGACTCTTTTTGAGTTTCAGGTCATTGAAATCTCCTGGTTAAGCCAGGGTGGTCTCTGACCACACCTCATATCTTTCCTATGCATTGGGATAGCTTGCTCTTGTGCCGTTAATAATGTCTCCTTAAAATACTGCCAACTCTTCTGAACTCTGTTTTCCTTTAGACTTGCTTCCCACAGGCTCTTACCTACCACTTCTGAGTTTGCTAAAGTTTGCCTTCTTAAAATCCATTGTCTTTATTCTGCTTTTTTCCCCTCCTATCACCTTCACCCAAGCCACCTTCCACCTTCAAATTCTTTTAAAAATCTCATTTGTCAGAATCAGATCTAAAACAGCCTCTCCCCTAGTCACTTTCTCCACCTTCTGTAATACAAAAGTTGTCTTTAATGCATTTCAAGGATTCATTGGATAATCTGGGCCGTGCTGTGTTATTTTCCCAACAGATGTCTGGGTAATAGAAGTCCCCCACTGCCACCAACTCCTATATTTTGTTAGTTGTTTAAAAAAAGCCTCATCCATCTCTTCTTCCCAGTTAAGTGGTCTAGACCAGTGCATTGTTTTTAAATAATTACAACATCCCTGTAATGGATTTTGTCCTAAATTGCTAATATAGACTCTCAAATTTAATTCCATTTTTGTTTGGGTCAACATCAGGGCCGTCATTTGGGAGAAGTTATTATGGACGCTAAGGGAGCTGTTGACCTCACTGGCTTCCAGCTCTATCAGTGGCAGTTTAATCAGATGAGAATGCTGTTTGCTTTCCTCACTCCCAGGAGCACCACCTTGACTTGTGGTGCTAATGGGGAGAGGAATCCAAGAGACCTATTTCACTGGTTGACAAGGAGACTTTATTCCAGGCTGAATATGCTCTTAAGTGAGTCCCAGCATTTTTCCTGCTGCAACTGGATTTACATGTCATGTTAACTCAGCCCTGATTCAGCCTTGGCCATTGGACAGGGATACAGTCCCCAGCTTCCTGGCACTCACACTAGAGAATTTTCCCGAGTTGGTTTTGCATCCTCTGTGCCATATCAGGAAATGGGACTGTTTGTGATTATGTCTAGCAAAAATGACTGTTAAGAGGATGTCAAAGCAGGCTGCATCTGGTTTTGCTGCAGATAAGCCCTGAGGAGTTAGGCTGATTCAGCAAAGTTTATCGAAGTTACTCCAAATTTTGCAGTGACCAAAATAGGGCTGCAAATCTCTTGAGAACAGACTTTCTCCAGAGATTTCTGAGTGGTCTGGAGAGATCACCAACTCAGCCTTCCTCACAGTGTTTAAGTACTTCTGTTGCCAGTCTTGGCCAAAACCACAGATATGGTACTTATATAAATATATCCCCACTTCTACTCTACAACAGAGCTATGGTCATGCTTATGACCATTCCTGCAGCATTTTATAAGGTTTTGTTTGTTTAATAAGGAAATTTTCAGCTTGCATTACCAAACTATGAGAGAGAAATTATAAATTTGAACATTTTGAACCTCGGTTGAAAAAAATCATGGGTGAGAATATCAGAACTGCCAGACATCTGGTCCACTATTTAGTCTTGAATAGTGGTCCAAAACAGCTGCTTCAGTGGAGGGTGAAAGAAATCCTGCAGCTGGCAATTCTGAGGTCCTGTCCACAGAGGGCAATTTCTTCCTACTTACATTCATTAGAAATCAGTCTATCTATGCAAGAAGGTTTATTGCCTTTACCAAACTCTTGTTCTTAAATCCTCATCATCAACATTCTGGATGGTCTCATTATCCATATTCAATCTTCCTCTGAGTTCTGCTAACCTCATGACCTCACAAATATCTTGTGGCAGTGAGTTCCACATGCTAATTTTGCAGAATGTGTGTGTGTGTGTGTGTATGAAGTATTTCCTTTTAGCACTTTTAATTTTGCTGTCTCTCAGTTTTATCAAATGTCCCTTTGTGCTTGTATGAAACAGCGCAAATAGAAGTTCCCAATCTCCATTTTCTAGACCATTCATGACAGAGGTGTGCAAAATAATGTCCCTTCTTATTTGTCTCCTTTCTAGAATTAGAAGAGTCCCAGTCTTTTCAATATCACCTCATACTGAATTTTTCTAGGCCCCTAATCTCTACTCTTCCCTGAACCCACTTCTAAATCTGATATATTGTGTTTGAGATAAAGTTACAACAAATGAATACAGTGCATGAGGGGAGAGTATCCCATTAATTTATATGATGGCATTACAATATGTTCTATATTTTTCTCCATCCCATCAGTCTCATTGGAAGGAGTAATCAATTAGACTAACCAGGTTAAATTAGCTTCGCTTGGTTTTGTCTTGGATGTGGCTGTTTTGTAGTGTTTGTGCCTCTTCGGCCTGGCCTACCCTTAGACATTAGATCAACCTAGCTACATCGCTCAGATCTGTGAAAAAAAAATTCACCCCTCAAACACCATAGTTTTTTTTAACCTAACGCCTGGTGTAGACATGGCCACTTCTCAGCGAGATGGATTAATACCTCAATGAAAAGAAGAGTTGACATACAGCGCTACCAGGGCACAGGTGCAGTGCCATAGCCCTGCCATTGTGCCAGCTACAGCATAGACATCCCCTTAAGGCCACGTTAACGCTGAGCCCTTTTCTCCACAAAGCTTTTGTATCAGTTTAACTATTCCAGCTGAGGTGTGCTTTTATACCGATTTTGTTAAACAGATACAGCTTCTAGTGTGGCTGCAGCTATATCACATTGAAGGTGCTTTACACTGGCAACATTTACCCCCCCTTCCCTATGGAAATGAACTATTTTCCAGTTTAAAGCACCCAGTCTAGCTACATCCACACTGAGGAGCTATACTGCTTTAATTATAATGGAATAGTTAAAACAGCAACACTTTTTGGGGTAGACTAACCTGATCTTCACTTAAAAGTTAGTTTGATGTAGCAACATCCATCAGAGGTGTGAAAAATGCACACTCCTGACCAGCATAATTCTGTCTGGGGTGTAAATGCGACTATGTCAGTGGAAGAATGCTTCCATCAACAGAGCTGCTGTCATTTGGGGAAGTGCTGTTCCTATCCTGACAGAAAAGGCCTTTTCCATTGGTGTAGGCCACCTTCACTACAGGGCTATTCCAACAGAGCTATGCCAGTGTAGTCTCTGTAGTGTAGACACAGCCTAAGTGAATAAAGAAATATGGAGGAGGGGGATTGGTCTAAACCTTGCTTTCTTTTTAATTGGCTTCTTGACCAAGATGTGTATTTGTTTGTCCTCATCATAATGTTCCATTTCTTCAACTAGAAACTGAAAATTATGACCAAAAATGGTTTTTGAAAAACTGAACACTTTTCTGCTTTGGGGTTCAGTTCTTCATCGAAAACATAATTTTTATTTATATAGGAATTTTTTAAAAAATTTTCTCCATGAGATTTTTTTTTTTTAAAGTGTTTTTCAGCCAGCTCCAGAAGGATATTTTTAAGGCACCAGCAGGGACCAAAAACTGAGGGCCCTGAGCAGACTTTACTGGGTGAGGACAGAGGGAAGCACAACCACAGTGTGATGGGCCAAACAGAGAGGTATCTAATTTTCTGTCCCATGCTCCATAGTCTGCCACAGGCTCTATGCGCCAAGGATGAAATGTATTCACTTACAAATAGCTGCCTAATTTAACTCCTTTGCTCCTTTCTAGAAAATTAATGAATGGATTTGTGTGGGGACAACACTCCCCCACCCCACCCCCACAAATAAGACAAAAAATCCTTTTCAACCTAATATATATAAAATCTGCATCGGAACTTGTGTCTCAAGCTTGAGTCCAGAAAATATGTGAAGTGAGGGAAGAAGTCAAGAACAAAATCTGCAACTTGGCCTTAACTCTAGTACCTTTCTGGCAGGTATATTTCCTCCTAGGACTGACTATTCCTAAGCCAAAAGAAGACAAAGTAAAGGCAGGAGGAGTTTCAGCACTCCACTGCTCGAGGTATCTCATTTCAGTCCATGCCGTTTGGAATGTACTGCAACCCAGGTGCCACTTCACAAATACTTGGGGTCACTGGGGTGAGGAGTCAGAGCACCGGACGAGGAAAGGGGGCTGGGGGGAAAATATATCATCAACCATTCATTTACTTTCTTCTGACTCTGGCAGCTAAAAGGCAAAGCCGTCGCTGGTAATAAAGTGTAATACGACTGCTTTAAAGTGTTGGTTAAAGGTAACTGCATCACCACCTGCTTGATTTCCCCAGGGTGTAAACCGATATGCAAACAACATAGATCATTTCCATCTGCTGGGGCTAAAGGGGGCAGGAGGATCCCTTTAAGTTTTATTTACAAGCCTGCGTTCTGAGGAAAACCAAGCAGGCAGGACGTCTCCCTATGAAAGGAGACGCCATGTTCAGAGACAGTTCTTCTCCGAACACTGCAGCATCTATACTCACAAAGAGGAGATCTGCTCAGTGTTTTTCACATGACAAATTTTCCCATCAGAAAACACTGTTTCAGCAAATGCAACATTTTCAGTGGGAAAAATGTCAATTTTGACAAAACCTTTTGGTTTTTTGATGGGAAGTGTAATGTTGCACTCAGTATACTTTATGGAAATATGCTTAAGAATATGGCGTAACTGGATTATTTACACTAAATATCCTTTGTATGGTGTCATTAGAAAGTGTGTAATTTACTACATGTATTATTTCTATATCTGGAATTAGAAGACTAAGATATAAACTTGGATTACTGATGTAAACATATTAAGTGGAAGCCATTAAGGGTGCTTCAGAATCAATGAACTGTAAATGGCTCTGTTTACTTGCAATCCTTCCTGTGTAGCTGTGGGCCAGTCCATGAAGAATGGAGGCTGGGGTCTCACAGGACATGTGACCATGTCACATGATGCTGGAATCTATCTTAAATCTGCTACTTTTCCATTTAGAAGGAAGAGTGGGAACCTAGAGACACAAAAGATTCCTGACTTGTGCCAAAGCTATAAAAGGGGATGGAGATTGACAAAGTAGCTGCCAGTCATGAGAAAACCCTTAGTTACCACCTGAAATGGCTGCTGGAACTAACAAGGACTGTACCAGGAGAAAGGATTGAGCCCAGACTAGGAAGGAGTCTAGTCTGTGAAAGCAGCTTATTGGAACATCTGAAGGTGAGATATTACCTGTATTCAGTTTCTTAATGTATTAGGCTTAGACTTGCATGTTTTTGCTTTATTTTGCTTGGTGACTTACTTTGTTCTGTCTGTTATTACTTGAAACAACTTAAATCCTACTTTTTATACTTAATACAATCACTTCTGTTTATTAAAGAACCCAGAGTGATTAATACCTGGGGGAGCAAACACCTGTGCATATCTCTCTATCAGTGTTATAGAGGGCAGACAATGTATGAGTTTATCCTGTATAAGCTTTATACAGTGTAAAACAGGTTTATTTGGGGTTTGGATCCCATTGGAAGCTGGGTGTCTGAGTGCTGGAATTAGGTAATCTACAGAGCTGTTTTCACTTAAAGCCTGCAGCTTTGGGGGCATGGCCCAAACCCTGGGTCTGAACTGCAGTAGGCTAGCATGGCTCAACAAGGCAGGGTTGTGGACGTCCCACACTGGCAGGGAAAATGGGCTCAGAAGTAATTTCAGCACATCAGGCGACAGTCCCAAGGGGGTCTCTGTGACCAAACCCGTCACATGGAGATTCAACAGGAAATTTTTGTTCCAGGCTGATCTTTCGAAACAGGACATTTTTTATTTTGAAATGCAGATTTGAGATTAACAATGTTGCCTCAGCATGTCAGGTCATTTTCTTTCGATAAAAAATGCCAACATTTTCCATTTTGACATGTCCAATTCAAACCTCTTTGGAAGTTTCTGCTCAATGAAATGTCTCTATATTTCGACTTTCCTTTTCAGTTCAGGGAGAAAATGTGTTTGGAAGGGACTAGATTTCCTGTACAATGGTAATTCCATGTTCAACCAGCTCTAACAATGAGGCAATGATCAGTGATAGAGTGAGATGAAAGGAGACCTGGTCCAGGCCTGTGAGAGGCTCTCCCATCAAAGGATAAGGGCCCAACTCTCAATAAGTGATTGCTATGCACCTGACTTACTGCCCTACGAATACTACTTCCTGGGTCCTGAACCTGATCTGTGGGTTCTGCCTTAATCCACCCTTGGATATGCACCTTGCATCCTAACCAGGGCTAGGTCAGGATAAGCCACAATAGAGTAGGTAAGTGGTGTAGGTGTCAGGACACTGGGGTTTCTAGTCTTAACTCTGTCCACCAACCTGTGGTAGGGGTGCCAGTTTTGGTTGGATGTATTCCTGGAGGTCTCATCACACAACATAATCTCTAATTAAAGATTAATCTTTCATTCCTGGAGACTCCAAGCCAGTCCTGGAGGACTGACAGCCCTAATCTGTGCTGTCTAGCACAATAGGCTCTCAATCTCAGTTTGCGGTATGAATATATAAAATAATGATAAAACACTAAAACAACAATAAAATAAATAGCACATTTCATGTGAAGATTTCAAAGACAGCAGATGGCCCAAGTCATAATACGTGGAGATGTTCTGGTCTGACCCATTATAAAGATAAAAGCCAAGTTCAAAATTTGCATTCAAATTCAGATCTTAGCCTGAGTCTCAGGGGTGTTTGGAGCAGAGGTTTTGATTCAGGACATGTAATGTCAAACCTCTATCTGCTTCATCAGTAATGTTCAATGTCCAAGTTCCCACAGCCCAAAGGCAATATAAAACTATCTGGTTTTAGGAAATCAAACCCAGACCCCATTCTTGTCAGGACTTCAGGGGCGATTAATGGAATTACACATGAGACATGAAAGAGAGAAGGACGTGTAGTCGAGGACACCGATAGAGCAGAACAGATGCTTTGGAGATGTGGAAAGGCCACTTGCCGTTGGGGAGAGTTCTAGGACTCTCATTCCTGACTCAGAGAAAAGCAGTGGAAACAGGAGAGGGGAAAGAGAAGGGCCAAGAACTTCGCCCAGTCACTGAGGCAAAGCAGCGATGCTGATTCATATGGAATACAAAGGCAAAATCCCCCTTAGTTCCACATGGGAAATCCCCACCCCAATAGTCCGGCCCTGTTGCAAGATCTGGCCACAAATGATGAGCAGGATACGGGAGCCAAGGTCCAATGTGCACAGAGGGGAATACATTGAATTCTTGGAAATTAACTCCTTAGCTGTGACCAGTCACTTTGGGGCCTGTTGTGATTCCCTTACCCACAGGGAACAGTGCAATAGTGCCTGACACCTGAGTAGTAGTGCTATGGAAGCAATGGCTATGATTGGGAAGGAGGCCACATGCTACTCTCTCTGGGCAAGGACATCCCTGCTGCAGAGTCACCTTCAGGCACAGCCCTGTTCTGAAAAAGGAGCCTTCAAAAAAGTAGCATCATGGGGCCCTCTCAGTGATGCCAGACTCAGGCTACAAGCTGAGAGAGCCAGTCTTGGAAACTCATCCTGAGGCTGATTGTCAAGCCAGGCTAATTCTAGCTCAAGCATTGTCCCAACAATACAGAGCCTGTTGTCAGAACTGGGATGACGTATGGGCTAGATAGAGTAGTACCCGGCTCCTCCACGAGTGCTGTACTGGGGATGTGGGGCTAACTGGAGCAAATAGGGCTCCGTGCTATTATAATTGTTCAAGTTAGCAGATATTAGTCTGAATACACACAGGAGGCAGCATCATCACTTTCCCCAGTGCAGCCACACTTTACAGCAGCTGATCGCCTGCTTTACAGCAGCTCATCTCTGCTAGACCGTTATGCCATCAATTAGTTGTATGAGGCGAGTTCCCGCTGTCTATGAGCTCAGTGCTATGTAAATGCAGAAGAAAACAACTGTTGCCATTCTGAGCTAGGTTACCCAGTTTTACACTGGTACATTAGGATGGGGCTGAGTTCAGGCCCCAGACAGCCCAGGAAATCCCCACCTCACCCCTTCCTGGGGCTGGCTAAAGAACTCCCCTCTAGAGGGAGGTGCAAGCAGGCAGAGGGGAAGTGGCACAGGGCTCTAGAGGACAGGGATGGAGGCTAATGACACCTGCTGTGGCATGACGCAAGCTCCTGGCTGAGTGACTCCAACCCATGTCTCCTCCTCCAGCCCACAGGACTTGGGCATTAGAGCAGCTAGGCCCTCCCAGCCAGAGCTAATGCACCCGTGCGTGAGAAAGGTGGCAGTTTGGAAGACCAATCCCCAGCAGCAAACAGGGCGCCTCACCTCCAAGCATAGACAGCAGGACATTCCGGGGGGACAATGGGACCCCGGACAGAGCTACAGACCTATGGGCAACCTCTGATAGCCAAAGATGGGTGGATAGATAGGTAAGATGCACCCCTCCCCACTTCCAGACACTCCAAACCAACCTGGCTCAACCTGATGGAAAGTTTAAAAAGGCTGGCCCAGCAGTACCACTGTCCCATCCCTGCACTGGTGTCATGTTTGCAATTATACAGTCAAAAAATATTAACATGGCAACTTTAAAGCAACTGGGTTGATTTGTTTGTAGGATGTGTTTTGTGGGGTCCATTGGTTTAACTCTGCCCTGTAGTGATGCCATGCGACAATCATAGGGCTATGATGAAGGCACTTTACATTTTTTGGATGCCCAGTAATCTAAACCCCAATGTGTCTAGTGTCTTTCAAAATCATTGTAACATTTTTCACCCTGAATGTGTTCATACACACTTGGAACCTTAATTCCCTCTGGATAGCCCTTTGTGCATAAGATCACACAGTCAATCTACCTGAATGGAGCTATTCCTGGTTTACACCAGGGAGAACTGATGCAAAATCAAGCCCAAGGTACCTTTCTTAAGAAATATATGATCCAGATGTGACACATCCAAACTGAATGTAATGCTGTGCTTATGTATGCATCTGGCAAACACACACACAAACTATATGACCAGTGGGTGCAAAAATATACTGTCCTTCTGCAGACTTGTTTTCTTAATAGAATGCCTACAGGAAGGCATTATTGTCAGTAATGAGGGATGGGGTACTGAGGCACACAGAAAGGTGAATGACAGTCCAGGGGTATAAAATCCCAAAGTATTTCTGCCCCCAACCTTCTTAAGCTCACATTGCTTCTCCACCCAGGTCATCATTACCCAGATCATAGGGACCCTTAAGTAGAGAGCCCCCAAATTAGTCTGGAAAGTTGAGTTCCCACTCCACAGTGAAATACCCTTTTACAACACATTCACAAGGCCTGTACCTGAGATTGCATTTTGAGGGCAGTCCAAACAGCAGCAGCAGGACATCATCAGAATCAGCTGCTTTTTAAAAAAATAAATAAATAAATAAATAAAAAAGCAGTTTTTTTCCACCTGCTTCTTTCCAGGGAAGAAAGCCATTCTGAATTAAGTAATGAAAACAAGTATGAAGTTGGAAGTGCTAACTCACCATTGAGCTCATTGTCAGCCTTTTACTTTTCATGGCAGCCCAAATGAGTTGAATCCCGGGAATGGAACAGTTTGAGGGCTTACCCAGCAATCCAAGTATGTGGAGGCTGAGGAATTTATATTTAATAAATAACTCAGATGAGCCATGCATCAGTGGGTTACTCCTAAATTAAAAATAATGGCTGATTGATTCTTCTACTCTCAAACTGCTCTCATGTGAATTTCACTAGTAAATCCTGTGCTGGCAACCAGCCATGAGGAGTAATGGGAACTGGGAATAGGAATTATACATACAGATGGATGCACTGTGTACTGCTTTCAAAGAGAAATGCACTTGTACTGCTTTCTTGAAGCAACAAGTCATTCATTTAACCCGGGCTATAGAGTTACTTTATGGTGGGTAGTTTTAGGCAGAGATTTCTTGTGATTATTGGACCTAAAAAGGTGCCCCAATTGTAGAAAGTGAGCAAAAGTTGATAAAATGTCAAAATAACATGACTTTTTGCCTGCTTGGAAATTAACCATGGAAAACAGGTCAAGCTGTGTTCAGTCAATGAATGTTATGAATAAATAAGAAAACCAGAAAAAGAAACGTTGGATTAGCCCAACCAAAAAGAGGCTAATGATTTAATTCAAGGACTGTTGAAATCATGCTTAAAAACAGAAACTGTGGAGCATTAATGAACCAAAATTGGCATGATGAACGTTACGCCTAATTGGTGGACAAAACAGTGAGGGGACGGACTCAGACGTCTGCTTTTCCTCTTAAAAAGAAACTTTGAAAAAACATTTAATCTCTCAGCCCCACTTGCATCCCAGCCTGTCTCATCCCCCCCTCACCCCAGGACAGAAGGAACAGACCTGATTGAAAGATTTTCTTTCCGAGAAGAAGCCCAGTGGGCCTTGCTGGTCTTCAAAGAACTTTGTTTTTCACTCATAAGTTCTGGAAATCATTGTCCTCTCAAGACACCCAGTCCTCAGCCCATCATTGGGGTTACCTAACTGCCAGCACCACAAAGGCACATAAGAACCTGTTCTGTTCCCTTCCTTTTCTGCTGCTTTTCCTCTCCTTCCTTCCTCTCTCATCTTCTATTCTCTTGGCTTTTCACCAAACCCTAAAATTAAGGGCACTGCATCAGCACAGCAAGATGAGAGGACCACGGTCGTTCCCTGTCTAAGAAGAAAAGATGCAACCAGATGATAGTCCTGACCAGAGTATGAACCAGAGTCTAAGAAATAGGTGCCTGCCCATCCAACCTGCCATGACACACCAGCCATTCAGTGTTCCAGCGACAACAAAAGCCAGATTCCCCCGACCTTTTCTATCCTCTCTCTCTTCTCAACCTCAAACCTGTCTGTCTGCTAGAAACAGGAAAAGTGGATGCCCTTTGCACAGCAGGGTGGAAAGCAAAGTTAACCCTTTCTTTTTAATCAAACAGCTACTGGTTCTAAAAATAAGTCTAATATCTTTCCTCCCAAAGGAGAGAGGCTATAAAGGCTTTAATTACGTTTGTTTTGCATAATCACTTGCTTTCAGTTTCAGCACAAATGCTTGTTTTAACTTTTTGTTCTTTCTTGTGCTTAAATCAATCAACTTTCATTTTTAGAAAGAATGCTTTTGCATGTTTGCCAAGGAACGGAGTAAAACCCAAGGCCTCTGTGAAAAATAACCCAGACACTAAGCTTTAATGTTGGCCAGTGAAAGAACTTATTAACCCCTTTCATTCTTTTGACCTTTAAGATTAATACAAGAGATCTTTATAATGTCGTTCTAACAGCTGTAAACTTCAGGCCCAGTCCTGCATTCCTTGCATATCCAAAAGTCCCATTGCCCTCCAAAGAGCAGAGATGTAAACCAAACCCAGTTCCAGCTCTAAATTTTGCAGATTGATGTCAAAACTCCCACATAAGCCACTGGGAATTTTGAATACTCCAGAAATGCAGAGTGAGACTGGGTCCAAAGATGGAAACTGATGTGTAGGAAGGTAGAAGAATGATATCAGAAATGAAAGGAAAAGTTACAGTGAGAGTAAAGATAATTGAAACTGCTTAATGAGAGAGGAAAAAAAAGAACATTTTTCTGTCTGAAAATGCCAATTCATTGAACACACAAAATTTTTTGTGGGAACGTGATTTCAGCGAAAGTTTGATTAGGAAAAAAATGGAACAGAACATTCTGATAGGGTCAAAAGCTGCTCACTTGGCCTTTTGGAAACAAAATTTTTTGATTTTCCTTTTCTAAATGACTCAATTTCCATTTAAAATATTTTTTAAAACAATTCATACAAGTCAAAATTGAAACAACATTTTTCAATTTTATTGAAAGAAAATGTTTCAATCAACCCTAAGCAATTTTTTCCTCAGAATGTTGTTTTGTGGGACATTTCAATGTATTTTGTTTCAGAACAGAAACAATTTTAAAACAGTGGAATTTACTGTTCCCTTCCCACCCAGCTCGAACAGCACTTTTAAATTTTAGTGTGTCTGCTAAATGCTGCTTCCATTTGAGTTCTGCTTAGATGCAGCATGTTGCAAAGAAGATGCACACACAGACTGATCTACCATGAATCCTTTACTTCTGTACTTTCGTGTATCATCCCTAAAACGCATCATGCAGACTGAAGAATAGCATAGCTTTTTGTGTGATTACTTTGCATGAAGGACCCACAAGATAGGATATTAATCAGGAATTTCCCCAGATTTCAGGAGTCTGCAAATTGATGCTGGAAATCTGGCAAACGTGCTTTTTCAAGAGATTTCAGCCATTCCCGCTTCCAGGCAGACTGAAACTATCACCAACATGGCCTCCTTTACAGTATATTTGCATTTCATCTTTCAGACCTGGCATGGAGACAGAAGCTCAGCAGTGTATGAAAATGAAAATAAAAGCTAGGGGCACTTTCTCCAGGATCAGGGCCTGGATTTAGTCTGATTCAGAGATGGGTCAAAGGTCTAGGGTATTTGTATCCAGGGCTTTAGATTCAGCATGGTTCTAGTACAGCCTGGTGGCAGAAGTTTGAGTCAGTACTGAGCCCTGCATTTACATGTAGTCTAATCAAACTCTCCTGGTCGCCTTAGACTTCTTCCTTTTAAATGGGACTTTATTGACATCTGCGAGCTGATACAAAACAGAAACAGCCTTTTAATAGGGCAATAAATGCAGGGAGAGGGGGCTTGGATTTCAGTTACCACTAGGAAATTGAAGGCCGCCACATCTGAACTCCTCACTGTTGGCTTTAAAGTCCCTCCCAAGCACCCTTTTATCCCTTAAAATGGGCTAGAATGAGAAGGCTGGAGGTGCGAGATCTGTGTGGGGAGTGATACAGGGGTCAGTGGGCTACGCAAGGCTCTGCTCAGAGAGGCTCTTATTTTGAAATTGCAAGGCGAAAAAATCATGCTCCTATTTTTTGTTTCTTTTCCCCTCTGTTTTTTCTATTGGGAAAAGGGAGGTGGGGACTAAGAAAAGAGACAGTGACAGGGGGAAATCCACTTACTTTTTTTAAAAAGCTTTCCCACTCCCTTGTTTTCGCCATGGTAAGAAAGGGGAAATATTTTAAAGAGACCAGAGTTGCGTTTTACGCAAAGCAAAATGAAAACAAAAACACACCACACACCCCAGGAAAAATTTCTTATGAAACAAAACAATTGCAATTGAAAATTTTCACATTGCACATGTACTCTGCTCTGTAACCCAGATGTAAATTGTGTCTTGGGATACTTACATGACCCTCATTAACATAGCATCTGAGCACCTCAGACTCTTCTCTGTATTTAGCCTTACACTGCTGTGAGGTAAGGCAGGACTCTTATCCCCACTGTACAGTTGGGAAAATTGAGGGATTGAAAGGCTAAGAGACTTGCCCAAGGTCACACAGAAAACCCATGGAGGAGCAGAGAGTTGATTCTAGATTTCCCCAGATTTGGCCCATAAGGTGTCATGATTGTAAGGAACATCAAGTGGGAATTAGACTAACTACCAGAGGACCAGCCACAGACAGCCAATGCTGAAGACATACAATGTTCTGGCTTCTCTATGGTGAATCTAGATACACTTTATGTGCAACACTTTACATGCAAGCAGGAGTCCAGCTTGGAGATGTCGGAAGGGTTTGAATGTGGCTGTAGTCATTGATGGAAACCAAGTAAGTTGAATTGGCTAGAAGGGGTGCATGGACAGAAAACAGATGATAGGCTGAAAACCATCACAGATGGAAGAGCTGTGGAGGAGAAAAAAGAATCATGGTGACAAGAAAGGGGAAAACAGAGTAATTCACCCCATACACCAGCAATAACTGCTCTGCCCTTGATAAGTGAGAAGATTTTGGGAAGAGGAGGAGGCTTTCAGTGAGTGGGAGTCACTTGAGTGGAGAAGAGGCGAACGACACTGATTCGAGACAAAGAACAGGATGGAAAGGTGCCCTCTGGAGAGCAGAAGAGACTTGACAAGAAAAGTTCCAGCAGGGAATTGCCACTAATTGTGCTCCATGTGGGAACAATGACATGTGATGGGAGAGCAAACAGAACCAGGCACTAGTGTCATAGGCAGAAACCTGTGAAAGGAACTGAAGGCAGGGGCTGATGCTCATGATGTCCTTCTACTTCCATGAGCTGGTAAGGGAATGAGAAGGCTGCTGCAAAAGCTTAAAGATGTGGGGTAATGCTGGATCCAATATCTTTCTATACCCTCTCACGCCAGGCATATGCAGCTGAGATGGCTCCACGAATGAACAGACCATCCATTTACCACTGTGTTGTACACTGGTGTCACTGCTGCTGGAGTACTGCATCCAGTCCTGATGTCCATAAGTCAGGAAGGTTGTAAGCCTTGTGACCTGAGGGTGCTTACTACTGATATCTGTTGATGAACAAGGAGAAGAGCAGCCTAGAGCTGCTTGAGAACTCCAGATGGGCAGGGACACCTTAGGGGAGGGAGCTCTCTGCTGCCTTCTCTTGGTGAGCAAGGGGAAAATCTGAATGGGCCAGGATTCATTTGCATTTCAGTTGTGCAACAGTCTGATGCATTTTAATTAAAACACTGTTACGTTTTGAGTTTGGGAACAATAAAATGCTACTGTTCCTGCTGGGAAATGAAGGGATAAGTGATACACAGCAGATGTGCCTTGAGTGAGGAGTCATCCTGACCAGGACCACAGCCAGGCAATATTAAATAAGGAAGGTTGGACAGAAGTGAAAGAGGGGGCTTATCTTCTGCTGGGAGTGCCTCTGTGGTGATAAGATCTCCATATACTATTGAGTCCTCTCTAGAGGGAGAAGCTGAGATAAATACAACACGGTATTTATGTCACAGAATTTAGCTGCCTCTGAGGAGCTAGATAGCAAAGAGCTGAGGCAGTGCTGACACAAGGGATAGCACAGAGGTAGCTTGGGCTGAAGCTGCAGCGAACTGAAGGCTACCTGAGGCACTCTAGTATGAGCCTTCCTCCTAAGCAAGCAAAGCTGAAATCTCTTCAGCTGGGTCAGGTCATAGAGTCCCGGAAGCCACCCAAGTAGCACTGACCAGCCCAAATCCTTGGACTTCTCAACCTTGGGCAACAAACTGGTAGTATGGAGCACCAGCCACTCACAACTGCCAGAGGAGGATTTAGGATTGGACTATTGTTCAGAGCTCTCGGGGTGGGGGTGGCGGTTGGAGGGCGGGGGAAGAGACTAACTGAATATTGTTAAGTTATTAATTGCTGGCTTTCCTAAATCCATTTTCTTGTCCTTTCCCCAATAAAGTTCTTGGTTCTAAACCCCTGAACTCAGTGCTTGTGTGTGTGGAAGTATTGACCATCAAGGGATCACAGGGTGGTGTAGATAGTTCCCAGGTTTGGAGCGGGGAGGGTTGCACCAGTGTAATTTACATTTTCCAAAGGAGCCCCAAGAAAAGTGAACTCAGCCCTTTTTACTGCAAATAACACCTGGCAGAAGGGTTGCACTCAAACCAGAGAGGGTTAAAGGATTAAATGATTAAAGGGTTGGAAAACATGCCTTATAGTAACAGACTCCAAGAGTTCAACCTCTTTAGCTTAACAATGAGACGGTTACGAGGTGACTTGATTATAGGCTCTAAGTACCTACATGTGGAACAAATATTTGACAGTGGGCTTTTCAGCCTAGCAGAGAAAAGTGTAACCTAATCCAATGGCTGGAAGTTGCAGCTAGACAAATTCAGACCAGAAATAAGGTGTACATTTTCACCGGAGAGGGTAATTAACCACGGGCACAATTTACCAAGAGTTGTGGTGGATTTTCCATCATTGGCCATTTTTAAATCAAGGTTGGATGTTTTTCTAAAGATCCAATTCAGGGAAGTCCTATAGCCTGGGTTCTACAGAAGGTCAGACCAGATGATCACGGAGGTCCCATATGGTGTTGTAACCTAGGAATAAGATGCTCAGTGAAGGGGAGACCCCGCAGCAACCAGCTGCAAGGTCACTGCACCCCCAGAACAGTCAGTGGGAGCCCAGGGCTGCCTTACAACTGTAATTCAATCAGCCCCACAAAAGCAATTGATGGACCCACAGTTCTAGGATTTGGTGGGATGTGAAAGGGGTACCATGTTTGCTAGGAAGGACACATTTACTGAAATGTGGCTGGAGTAGCAGAACCCAGACAGCAACTCACAAGGCAGGATGTTGAGTGGGGCTAGGTGGGTCCCCAGTGGCAAGTACTGAAATGCTGAAACAAATGATAGATGCCCATCCTGAAGTATGACCAGCCAGGAGAGCCACTGACACTCCAGTGTGATGCTTTGGAGAAAGGATTAAGTGTAGTTCTTTTGCAGGGGTAGGTGGTCATCTCTGCCAGCAGTGGCCTGTCACAGATGCCCAAATAGAAACAGAGCTTCTGGCAGTGGTCTTTGGAGTGAAGCAATTCCATTAGTGCACATATGACCACCCAGTAATAGAGAAGTCAGACCACAAACCCTTGGAGACAATCACGGCAAAGCCCCTTCTTAGTACTCCAGAGAGATTTCAGCATGTCAATGTGCTGCAGGCACTGCCAGGGAGAGCTCAGGTACTGTCCAGAACAATTAGTGGTGTTCACTGGCACCCTGAGCGGGGCCTGTTTACCCAGCATCAGTGAGCTGTGGAAGAAAGAGGATCAGAATTTAATGGAGTATGTCAATGGGTTTGTCCCCAGGTTTCAGCAGTAAGGCTGATGGAAATGAAGGAGGCAGCAGAAAAGGGCATCCAACCACAAGCATTCAAGACAGCAATGCTAGCAGGGTGGCCAAAAGACAGCAGCCAAGTGCCGGTAGGAGCAGAACCATATTCTCAAATTAAAGCTGAGCGGAGTATGCAGGATGGAATCGTAGGCCTGAGAGCTGGTGTCCCCAGCTCATTACATAAGGATGTCATATCCAAAAATTTTTTTAAAACCACAACCACCACCTGCCTCACACCTGAGCATTGCCAGCTGTCCGAGACAAGCTTGAGTGTGTGTCTGCTGGTTGGGAATAAAGGCACAGTTCTGCTCCATGATAAAAGGGCATGACTTCTGCTGCCTGTGGGATAAGTGCTAGCAGAAGGGGACTCTGCTACCACCTGAACTGCCCCCCCTACCCGGGTAACCATTGGAAAAGGTGGAAGTTGACTCATTGACCTTCAAGGGAAAGCAGTACTCAATTACAGTTGACCACTAATTAAACTTTTCGGAGAGCGATGTCCTGCACGATACAATAAGCAAGTCCGTGATTGACAAACTGAAGGCTCCCTTTACAGGACATGGCACTCCAGGCACTGACAATAGACCCCAATTTGCCTTGGGAATATTGAAGGAATTTGCATGCAAATGGGAATTCGACACTACACCACCTTCCTAGCATTCCACTTACCCACAGAGTAATGGTATCAGCTATGAAAACAGCTACGAGACTATTACGCAAGGTTGTTTCTTCTGCTTCTGCTTCGGATCCCCTCTGAGCATTTTTGGCACAATTCCCCATCACTGGACACCAAAACTAAGGGGACCAAGAACCAAAACACTGTTACCCTTGAGACCTGTTGCAGCCAGGAGGGGGACACCATAGTGAAGAGATGGTCAAACAGTCTGAGAAAGCAGGCACCAGAGTACAACAGGATATCCAAAGACATACCAGCCCTGGAGACAGGGACTGCTGTGAGGATCCAGACCTTAGAGGGACTTGTGAAAGAATGGACTAAAGGAGTCACGAGGGGTGCAGTGGCATGCAGGTCATACAAGGTGATTGCAAGAAAGACGAGAGACCCAAAAGAACAGGGGGCACTTACAAGCCAGCAGACAACACCCAGAGAGAGCCTACAAAGATCACACACCAGACAAAACCATACATGGATCAATCCCATGAGATGGGAAGAGGCTCCACAGAGAGAGTTTGCTGGCTCAGAGACAGAGAGAGGTCCCATATGGTGCAGTCACCAGTTGAGGAGACCAAACTACAATGACTATGTAACCAGCTGTGTCTGTGGAAAAGATGATACTTCATCTTGGCTACGTGCTATCAGCCTCTGGCTGAAGGGACGTGGACTGAGAGGGTCTTGGCATCAATTATTTGTTTTTAATATTTATATTAAAATGTTTGTAAAATAGAGATGTGTCATGATCAGTGGAACTAGACTCAAAGGGCCCATATTCCCTGAAGGGACTGTTACTGGCAGGACACCAGGAAAACAGCATTTGTGAGGAGTTGGGCTGAAAGCAACTCAGCCACATAGATAAACCAGTGCACGGGATTTAATAAAGTTCCATTTGTTCATCTTAACCTGCAGCTTCATTCTTTGCTAATGAAACAGGCCCAACCTCCTCCATTTCCCTGCAGTACCTGGTGAGGGTGCATCTGTGCCAGCTCCTGCTTACATGACTTACACCAATGTGGCCAGCCTGTCACACACTCTGAGACATGCGTGTATATACACTGTGACAAAGCTCTGTTCTTGTCTCCATGGATCCTGTGTTTCCTGGTGGATTTTGCTAGCCTCAGAGGCTCATTGTGACCCTCCACGTACATCTTCTCTCTCTAGAGACAAGGGTCACAGTCTATTGAGCCATTTTCATCATAAGCCAGCGAGGGAGGTGAGGAGAAGCAATCCTTCCTTGCACAGTCTCTGTTGTCTCCCAATCTCAGAGATTAATTAGGGGAGGCAGAAACGGGAGAGCCCAGGCCCACCCTCTACTCCGGGCTCCAGCCCAGGGACCCTAATAGTACCATCTGTGATGGCTGATCTTTTAGCAACAGAACACATATAATTCTCTGGACTACTTCCCCACATCAGTCCCTGCTTCCTTAAGCTCCACTTCACCCTTACCTCAGAGTCTCCTTCCTTGTGTATGATATGGTGTCTACCTCTCAGTCTCACCAACAGCACAACTTCCTCCCACAGCTCCTGACATGCGCGCCCAGCTGACTAACTGGGAGGTTTTTAATTGGTTTTAGCTAGTCCTCGACTGGCTTCAGGTGTCCCAATCAACATAGCTATCTCCACTGCCTAGAAGGATCTTAATTGGTCCCAGGTGTCTTGATTAACCTGGAGCAACTGCCATTTGGTTCCAATGGTACCAGGGATTTGTTTAGCCTGCGGCTGACATACCTGTTTCTCACTACTTTCCTATAGGCATCTGGCCTTGCCTCATCGCAACACACACACACACACACACACAAATTATATGAGGTTTCTACCACTGTAATGATGTCATCAGCAGATCCAAATGCCGTGCCAAGTGTTAGGCTTGGAGGACGGGGTAAAATATGTTTCACTAAATACTGTGACAAAGCTCTGTCCTTATTTTCGTGGATTCTGCGTTTTCTGACGGATTTCACTAGCCTCAGAGGCTTACTGTGACCCTCCACGTAGCCCTTCTTTCTCTAGAGACAAGGTCATAGCCTATTGAGCCATTTTCGTCATAAGCCAGTGAGGAGAAGCTATCTTTCCTGGCACAGTCTCTGTTGTCTCCCAATCTCAGAGATTAATTATACTGCTCTACAGCCAAAATGCTTCTGAAATAAATGTAGTCAAACTTTACTAATTCTGGGTCACTGAGAACGCAAATGAAGCTTAAAATTGTTGATTGGCTCTAGTTTTCAAGATATGCTATTGGGTCAGTATATACGACCCTTGACATGGGAATGGCAAAGGATAAGTGAGTTATAAAGGGAAGGGATCTCAGTTAAAACCAGAAATGACTAAAATACATCTTTGACTGGATCTATGAATAAATCTATGACTGGGTTTGGACAGTACTTGCTTTTTAGGCAAAACAATGAATGATGCAATCTGAAGCTGGTATTGCAGCATACATGATATGAATTGCATCATGTTATTCCTACAAGTCATGGATGATGCAATCATAACGAAGCTTACGTCACTCTGCTGAACAAATTACCCTATATCAGCTCTAGAAATCATACAGTGTCGTGCTCTCTTACTTGTCAGTGTTTGATTTTGCAAAGAGACACATTTCTGTTTAGACAAAGTGAGCAGAGATGCCTCGTACTTGTGTGAACAGTGCAGATAACTTCTGCTATGTTTGTGATGAAGTGACTTTTGCATCACAAAAACGCAGTATAACCACTATGGTTAAGAAAGCCTATCACCTTTATTTTGGCTGCAAAATTGGAGATCAAGACAAGAGGTGGGCCCCAACACTTGTGCAACAAATCTTCGCCAGTGGTTGAACAGGAAAAGGAAATCTATGCCTTTTGCAGTGCCAATGATTTGGAGAGAGCCAACAGATCATACCGGCAATTGTTACTTCTGCATGGTGCCTCCAGTTGGGAAAGGTTTGTCAAAGAAGAAAAAGTGGACTGTGCATTATCCAAACATTCCATCAGCTATATGCCCAATACCCCACGGAGAAGGACTGCCAGTTCCTGATGCACCAGAATCATTCTCACTTGAGTCAGATGAGGAAGAGGAAGAGGATGAAACTTCTGGTCCTGAACCATCAATGTCACAGAACCCACATTTTCTCCCATCCTCCTCCTCTGAACCACACCTCATAACACAAGCTGAACTGAATGACCTTGTCAGGGATTTGGAACTACCCAAGAGTAAGGCAGAGCTGTTGGGCTCCAGACTACAGCAGTGGAATCTCCTGGCAGGTGATGTTAGGGTTTCCATGTTCCTTGACCGTCAAAAGGATCTTGTCCCATTCTTTTTCATGGAAGGTGATCTTGTAGCCTGCAACAACATCGATGGTTTGATGGCAGCCCTCAACATCGTTCACGATCCAGATGAGTGGAGACTCTTCACTGATTCATCAAAGACGAGTCTAAAAGCTGTTTTGCTGCATAATGGCAATGTTTTGCCATCAATTCCAGTTGGTCATGCAGTCCATATGAAGGAAACCTATGACAACATGAGACAACTTTTGAGGTGCATAAACTATGACCAACATCAGTGGCAGCTTTGTGGCGATTTGAAGGTTGTTGCTCTCTTGCTTGGTCTGCAGGCTGGATACACAAAGTACTGCTGTTTTCTCTGCGAATGGGATAGTTGTGCAAGAGATTCCCACTACATCAAGAAAGACTGGCCACTCCGACAGTCATTGGAGCCTGTGAGGAAAAGTGTTCAGCATCCACCACTTGTTGAATCAAGGAAGATTTTGTTACCACCCTTACACATCAAGCTGGGTCTGATGAAGAACTTTGTCAAGGCCATTGACAAAACACAAGCAGCTTTCAAGTACCTCCGTGGAAAATTTCCAAGGTTAAGTGAAGCTAAGATAAAGGAAGGTGTCTTTGTTGGTCCTCAGATTCATGAACTTCTTCGAGATGATGCATTTGACCATGCACTGCGTGGCAAGGAAAAGACGGCATGGAAAGCCTTCCAGTCAGTGGCAATACATTTTCTCGGAAACAATAAGGCAGACAACTACAGGTTGTTGGTGGAAAACCTCCTCAAGGCATACAAAAGCCTTGGTTGCAACATGTCACTAAAGATACATTTTTTGCACTCTCATCTAGATTTTTTTCTACTGAACTGCGGAGCAGTGAGCGACGAGCACGGCGAGCGATTTCACCAGGACATTGCAACAATGGAGAAACGCTCTCAGGGCAAATGGAGCCCATCAACGCTTGCAGACTATTGATGGACAGTGACAAGAGATGCTCCATTTCATGAATACAAGAGACAAGCCAAGAAGCGCCGAGTAGACACTGAATAGGACTAAACTATGTACATAATAGTTTTTTGCCTTTTGTTTCATAATACAGTTTATTCATATAACCCTTTTGCTGATTTTTAAAGTGTTACATAAACAGGACAGGTGAAATATTATCATGTAAAGCAACCATAAACACATGAAAAGACCTAGGTTTACAATTTATGATTAAAACTCTACTATCTACGCAATATACATAGACATAAAATGTAAAAACTTAAATATCTTAGAAACAGTAGCCAATCAGTTGTTTTAATTGCCATATTTGAATTCAGCACATCAAAATACATAATAAATATCACATTTTATCTCTGAAGCAGACGACTTCTAAAAAATTGTAGACCAGTGTTAGGGGAGGCAGAAAGGGGGAAGCCCAGGGCCGCCCTCTACTCTGGGCTCCAGCCCAGGGACCCTAATAGTATCAGCTAAGATGGCTGACCTTTTAGCCACAAAACATAATACAATTCCCTGGGCTACTTCCCCACAGCAGTTCTCACTTCTTCAAACTCCACTTCACCCTTACCTCAGGGCTTCCTTCCTTGTGTATGATATGTCTACCACTCAGTCTCACCAACAGCACAACTTCTTCCCACAGCTCCTGACATCCATCCCCACCTGACTAACTGGAAGGCTTTTAACTGGTTTCAGCCACTCCCTGATTGGCTTCAGGTGTCCCAATCAGGCTAGCTGTTTCTATTGATTTCTAGAAGGTTCCAGTGGTACCAGGGATTTGTTTAGCCTGAGACTAACATATCTGTTCTTCAGGACTTTCCTATAGCCATCTGGCCTTGCCCCATCACAATACTATATCGTTCCTATAATCTCAGCCATAAAACATTCACTCTTCTCTACAAAGTCCTATTTCTTGCAGTAAACTTGCTTTGACCTGATTATCTATTATACCAATAAGTGGTCTATAATTAGTCTGTCTGCTAACTTCAGATTCACAGGATTTATGTTTATTACATGAATCTGTAACATAATGGCCTCATCTGACATATGGCTTCTTGCAAAGAAAATGTGCCTTTCCCAAATAATATTCTTGTGTGAATAACAGTATTCTTGAAACATCTGAATGACTAGAGCAGATTGAAAATGGAATTTCTGATGCTGGAAATTCCGATACTGAAATATTTGTTTTCATTTTGAAGCAGGATAAAATATCTAAACTTGGCATGGAACAAAAAGTTCCAATTTTTTGGCTTGGAATGGTCTAAATTGTTTCATAAGAACATAAGAAGGGCCATACTGGGTCAGACCAAGGTACATCTAGCCCAGTATCCTATCTTTTGGCAGTGGTCAATGCCAGGTGCCCCAAAGAGAGTGAACAGATCATGTAATCATCAAGTGATCCATCCCCTGTTGCCAATTCCCAGCTTCTGGCAAACAGAGGCTAGGGACATGATCCCTGCCCATCCTGCCTACTAGCCATTGATAGACCTATCCTCCATGAACTTATCTAGTTCTTTTTTTAATCCTGTTATAGTCTTGGCCTTCACAACATCCTCTGACAAAAAGTTCCATAGGTTGACTGTGTGTTGTGTGAAGAAATACTGTCTTTTGTTTGTTTTAAACAGGTTGTCTATTAATTTCATTTGGTGACCTCCTAATTCTTGTGTTATAAGTAAATAACACTTCGTTATTTACTTTCTCCACACTAGTCATGATTTTATAGACGTCTATCATATCCCCCTTTAGTGGTCTCTTTTCCAAGCTGAAAAGTCCTAGTCTTCTTAATCTCTCCTCATGTGGAAGCTGTTCCATACCCCTAAACATTTTTGTTGCTCCTTTCCAATTCCAATGTATCTTTTTTTGAGATGGGACAACCACACCTGCACGCAGTATTCAAGATGTGGACATACTATGTATTTTGGTAGAGGCAATATGATATTTTCTGTCTTATTATATGTCCCTTTCTGAACGATTCCCAACATTCTGTTCTTTTTTTGTTTTTGACTGCCGCTGCACATTGAGTGGATGTTTTCAGAAAACTATCCACAATGACTCCAAGATCTCTTTCTTGAGTGGTAACAGCTAATTTAGATGCCATCATTTGGTATGTATCGTTAGGATTATGTTTTCCAATGTGTATTACTTTACATTTATCAACATTGATTTTCATCTGCCAGTTTGTTGCCCAGTCATCCAGTTTTGTGAGGTCCCCTTCTAACTTTTTATAATCTGCTTTGGACTTAACTATCTTGAGTAATTTTGTATCATCTGCAAATTTTGCTTTCTCACTGTTTATCCCTTTTTCCAGATCATTTATGAATATGTTGAATAGGACTGGTGGCAGTACAAATCCAGGGGGAACTCTGCTATTTACCTCTCTCCATTCTGAGAACTGACCATTTATTCCCACCCTTTGTATCCTACCATTTAACCAGTTACTAATCCATGAGAGGACCTTCCCTGTTATCCCATGACTGCTTACTTTACTTAAGAGCTTTTGATGATGGACCTAGTCAAAGGCTTTCTGAAAATCGAAGTACACAATATCTACTGGATCCTACTTGTCCACATGCTTGTTGACTCCCTCAAAGAATTCTAGTAGACTGGTGTACCATGATTCATGTAACGTGTTGGGCAATAATATGGAAGACTCCATGTTTCTAAAATTAAACTGGCTCTTTATTACAATAACTGTTTATTGAGATGCTGCACACAGACTGGCTTGCTGGTGCCTCCTCCAAACTCTGCCCTCTTACCACCTGTGCTCCTCCCTACAAGTACCACACAGGTGTGAACAGAAATTCTTTGTTTTGGCTTGACATTAATCTCGCTATCTGCCTGAACCACCTGAGTGCCTCATAGGAGTAGAAGTTTTTTGTCCCTCCTCATTCTAAATAATGGGCCCTGCAAGCTGACTGGACTCCATCTCACAGGATACCCTGCTATCACTCCTTATGGTTGAACTGCTGCAATGCCACATGGAAAAGGAAACTGCAACTCCCATGAGGGATTGCAGCAGCTCAGGTGGGTTGAGAGATTAATGTAGATTCAAACCAAAATGTTTGTGTTTCCGTTTCATCCATTCCTGGTTGCTTTTCATTAGTTTTTCTAAATGAGCTGCTCTCGATCAGAGAGGAATTGTTTTGGGGAACTTGGTGGCCTGTGTTATTAATCAGGAGGCCAGGCTAGATGATCACAGTGGTCCCTTGGAATCTATACATCTATTAGTTTTCCTGATTAAATATTTTACCAAAATTGACCTTTTTCCACAGAAAGTTTTGATTTCCAATGGGAAGATGCACCATATGACTTTCCCTGCCAGCCCTAGGAGTGGCTTTGCCTGGCAGTGTATAGTCCCCTCGGTGCTCCTCAGTGCCTATGCTGTGCAGCAGCTGGGAGGGTTGGACTGTCTCCTGTTTCTCTGAATGCCACTTTCTTCCAAGCAGCCTGGGAAGCCCTGCACCTCTCTCCCTCAGTTCTTCCAGACTGAGTCATTCGGGGATTTTCCACTATGGGCAAAGCTTATTTTCCTTCTTCTCACACCTTCAATAAAGGTGACTTACAGGGGCACCAGACCGAGACTGGTTGTTAATTCTGGCCCTCATCAAATGAAGGTGATGTCCATTTTGGAAAGGGTTATACCCGCTGTCACATGGTTGGGCTCAGCATCTCCCAGCTTCTGTGGCTTTTAGTCCCAGCTAGGATGGGAGACTGCTCCTGGTGATTTGGGGGATCAGATGCCACCTGCTACTGCCTTGCTCGTTACCTGTGAGGTGGGATTTCCACTGTAAAACAGCTTTTAACTGCAATAAAGATTTTTTCTTATCATAGGAAGTAGCATATAAGGAGCACAATGGGGGAGGCTGAATTTAACTATTGCTAAGCCATAAACATGTGACAGAAACAAAGGGCTGCTGCTTTTCTGTATCTGTGATAGTTTAAAAAGCAGCTTTGTGCCAGAGAATTAAGTTTTTCCAAGTGGATGATCCATAACGAAGATGCATAATCACAGAACTTTTATCAATCGCATCAGCGACAGAGCTAGGAACAGAATCTTCCATCTAAGGTACTTACCTGGCCCCACCAATGGGTAGCTAGCACCTCACAGTCTTCACTGTATCTATCCTCACAACAACCTCATGCTGTAAGGAAGGGCTACAATCCCTGTTGTGCAGAGGGGAAACTGAGGCACAGAGAAAGTGACTTGTCCAGGATGATGCAGGAAGGCTGTGGCAGAGCGGAGAACTGAAGGAGGGTCTCTTGAATTGAGGTTAAAACCATAAGTACTGAGCCATCCTTCCTCACCAGAACTCATGAGCGCCTGGCGTCCATTTTGTACAACACCCCTTCCCATTACGAATATAATTTTTGAGGAGCAGACTTGCACTTCTGGTTAACACTCCAGAGGGAGAGAGAGAGAGAGAGACAGAGAGAGAAAGAGAGAGCTGCCCATGAAGAGTCAACAGCTTGAGCCCCGGGCTTTCTGCAAATGTGAAATACAGTAACACAAAACACAGTTAAAATGACATAAAAATGAAACACTCACCCCGCAGGGCCCACTCCTGCAGCTCCTGTCCCAGGGGCTGGGCCTGGCTCCCTGCAATGGGCATTGAGATCTGTCATAAGGAGTTGCAGCTGTCACAGGGTATCTCTGTCACTACCCAGTGTACTTCGCTGCCTGGCCAGTTTGTGTGGCCTCACAGTCACAAACACACACCAAGTTGTCAGCTTGTGTGTATTTATTCTTCCCTTGCAAAGCATAACAGTGTAATACAGGCTTGGCACAAGAGTCTTCCCTGCCACCTCAACCCAGGCTCACTCTCTGAGCTTTCCTTCTGAGCTCCCCCGGCTTCCGGTTCCTTCCACTTATATCCTCTCAGGAGTCCCAGTTACATTGTTAGCTCAGCGATTGCCACCTAGGGGCTCTTAGTCTCCCAACAGAAAGTGTTTCATTGCTCAAAGCTGAGTCTGGAGCCTTCTTCATGCTTCAGTCACAGCTGTGATCAGAGTGCTATTAATAGTGCCTTGTCATGGTAGCTTTTCTCAGGTATGGGCTAACTGCCCACCATCATCATGTTGAGTGGCACTAGGTGACCCTGTGCCCCAGGTCGCAACGCTCAGAGACAGAAGCCACTGCTGCAGGGCAAGCGTGAATGCTCTGCAACTCCCCTCTGACAGCCTCCCCCATCCCGCCCCCCAGGAACAAGATCTCCCTAGGGGTAGGGCCTCATCCCACCACCAAGGCCTTCCAGTCCTCCCAAGGGCAGGACTCAACCCTTCCAGCAATAGGGCCTGCTCCCCCCACCCCAGGCAGAACTCAACCCCCAGGGAGTGGAAATGGGTCAGATGAAATAACAAGAAATTACCCCAAAATAAAATGAAAAAAATGTCAAAAATAAAGAGAATTTCCTGGAGCTCTATCAACGGCCAGTGGTTAGGGCCTGCCCTGACTGCTTCAGAATGTACTATTGGCTATTCTGGCTGGTGGTCTCTGCTTCTTCATGAAAAAACTTCATACAGTCTCAGTTTCCCCCTGATTTTCAATGGGAAAAAATTCTGAACTTGTAAATATTCAGGGGAGAGGGAAACTCTTCCCTGCCCAGCTCTCCTTATTACTAGTGCTGGTCACAATATTTTAGGTGAAACATTTTCCTTCTGAAAAATGGGGCTTTGTAGAAAATGAAATTTTTCATGAGCAAAGAATTTCTTTTGTTAGTTTTCTTTTCAGGGGGATAATTTTCAAATAAAACAAAAAACCCAGTTCTCTTAATTTTAAAATGTTGTTTCATGTCACTCTTGGAAAAAAACTGAAACATTTCTGAAATGTCATAATTTAAGAATTTTGGTTTTCCCCTTTTTCCCTTATTTTATTTTATTTGGCACTGACTGCAGCAGAACGAACAATTAGGTCAAAGGGCTGGTTTTATTCTGTTTTATTTTTTCCTTTTTTTTTATCAAAAATTTCAAAATGAAACAAAATTCCTTTTTCAAATTTTTTAAAAAATTGCCACTTCTTAATTTTTTTTCCACTGGACTCTTTTCCCCTCTCTGTCATCTCCCCTGCCTCTCCCACCCATACTTTTCCCACTGGAAAAAAGAGGGAAGGAAAATAAAGAAAATTCTAATTTCTAAGAAAATTAATTTTTGTTTTCTTCAAAAAACTTGCGCAAAAATTAAATTTTACATTTCAACCAGCTCTACATTTTGTGTTGATGCTGCTGTATTCTTCACATGTATCTTTGGGAAGCTATATGATTTCCAGCTCTAAAGGCTTTTTTAGTTACAAGTGACAATCCTCTGCATGGTGTAATGCTCTCTCTTGTGTTTTATTTGTTAACAAACATTGAACATATGGTTGACCTGAGAAGGAATTTTTTTCTGTGTCCCTGAGCAGGAAAGCCTATGGTGAGATGTGTCTAGAGCCTGAATGGCAAATCCTTTTCAACAGGATTCCAGCCAAAGTCTAAGAAACTGCGATGGGAGGATGAAAGTTAAAGATAATCTAATTAATTCTTGTGAGGACAAATGTTCAAACAGCAGCTCAGATTTGTGGGTCCTGAGAAATCAGTAAAACTAAGTAATTGAAAAGTCCCAGGGGAAGGGATTGAACCAAGACCTGATCTCAGTTAGCCAGAGAAACACCACTGCCTTCAGTAGAGTTACTTTGTGTTTATATCTGTGTACCTGAAATCAGTCAGCCCTATGTTTTTGATTGATCAGCAGGTCTGTAACTTTTCAGATAAATCTAGGTCCTGATTCTGAGCTCACAGAGATTAGATTAAATAAGAAGTAACTCAAGGGCAGTTGTACCAATGTAAAGCTGGAATGAGAGGTGGGAGAAAAAAGGTCTTATCTTGCTTTCTTTTGCTAGAATGTTTCCTTTTGCCTGTTGACAAATAAAGTTGGTCAGAATACAGAATTTCCTCCACATGAGAAATTCTGCCATTTTGACATTTGTTTTTGGTCTGAATCAGAACAAAAAGCTGAAATATAATCATCTCCTGAAAGAAGAAAAATCTGTGATCCAACCTGTGATTTGGAAACAACAAAATGTCTTGTTCTAATAAGGTAAAAAACATTTCATTTCAATGTTGAAACATTATAATGTTTGATATATTTACATATATAAATATTGTCTATATTGAATAGAATATTAGCATAATTGTATAATGTAATACACAATATCATAATGAATGTTACAATATTCAAATCTAAACAAAATGAAATTAAATATGAAAGTCAAAAGGAAATGATTTTACCTTGACAAAATGAAACATCTTGACATTATCAAAATGAAACCAGAAAGTTGCAACTAATCTTTTTGACTTTCCTGTTGTCAATTTATCTGAACTTGACACGTGCCAAGAAAATGTTTTTATTTGGGTAAAACTGCCTTTTTTGCAACTGAAAAGTGTTCTGTCAAAATATTTTCTGTCAGTTCTATTGGTTGCAGAACTGGAAGGAAATCCCTACTTCCTGCCACCAGCTCTCCTCCGAATGGAGAATGGGATTCGTCTTTTGAGAAGGGACTGCATGGGCTGGCAGAAAATGCATGAGCAGCTGTTGCTGGGACAAGGCAGCCAAATGTCTGAGTGCTAGACTGGGAGACAGGCACCACGGCTGCCTTTCTCTGTGGCCCCAAGGAACCTGTACTGCGCCTGCACATGAGGACTGGCAAAACCCCAGAAGGAAGGAGGCCCGCGATAAGTGTCTGAGACCCAAGCTGCAGGCACTGGGACTGTGTTAGCTGATCAAGGTGACTATTAACACTGGAGTGTGCCAGGAACCATGGGGTTGAGTTCTCTCAGCTGAGCCTGGGGCTAGCCAGTTCAGCCTTCAGGCAGGTTAACGAGCCCAGCTGGTCTGCAGCAGAATCAGCTCATGGGCTGAAAGGAACCAACAGGTCTGCATTTAAATTCAGCAGTAGCAGCACGTCTGGCTGCTCAATGCTTGCATGTTCAGTGGCAACTGCTCCTGTACCAGCCTCGTTCCTAGCCACATTCCTATCCTGCTCCAACCCTGCTCCTTCGCCTGCTTCTGACTTCAGTTCTGACCGTTGGTTTGATTCCTAGGTCCTGGCTCCCAGTTTTTGCATCCAGCTCTAACAACTAGGTCAGACCACGCACATCCTTGTCCTGACAGAGTGATTTCTGAGTAAATTCCTGTCTCCCACAAAAGTAGTAGAAGGGGTCTCCACCATAAGGCAATGGGTGGGATTTATGGAATTAACTACCAGCCCCAGGAACAACCTTGTTGCACTGTGTGATATACTTAGAGCTGGTTGAGAATTTTCTGTCAAAATGTTTATTGAACAAAAAATGCAGCTTCCGAAAAAGTTTCCCCCCCAAAAATTCTGATTTTGCATAAAGTTTTGAAATAACCATTGGGAAAATTGCAATATTTAATTTCAGGTCAGTTTGACATTAATCTGTGTCTGACTGAACTGCCACACAGCTCATGGGAGTTGTAGCTCACGTGGTTCATTTCCCCCATTCTCTTCTATGGATTAGACTCCTTGGTAGGACTACATCTCCCATGATGCATTGTGGTCTTCTAATTAAACCGCTGCTGTTAATGACACTGATGCATCATGGGAAATGTATTTCAGACCGAGCGTGTGGCCCATAAAAGACATGAGGTTGTCGTACAACTACAGCACCCATAAGTCACCCTGATAGATCAGGCAGATGCAGTTCAACATCAAATGGAGCTGAAAGAAAATGTTTTGTCATTTCCAAATTGAAATACTTAGGAAACTTCCAGTCCATAAAAAGTTTTACTATCCTGCTTTGGGATGAAAACAAATATTGAAATACTGAGATTTCCTGCAGGATGAAATCCCAATTTCCAGCCATCTCTAATTATTTCCTGGGCTGGGGTGCAGACATACACAGATATGTGAGTCCTACTCCCTGACTCCCTAGGCCCCAATACATAAACCACTCTGTGGTTTCTGTTACACAGGAGTGATCTCTATGGGGTTTGAGGAGACACAAAATGAGGGTGGAAAGGTTCCACCAGATGCTTCTCATGGGTTTCCAAAAGATTGCACAGGTGTAGTTGGTAGTCAGCTGACCCTTTATTCATTAAGGTTGAGAGACATGACAGAGCCTAGAGCATTGTGCTGCGTTTACATCTTCTTTTCTACAGCAGTTATGCTGCTGAGGGCCAGACTGCATTCTCAGTTACCTTGTAAGTCAGGAGTAACACCACTGAATTACACTGGTGTCAAGGTGCTGTGAGACCAGGATCAGGCTATCAAAGCAGTGGCAGGGGCTGATATGGGAACTTCTATGTGTTGCGATTAGGTTTTGGCACTGCGAAAGACTTGAAGTCACAGTTTTCTCAGAGAACATAATTCTTTTGTTTTTGTACAGACAAAAGGAAAGGCTGGCCAAGCAGGCATCCAACCTGCCAATTCTGGGAAGCCTGGAGAAAGGCGATAAAGAATTCCAAAGTCAGCAACAAATAACGTGGCAGCAACAAAGAGAGAAGTCCGAGATCTGGGAAAAGTGGCGGAGAAGAGGAGCCAGAATGGGCAGGCGCCTGAGATTACTGATACAGAGGATGAGCTAGGTCAAGGGGAGAGCATGCCACATGGGAATGGCAGCCAGCAAGCTGCAATGAAGCAAGACTTCCCAGATGCAGCACCTCCCAGTCTTCTGATTCATCCTCTGCTGTCAGGTGGCCAAGACACAACCCAGCTCCACAATCTCTTCTTGTAGCTCATTAGTTCTCCAATCCCTTAGTCCACCTGAGACTGAAATATTTCCCCTCAACCAAAATCTGCATATGGGAAAAGTGGGGAAAGTAAAATAAGATGATTCATATTTTTTACTAGCTTGGCAAATGATACCATGTTTATTGTTATCCTCTTCAGGCACAAAGAATAGACAGATAGTTACACTCACTGTAACCTCCATTTTAGATTCAGAGACCAGCAAAACAAGAATGAATTTAGTCAGACTGCAAGCTCTTTGGACATGGACCATCTTTAAGGTTCTGTGTTTGTACAGCACCTAGCACCATGGGGTCCTAGTTCATGAACAGGGCTCCTAGGCACCACCACAATATACATAATTAACAATAATAATGAACAAAAGTCAGCTCTCTGATATATATATAGAGAGAGAGAGCACAGTGTGTGTGTGTGTGTCTCCTCTAACAATCTGCGCTAAGCTATGAGAACAAGAACACTTAGCATTTATATTTCCAGATTTTTAAAAAATGTTAAAATAGAGTTAAGGTACAGACTAGCACATCAGTAACTTCAGGATTTAACAAACTGTATGTTGTAATTATCCCCAAGCCAATGATTACATAAGCAGAAGCAGAAAATCCAGAGTTAAAATTAAATTTAAAAGTAACCCAGGCATGTTAAGAGATGGAAACACACAGTTAATCCATACTCTGCCTTATGTGGTGCCATGCAATAACCTTATAGTTATGACCCCCACTTCAGTTCAAACTGATTTTAAAACACTTTTTAATAGTTTTACCCTCATGACATCACATCACTACATGGCAGAGTTAAGGTTGTTTTGGTATATTTCCATATCTTGACAGGTCTGGGTTTCTGATTTAAAAGGGGGGTGGAATTCTTAACCATTAAAAAACAGCACTTCCTGAATTTGCTTATTCAGACCTTTGTGTGAAACAGTTGTTAAGAAAAACAAACAGTTCCATACTCCTGTCCCTTCTCAATTGCTCAGGTTTCACTTCCTTGGTGTCTGTGAAGTCGTATGCCCACTAGGGCTCCAGTAGACCATAGGCGTCTTCTAGGTTAAGCAGTGTTAGGCTGGATGTGAATATCTAATGTAAAAAGTCCTCCCCCCCGCCAAAAAAATAAAAAATCCACCTCACTGGGCCCTTTGACCTGCTCATGGTAGTAATCCTGGGTAGTAATCCTGAGCAAGATGAGAAATGCTTATCTGGAACTGGGACTATTTTTTCTTAAAGAAGATCTGCAAAGAAATAAGAAAAGTTTGATCTTCTTTTCTATGGCACAAGGAAGCCCTGACAGATGTATTTTTTTAAAATGTATTAGTTTAATTCTACTTGATTTTACACTGAGTCACAGATTTTTAAGACCAGGTGGGACCACTTCGATCATCTAGTATCATCCTGTATAACACCGGCCAGAGAACGTCACCCAGTTACTCCTACACTGAGCTCAATAACCTGCCTTTGACTAAAGCATCTTCCAGAAAGGCTCTGAAGGCACCAAGAGATGGTGAATCCACTACTTCCCTTGTTCCAATGATTAATCAGCCTCACTAGGAAAAATCTATATCTTATTTCCAATGTGAATGGTCTGGCTTGAACTTCCAGCTGTTGGCTCTTGTTTTGCTTTTCTCTGCTAGGTTAAAGGCTGGAAATACTTTTTAGTCTGGATGACCCTATGGAGGACTTGAGGGCTAGTAGCTTTATAAATAGAGAAGTCTTCAGTGGGGTCCTGGGCTGGCCTAAACAGACCTGTGATCACAGCAGCTCCAAGTCCAGATTCTCACCACCTGGTCTTTCCAGATGGCAATGTTGTTGTCCTCCTCCTCTCTGATAATCTTGTTGCCCTGTCCTTTGCTTCTGTGCTAGAGTGCCTTGGGCAGAGCACTGCAGGATCCTACTGGGCTCTCATCTCTTCCCTCCAGGCCCAGACGGCTTGCTATTCTCCTTGCCTTTGTTATGTAGCACGTGGGGGTTTTTAATTTCAGCCCAGCATGGCTGGGGGCCTGGGTTATGCTGAGCTCTGCCAGGCTCTCTGACCTCTGGACTTGGACCCATTGTTTCATACCGTGGTTCCCAGTTGCCTCTGAATCTCTGCCTTGGCCCGAGTTGAGACCAGGCCCCAGCCATCAGCCTGTGGCCAATTGGCAACGTGGTTCTCTCTGATGGACAGTGGAGAGAGCAAAGAACACAAAGCAGAGGTTGGCTGCTGTGGACATAGTTTGTGGCTGGAGTGCACTGGGGAGTGCAGCTGCTATTTGTACAGGTAAGAGTGGCCTGCTTGGCCTCTTTCTGCCCTCCATATTGTCTGGAAGCCTCTTTACTCAGAGGATGCCTGCAAATGAACTGGAGAACTTCTGTGTATGGCTGGATCAGGGAGATCAAAGAGTTCTTAGCACAGTCAGTTCCTCCTGGACAGACAAAAGTCAAGGATTCTCACCCCCAACCTATAAGAGTAAGCCACTTCCATGACACCCTTCATTTTAGGATCCTGCAGCACTTTACAAACATCATTTAACTCTTATTGGATGATTTAATCCACCAAGGAAACCCGGCAGCCTGTCCAGGCTGCCTGTTTAGCAATGATACAAAGCAACAGGAGCTTAGTAAAGCACTAGGCTGGGGGGGTCTGCCTGATAGCGAATCACCAGCACAACTTCCTGACTTGCAGAAGAATTTGCTGGAGGCCTCTCATTCAAGAACTGACCCATCCGTGCCCCATGAGCTTGGCCAGAATGCAAAACAAGATAGCATGATGGACACAGGCCATAAGGGAGGTCTAATCAAAGCACCTGATACAGCACCCACTGAAATCAAAGATAGACTTTCTGATGACTTCAGTGGACATAGGATGGGGCATATACCAAAAAGAGAAAACAGCTGCACTGTAGAATTGTTTTTCCATGAAAAGAGATTAGAGCAGAAGGGCTGGCAGTTGGGATTCCTGGGTTCCGTTCCTGGCTCGGGGAGGATTGTGGGATGTCCTGGCTAGAGCAGAGGAAGGTAGGAAGCAGATTTCCCAGCTCCAGAAGAGGAGTGGTATATAATGGTTAACACAGGGAGGATTTGAGCTTGGAGGCCTGGTTCTACTGGGGTGGTTAGCCTGTAGTTCTACTCTAGTTGTTACAGCAGGGAGCACAGGAGTCAGAACTCAGCAGTTTAATTCCTGGCTCAGGGCCTGGGATCTAGCTGTGGGGCGGAAACTTCTGGGTTCTATTCTCAGTTCTATCACTGTTCATGCAAGTCTCCTAATGTTTCTGTGTCTCAGTTTCCCTGACCATAATATGGACATAACAGCTTCAACACAGACTGAATTCCTCAATATGTGTAAGTTTCTTTTTAGACTTTCCAACGAACAGAGCCACAGCAGAAAAACTAACATTGTGTTAAAGCCTTTTGCTTCCAACTTACTTTCTGATCTCAGAGCCAAAGCAACTCTCCGGCTGAAGACACCCATGATCCTGCAGGTGTTCTGAGTCCAAAGCCACAATCATGCTAGTAGCAGCCAATTTTGAACATGCTGTTTTGCACATGTCCCTTTGCAAAAGGAGAAACCGCGACTGGGCAGAACCTATATTACTGTCAGCAGAGTGAGTGCTTCTGCAAGGATCTAGCTGAGTGACTGCTGCCCTGGGGCCCTGAGCATTTTCCCTTGGAAGGAGAACATGCTTTGCTTGGAACTGGGCTGAATAGTTTCAGTGCAATGGAGCCTATTGGCCTATTTGTGTTTGGTATCGATATTAATAAAGAATTCCTTGAGCTGAATTGAAAGGCTGCCATGGAACCCAGGAGAGCAGCAAATTTCAGAGCCTTTGAAGCTTCCAGAGGTTGTTTGGTTTGCACTTTGATTATTTTGAACCATGTTTCAAGTGTGGTTGTAATGGAAACCAGTTTGGGCGGAAAGCCAGCCCCTGGGTATGGTAGTAAGCAAAAAGGATAAGGACCCAGAGAACTGGAGTTGCTGTGTGGTGATGTCGAGGACTTGCTGGCACAGCACCTCCTGCTGGTCATCCTGAGAATTAGCTCTCCAGCCCTCAGAGTGCCTCCTGGTGGCAGGTGTCTCACCTGCCTCAGGCCCTGTGTCCCTCCCAGACCCCGGTGCCTCTTTACCTCAGGGTTCTGCCCCCAGCAGTAACCCCACACGCTGGGTCTCCCCTCCCGGGGAAACCCCAACCCCCTAAACTCATCTTGCCTCAGAGGCTACTGCCAGTCATCATCCAGCCCCCGCTCACTAGGGCAGACTGCAGTCCATAAACCACTCATTATTGGCAGGGGGTCAGACCAGCTGCCTCTGCCTAACCTCAGACTGCACCTCTGCAGCCCCAGGGTCTTATTTAGACCTTGCACAAGGCCTGCAGCCTGGGGAGTTGCCAGGCTGGAGCTCCCCAGCTCCTCTTGCCTTTCCCCAACCCTGCTCTGTTGTCTGCATCCTAAGCTCCCAGGGAACTAGCTCCTTCCCCTCTAACTCAGGAGGAAGACTGACTTAGCTCCTGGCTCGCAACCCTTTTATCAGGGCCAGGTGTGACCCAATTGGGGGCATGGCCCAGCTGTGGCTGCTTCCCCAATCAGCCTACTCTCTTGGCTCCCCAGGAGAAGCACTTTCTCAGAGCTGTTTTAACCCCTTCAGGGCCAGAGCAGGGTGAGCGCCCCACTACAAGCTGGCATTTGCTTTCTCAACTACATGCCAGCAGGGTATTATGAGCATCATCCTGCATTACACATAAAACACTGACACACCTTACCATGAAAATGCCACTATTATTGCCTCTCCAGAGCAAATGTGCTAGTGGACAAGTCTAGCAAACTCGCTTATCACTTGTACAGCAGCAGGGACTGACTGCAAGATCTCTGCATCTAAAAGTGTGCATCTTTACTTGCTGAGTTGACCAGTCGGATTCCATAGCTGTAAAGCAGACTCATAAATGACTTTATATGGACTAGCCACTGCGGGGGGGGGGGGGGGCAAGAGCTACATTGTTAGTGGGGAGTTGGATTAGACAAGGATCTGAGATTCAAGCTGGGTTCATTCCTTCACTTCTGTCATCATCAGCAAAAAAGGTTCTGCAGGCCTAATTCTGCACTTAGTGACATCTATGTAGTGCCATTTCCCATAGATTATGCTCCGGACTACACAGCCACCCATGTGTACCAAGAGAGGGGAGAGCTGGGGAGTGGGCTGAACCACAATACACAGCCTAGAACAGCTGAGTCGGCACAGAGGGGGAAGTATTTCAATTATTCAATTCAGTGAGGAATACAAGTGAGAAAAAGGCGGACTCCTCTCCGGTGTCTGTCACAGTACTGGCAGTTTTAGCATGAGCCTTGCAATGTTCACTGCTTTTCTTAAATCCCCAGCTCTTGGAGTTACATGATTAAGTGAAAAATCTCAGCTTTCATTAGCTTCCTTCATAAGTTTCTCTCCCTCAGGATTGCAGAGAAAAGTCAGAGGGGTTGGGGGAAGGGAAACAGGTATAAACAAGGACTTAGAAGGCAAAAAATTAAAATAAAGAAACAAAAGAACAACCAACATTTATCATTGTTTTAAAAAACACCTGATCCTCCAGCCAATCTCATGATATTCTGAGGCCTAACTAAGGGTTTTGGAACATTTGGAGTCGGTGATGCTGGTGTCAGAGGCAGATATGACCCCTTCACCCTCAGAGTAAGATTACACACTGTGTATGGGTCCTGGGTCCCTTTGTCTGTGTCGGACCTGGCGGCAGGTTGCTCCACAATGTGATGTCATCTCTGACATCTCTTTCCTTTCCCCCAGCATCTGGCACACTTTCTCCTCATTGAAGAGACACCTTCTAGGAGCCTGGATAGGTTGAGACCTTCTCTGTCACACTCCCGTGTACCTGGGAGATTGGAGAGGAAGTGTTTGTTCTAGGTCTGTTACTCCCTGATGGGTTTTTCATTCTACTTTGTATTGGTTGTCATTTTCTCCCTCTTGTTACAGGTGTATTTCACTCGCCTCCATATGGGGATGTTTAAATCATCCCTGAATATGAGGGTCTGCTGAGGTGGGGGTGGTATTCTCCCACCTCCTTCCCCCACATGACAGAGAAAATTTGTAAAAAAAATCCCACTAAGGGGGAGGAGAATAAAAAGAAAACCAGAACCCAGAAATGAGTGGGAGATTATTAAAAACCCATATTTATGGAGTGTGAAAATAGAGGGCTTGGTTTGGCTTGTTTAAAATAACCTTCTAGGTATGGAGAGGAACCCATATATGGGGGCAAGTGACAGAATGCCAGTATGAGGGGAGGGAGAGTACAAAAGCCTACCTCTATGGGAGGGAGTGTAATACCCTGAACTGGTGTCCGGGGTGCGTGTGCAAATATCTAAGTTTGTGGGTGGGTATGTAAAAGCAGTCCTGGACTGGAGAAATGAACCAAGACACCGAGGATACACAGGACAGCTCAGTCGTTAGGGTACTAGCTGGAGAGTTGGATCTGAGTCCCTGCTTTCTCCCAGACTCCCTGTGTGACCTGGGACAAGCACTTAGTCTCTCTGGTCCAGCTTCTCCAAGAGATTTAGGTACCTTACTCCCATGATGTGAATAGGAATTAGGCATCTACCTACCTTTGAGGATCTGGGCCTCAGTTTTCCCTTTGTACAATGGGGGATAATAGCGTTGTCGCACCTGTCTGAGATGTGTGTGAATCAGTGCCCTGAGCATCGGGGAGAGCTGGGATACTGAAATAATGGGGGCCAGGGAAGATTTGTATTTGATATGAGGTGTGTGTGTGTATGTTGGGCGGGGAGGTAGGAGTAGTTAAAACCTCTATGTGGGGGTAGGGATGTTAAACACAGCCGCTGTATGAGAGTGAGTGACTAAACTGCCTCTGTGGGGTGGGCTAAGATCTGTACTGTTCTGTGAGGCTTTGCCAGCTGTCCCTGTGTTATCAGTGCGCAAGGGGAAGGGCCCCCTTTGGCACAGACCAGCACAGATCACTGCCCTCCTGGAGCAAGCAGGACTGCAGTGCTGGAGAGGACTGGGCTGGCACGCCACGCACAGACAAAAACGCCTGTCCCCCCAGGGCTCTGACTCCCTTCTGCACTCAGTCCTGTCTGCACTGGGTTCTTTATTCCTGCACAGCTTGGCCAGACATGGCGAGCGTCCTCTGAACGACCCCATCATCGCTCCAGTGGTGGGTGCTGACCTCCTGAAGCCTGGAAGGAAAACGCACGGAATTTGTGCAATAATTTATATCGGGGCTCATGTGATTTGTAGTCACTAACAGCAGTGCTGCAGGCTTTTGCCTCAGTGCATTAAGGCACCCCAGTCAAATAAATAGATAGCAGCTTTATAGGACAGATGCCATCCATCCCCATGTCTGCGGAGCATTAACTAAAACTCCCAGCATGCACTGGGTCTCGTGTAAAATCTGGAGCGGCTCACAAGCGGGGGAGGTGAAATAAGGGAATAGTATAAATTCTGGAAAAGTTCCCAGGTTTTGAGATGGACTCAGCTGCGGAGCTGGGCTGTGGGTTCTGACTGGAATTTCCAGCCCCCACTCCCTCCAGCTCTGGCTTCCGGGGACTCAGGCTTGGTCCCTTCCTTATCTACTTGTCTCTTTCACCCCCTTCCCATTCCTCACCACATTCTCCCCACTTAGTGACCAGTTAGATACTGCCTCGAGGATGACAGCTTCCCTTCACGGCTTATTAACCCTTTCACTCAGCTCACTAAAGATCTCCTCCCCCTCAGAGCTTGTACCTTGGCCCCACCCTCCAGGACCTCTCCACTGCTTTGGACCATCATAAATGATTTGGAAAAAGGGGTAAACACTGAGGTGGCAAAGTTTGCAGATGATACAAAATTATTCCAGATAGTTAAATCCAAAGCTGACTGTGAAGAGTCCCAAAGGAAATCCCACAAAGCTGGGTGACTGGGCAACAAAATGGCAGATGAAATTCAGTGTTGATAATTGCAAAGTATCGCTCATTGGAAAACATAGTCCCAACTATCCATACAATATGATGGGGGGCTAGATTAGCTGTTACCGTTCAAGAAAGAGATCTTGGAGCCATTGCAGATAGTTCGATGAACACATCCACTCAATGTGTGGCAGCAGTCAAAAAAGCAAAAAGAATGCTGGGACCCATTAGGAAAGAAATAGTTCCTGTTTTATTATCTATCATAACGCCACTATATAAACCCATGGTACGCCCACACTTTGAATACCACATGCAGATGTAGTCGCCCCATCTCAAAAAAAGATATATTAGAACTGGGAAAAATACAGAGAACAACAAAAATGATTAGGGGTATGGAACAGTTGCCATAAAATGAGAGATTAAAAAGAGTGTGACTGTTCATCTTGGAAAAGAGATGACTAAGAGGAGATATGATAGCTGTCTATAAAATCATGCCTGGTGTGGAGAAAGTGAATAGGGACATGTTATTTACCCATTCACATAACACACAAACCAGTGGGGTTACCAATGAAATTAATAAGCAACAGGTTTAAAACAAACCCAAGGAAGTACTTCTTCACACAACTCACAGTCAGCCTGTGGAAGTTGTTGCCAGGGGGGTGTTGTGAAGGCCAAATATATATAACTGTGTTCAAAAAAAGATTTAGATACATTCATGGAGGCTAGGTCCATCGATGGCTATCTGCCAAGATGGCCGGGGTCGCAACCCCATGCTTTGGGTATCCCTAAACCTCCAACTGCCAGAAGCTGGGACTGGATGACAGGGGATGGATCACTTGAAATTCCCATTTTATTCACTCCCTCTGAAGCAGCTGCAACCAGCCACTATCAGAAGACAGGATACGGGGCTAGATGGACCCTGAGTCTGACACAGTATGGCCGCTCTCATGTTCTTATGACCCTGCTCAAAATCCTGTCCTCCCTGGCTTTCACAACACTGTCCCTCCTAGCTCTCCTGTGACTGCTCCGGTTGCTCCTTCAGGGTCTCTTTTGATGAGACAGCCACCACCCCTGCTTTTCATTGCGGTTCCGCAGGGCTCTCTTCAGCCCCCACCTCCTCATCTCACAATTCCTCTCCTCCTACTACCCCCTCCACTCCACCAGGGATGCCATCCAAACATCCCAGATCCTACTGGGCATCAGGTGCCTAAATTCCTTTGGGGATCTGGGCTTAACCCAAGAAACTGGTATATTTTCCATTCTCTCTCTTGGCCTAGTACCCTCCTAGGCAATGGTAACATGATAAGTACTTCTCATGATCAACAGAAAGGCAGTAGAAAACCCTTTATCAGTACCTCTGATTTTCTTCCATATTTCCATTTCTGAACTCAGATCTGAAAGTGGAAGAGCCGAACATGGGTGGGTAAGTAAGTGGGTTCAACAGCAGCAAAAGGCAGCAGCTAGGGTTTTCAAAGGGGCCCAGGGAGTTGTGTGCCTAACTCCCTCAAGGCCCTTTAAAAATCCCCGCCTACATTGCAAGACAAATCCCTCCCGGTCCAGTCCACATAACAGCACTGCCAGGAGACACTGGGTGTGTGGAGACATTGATTTTGATGCCTTAACTGACTCCATTGGAACAGCAGGCATTACCTCCATGTCCAGAGAGCAGTACATGTTGTCCTGGCCCTTCGATGTGCTGACAGCTTGTCGGGTATCTGGCACCCTAACATTAGACAGCATGTTTCCCAGGCAGAATATAATTTGCCTGTATATGTCTGTTGTTCTTTTAAACATCCTGTAAATGAATAAAAGTAAAGGGACCTGACTGAGAGGGGGTCTAGCCCCAGGTCTAAACTCCCTACATCTTAGAGAAGTGCAGATCCAGAAAGATAATGATGCTTTAAAATCTCTCAGCATTCTGCTGTCTGCAGAGTCAGGCAGTCATCTGATGCTGAGTTCAGTCTGAGTCTATGTGAGTTCAGGGAAACTTCATTTGAGACTGGGAAATTAACAGAACAAGAAAGAACCAATGTAAATGCCCTTCTGACTGTTTGTGTGCATTTACTAATTTGAACCAAGGCAAATTTCATTTGGGTATAAATTTTATTAAGAAAATTATAAGTGCATACACATTTACCAAAGACATGATATAGATATAAAAAGTGTTTATTTTCAAAATACTATATGAAAAGGAATTATTTTTAAAAGCACAACTGTATATAATATTTCCATAAAGCTGCCTTTCAGAAAAACTTTTTCACATTATCTGGGAAGTGATTTTTTTTCCTCAATAACAATACAAAATACAGTATTCACCACATTCTTACAACACTTGAGTTCTCGATGATCAGAGGTTGGAAGATGCATGCAGCCATTGCATGGTAATGTATATGCCTTTTTCTCTGGGGTCAATGAAGATCTGGATTTGCATACAAGGCTATAATGTGACTGGATGGTGGTAAAGGTTATGTTTGTATTTTGGATACGAGCACTGTCAAGTGCCTATATGCTGTAATTGACATAGATCAGTACAAGTTTTCAGAGAAGAGGGAATAGTCAAGATCCCAATAAAGGCAAAACAGCAACAAGAAATTACATAGGAACTGCATATTCTATCAAATGTGTACATTCAACTTGGAATACAGCCTCTGTTGGAAAAGACCAACCACAGTCACCCTTGTCAAACACCACACCAGTTAATAACACATTGAAAATTCACCCATCATGCTTTCTCAAGCAGAACTCAAATAAGACAACAACATCTAAAGTTACTACAGTTGTAAAGCTCATATAAACATGATATTGGCACAGTGATAAATACCACGTTTTCTTTCCGTTCTGGTTTTTAAACCTGGGATTCTATGACTGTCACTTAGAAAACAGCCACTTGTGAACATTTCACATTTGTGGAAAATGCTTTTTTGGCACCATTTCAGTCTTATTTTTTTTCCTTCCTCTTCACATTCACGTGTGGCCAGCAATGGCATTACTCCTGTATGCCCCTGCTTCCTCCACCTGAATTTGTCTTTGGTCGACAGCCAAATGTAGAAAGCAAAACTTACCAAGGATCTATCTCCGAGGAACCAGATTTATGAAATCGATGCACTACAACTTGCTAACATCGCAGAGGGCCACAGGAATCACAAAATCATAGCATCGTAGGCCTGGAAAGGACCTCGAGAGGTCATCTAGTCCAGTCCCCTGCACTCATGGTAGGGCTAAGTATTATCTAGAAGTGGAGCACAATTCACATATTAGTGCAAGAAGCTTTCCATTGTACAGGATTTTTCTCGTGTAAATTGCTTGTCTGTCGTTTCTGTTTCCTGATTAACACTTCTGATGCAAATACTATAGGGCAAACAACAGAACCCTCAGAGACTCCAGCAAGTCACTTGCCCAGAGCCCATAAAATATGTCATTAATGTTCCTTTCTCCCACCAAGCATCTACTTCCCTACGTGACTGGGACAGCCCTCCACGTGGCGAATTCCCTTCCGTGAGTGTGATCGGTGCAGCCTTCCTGGCTGCTTTTGTCTCCAGTAGGGGGAAACTGCACCAGTGCCATGCATGGCTTACAGTGGCTTGGCCTGTCTACAATAAGGTATGCACCAGTTATGATGGTGGATGGCAGAGAGACTGCATGGGGGAGGGCCAAATGCAGTGCTCTGAGCACTGACCCACTGAGGCTGGCTCTGCCACTCAGGAGGTCAGTCCTCACACTGAGGGCTGTTTAAAAGGGTTCCTCATGGAGGGCAGAACATGGTTTCGGGTTTTAAAGGGCCGCTGTTGTGGTAAATGCACTCCTGAATCAGAGAGTGAGATTTCAGTCTAAAGTAGCTTCAATGAGAGCAGGATCTGAGCTGGGGCCCAGTTCAGACAGCGTGTGCAAGGATTCACTGTCCAGCAGGTAGGAGAGACAGACTATAATTCTGTATTAGAACAGAAATTCTTAGGCACTTTCTCCAGGGCTTCTTTAAAAACCTGGGGCTAACTCCTGCCTCTGATGCAGGTATGTACTCTCCAAGCAAGTCACTGGCAACTGCAGACACCTATATCAGGAAGGAGTCTGGCCCCTAGGTGATGAAACACACAATATGGAAGATGGACTAGTCTATGGTTTTCTTGGTCACGTAAGCTCTTTTTGCCTTTACACAAATGATCTTTCTCCGATTAAAATCAGCTGTAAAACTGCCATTGATATCAGTGGTGCTGGATCCCTGCTCCCCAGATGCCTACAAAAGAGGGTGCGCAAAACATAAAAGCACCAACCTAGTAGGAAAAAGAATGGGCCAAATCACCCACATTGTTTTCAGACAGAGCTCCTGCTTGGTTTCTGCTTCAAAATTGATGGGGTGACATGGTGGCCACAGAAGCATATCTTGCGCTAGCACATTCATTTTGTAGGGAGGCGAATACTCGGTTTACCACAGTGACCAAAGTGGAAAATAAGACATCCCTGGGATAGACAGAATGGTCCTTTGCTATGTAAGTTACTTGCAACAGATGAGAGTGCTTAGTATAACAGCCCTTGCACGCCTAGCCTACAAGCACCACATAAAGGAGAAGATTCCGTCTGAGGAAACTCTCCCAAGAATGTTGGGCTTCACACACAGAGTATTTTGCGGCTTGCGGTTTGGATAAGACATGTTTTCCCCATTTCTCAGTGCACAGTGTAACACAGAGATTACCCCGTTGCTGAGATACCTTTCCTCTACATTTCCTATTTTATACATCTTTATAAGTGGTTACAGAGCTGGGAATCAAGAGGAAGAACTAACAGGCCTGTGGGGTTGCCAGAGGTGGCATGTCTCTCCCAAGTGGCACCTTATTGCAAATGGAGCTCTGGACACTAGATCTTTTCACCAGCAGACAGAGGCATCTCCGCCTGGGAACTGGGAATATTTGCCTGCACACGCACTCGCAAAATTACGTTCTACTGGGCAGACTTGGGCCAGCACCAGTGTTACTCTCCTTCCCTGTGTCCTGTCTCAGGTAGGGCTGCAGACAAGCTCTGGTTACATTAATGGGAAAATGCATTGCTTTTTATGCTGAGTCATTGGGAGCATAGGAACATAGGAATTACACCACTGAATTGCACCTCACAGCTCATGTCCTGCTAGGTAAAAACTCTTGGATGCCGGCATGAACTTAACAGCGATTGCTAAATAATACAGGCAAGGAAAACGATATTATAATGTAAGGTTAGTCTAAATTCATCGCTGCCACCAGTGCTAGTTGATAAATCAAACTATGAAAAGATTGTTTTTTTTAAAAAAAACAAACACATTACTCCATAAAATCGTACTGTGAAAGCAAGCCAATTTGTGCAAAATAAAAGAAAAGCCTTTGGAAATGCATGAAGCCTTGCCTTTGTGCTGCATGATAACAGTGAAATGCATTCATTCCCTAATACTGGTTATCTGCTCTCTGGGTCCTACAGTAAGAAATCCTGTAGACGGCTTACAATGCTTGCCTCTTACATCTTGAACCTCCTGTTGATGAAGAACAAAGTGAAATACTATTAAGGTTTCTTTCAGTAGAAAAGAGCTTAGTTATCAGGCCTAGTCACATAAGGGTTGCCACTACATTGTGTGTCAAGACAAAAGCAAAGGCAGTTTGGTTGCATGGTGCCTGAAGGAGGAGCTGTTGGGGCCCTGAAGCCTGAACCCAGCATTGATGGTTATTTTTGCAGATAACGCTGATTATAGTTAGTAAGGTGTCCAGCACTGAGCAGGAGAAGGGCTGGCTAGGAGATTCATTCTGGATCTTGAAGCCAGAGCAAGGAACGTTGCTGCACACGGAGATGCAGCAAAAACAAATGGGGGGAGTGGGGATAGTGTGGGATTAAAACATGATCAGAACTGGCCCAGGGAGCAAAATGCATGGCACAAGGAAAGCTCTGGACAGGGGGATGGAGCGGAGAGCAAGGAGCAAAGGCAGTACAGCCAAATCACACTGCTCTTGTGCCCCACCATTCCCTTGTCTCTGAGCCACTGGACGGAATCTAGCTCTGAAAGGGGACAGTCCAAGCCCTGCTCTGTTCAGCTCCTCTAAGACTTCAGAGCCGGGTGGCAGGCAGGTGTCTGCCTTCCCCTGGAGTTAGCTGGGAGTGACTATTTGCTTGAGGTCATTTGCTCAAGCAGAGATGGTCCGTTATGGCCTGGTCCCTCAGATCCCAGGAGCTCACGGTGCTCTTTCTTTCGTGCTTCTGGGGAGAATTAGCTTTGCAAATGGCTGTGGGTTAATATCAGGCTATTAAAAAAGCTTCAAACTCAACCCCACCCCAGCCACTTGTGCAGAAGCACATCCTGTCCCTTGCTGTGACCTATCTGAGCAGATCAGTTTGTGACCCAGCAGTGTGTGACGAGAGCCAATGACAAGAGCTGCTCTCAGCTCACCGCAATCAGTAGCCTCAGACACTCATTTGAACCATGACACTTGGTTAAATGTTAAGCAATTTTCTTCTCTCAGAAAGATACAGAGGATCTTAATTCCGATCCCCTGCTCTCCTTAGTGCCAGAGACCTCTGGTTTGTGCGTGTAGAGAGAGCAAAATATGGGAGCCAAGATCCACCATCAACAAGGAAGGGGAGAATGTTGCCCATCTGCATCACGACATGTACAATCCTCTGCTAAGAAAACAGGTGGCTCTCCTTAATACCCAGAAATGATGGCCAATGTAACAGTCTGCGCTGCACACCTACATTCTGTTTTTGTCATTTAAAATATTAATAACATCCACAGAAGTTGCTTGTTATTTATCTCTGTCTAAGCTCAAGACAGGGAGCCACAAGCAGCTGAATCCTTATCCTGCCTCCGATTCTGGCTTGCTATAGGGCTTGCTGTGCCTCAGTGTCCCCACCTGTGAAATGGGATGATAATACCTTCTCCAACTAATAACCTCACACACTTATCCCGAGAATGAAGCAGCTAACGTCCATAGGGTGGCTTGGAAAGATGAAGCACTAGTGAAGTACTAAGTATTTTCTTCTGTCAAGTGCTTTAAATGGGATGAAACACGCTATCAGACATTAAAAGGTTTTGCATTTTTTAAATAACAAAGCTGAAATATGGTATTTCATGTCTTTGTGTACAGTGTTAATTAGCAAGTCCAGACCATGTGAGTTCCCGTTGGAGGTTCACTAGTGGCACTGTTATTTCACCAACAAAGGGGCTGTGTTTTCAGAATACGCCATTACATAAAGGTGGGTCTCTTTTTACCGGTGTGAAATCCCCACACTCTCCTGCAGGCAAGTTCTATCAATATGCAGGTACTAATACACAGCAGGCACAGGCCTTTCTTAGCACCCATGGCTGAGTGGGGAATAGGCAGACAAATCTGCCTTTGGGACTTTCAAGCTGGGTTCTGAACTGAAGAAAATGCATGACTTTTAATCAGTGTAAATGCAACAAGGCCATTTTAAGAGTGTGAAAACAGGCCCTCTTTGACCATGCTCTGACATTCTCTAAAATCGAGCCTGTTGGCCCAAATCCATCCCTGGTGTAATGCCACTGACCCGCCCCAACATTACCATAATTTTGGAGACCCTGACAATCTTTTACTGTATGTACCCTGGCAACCCAGCAAGGTAGTGCTACTTTCCCCACTGAGCAGGGCACACAGGCTCAGCAACTTGCACAAGGTCACAGAAGAAGATTGCAATGGAGCAGGAATTGAACCTGGGTCTCTCCCAGACTAACACGCTACCCACTGGGCCATCCTTGCCCTCTAGAAACTTGCACCACACTGCAGAATTGGGTCATATGTTTCTTGGTGTTGCTATTTATTTTAAAGGGTCATGAAGTTATCTAATGCCAAAGAAATAGAGAGAGAGAGATGGCCACAGAAATTGGCCAGTACAAAGGGACTGATTTTCATTGATGCCAAGACCCCTTTACACCACTCTAGCAAGGTAAAGTTGCCTTCAAGTGGGTATAAATTACAATAACACCCACTTCCCAGCATTCACTTCCAAAGTGGTGTAAAGGAGCCTTAGTGTAAACAAGAGCCAGGCCCAAAGTGTCTCAGTGATAAGCCATTTCCACATGCTAAATAATCGCCCTCAGAATATTTGTATAGCATCTGGCATATCAGATATTTAAATAAATGGTATTCTGTTATTATTTAACAGTGTGATTAATCGCGATTACTTTTTTTAATCGCTTGACACCCCTAATGTTAATATAGTCTGTTGATGTCATATAATTATGTATATTACATGAAGGGGCAATCAATGTAAAGCAGTAATAAAGGGTAAGCAGAATTAGTGAGCAAAATGCTTGTCTACTAAAAACCATCCTTGATATTTCAATTTCAAATCAAACCCATTCATTTTTCAAATCAAGTAATATACTACTGTATTCTGAACACCTTCCATTCCCCATAGCTGCAGGATCATAGCGCAGAAAAGATCTAAGCATTTAAGCATCGGCATAGAGTAAGCTTGACACTTAAATAAGCTAAGTAAACTTTAAGCAATTTGCAAGAAACCCTTCTATAAAATGTATTATTTTTTTCCAGAAAAATAAATTCCCACATACGATTGGGGGTTGTATCATGAAACATTTAGCCATTTTTATTGCTGGTGCATAGAGGGTAATGTCACATTTGATACAATTTCAATACAAGTGAAAAAATATAATATATGGCTGATTGAAATTGATAAGCTACATTAACATTTATAGATCTATAATTATTTATTTTACAAGCGGTTAGTAGTTTATGGGGATATCAGTTTTTGAACTACCAATGTTGGTATGGCTCCAGTTCAAATATAAGACTTGTTTAATGAACTCTAAATATATTCTGAAATACATGTAATTGAAAAGTCAAAACTGTGCACTAAAATATATCAAAAACATGCTCCATGGAAGTATTAAAGAGAGATACCAGATCATCTGTGGATGATCTTGGAGCATGGGAATTTCCTGGGTGCCAGCGTTCCTGGTTGGAACATGAAGATGATGCCACAATTGTAGGCTTAGTGGATACAAACATATGCTTTAACAGAATCCAATTGTCATCTGTTACCCTGGTGTAAATCTGGAATAATTCTACTGAATTCAATAGAGCAGCTTCAGGATTACAGTTGGGTAAGATCAGTATCTGACTTGAGACCAGAATTAGGCCCTTTGTTCTCAATGGAGCAGGCCCAGGTCTCCACTGATGTGAGAGCAGAAGGTGACCCACGGCCATTAGTCTGCAGGTTCAGCAACGTACTTAAGCTCTTGTCTGTCTTTAAGGGGGCTACTCATGTGTTCCACATTAGACAGATGCTTGAGTATCGTGCAGAACTGGGGCCTTAATGCAGCACAATGCCACTTGACAGCAGGAGGAGCTACCTGTATGTGAAAGGCCACATCCTGCTCTTAGCATCGCCTGTGCTGAACTCCAGTGCCGCTCTAGTGCAGACAAGCTCTGTCCACGTGGACTGAAGATGGCACACCGGGGCAAAGGAAGGCACAGAGCAGGGCAGGGCTGGAATCGCTAGTGATTTGCGTAGTGGTTTCCACGCGCCTCACCCCAGTCCCAAAGGGGTTTGATTGCCTCTGGGGGAGTGCTTCAGAAAAGCAGAGGGTGGAGTCTCTGCAACATATCAACCTATCCCACCTCCTATTCCCCTCTGATGCCCCTGACTCCTCCCTCCTTGAGGTGTCACTTCCCCTCAGCAAATGTCTGGATTCCAGCCCTGCCTTACCTGGGGAAAAAAGCAGCAGCAGGGGTAGGATTCAGCATGGTTGAATGAGGTGCAGAAAGGGGCGAGGGGTTCTGTGTGCACAGCGGGCCCCACCTCACTGCTCCGAAGGCCGCTGCTGGCCGGTCCCTTTGCCGAGCCCTTCCCAAGCAGGAAGCTCCGTCCTCCCTTCCCTTGATTCATTTCCCATCCGAGGCAGGCTGCAAAGCCCTGTTTGCACAGAAATGACTCAGTCTCTGTTCTGCGCTCACTCACAACAACAGCCAATTGACCTGGCTTCCAAGGAGCCGGGCTGACTGGTGTGGGACCCCAGCAGGAGAGCCACATTGCAGTGCCATGAGGAAAAACAGGCCTGCTAATTCACCAGGTGCGGCCAAAGACCATCTGGCAGGAATGGAGATTTGTTCTTCACAATGCAGGTTGCCTTGGCAAATTTTAATGGCAAAAGCATGATTTCTGCCTGCCAATCCCCACTAGCCATCAGCCACCAGTGCACACAGACTCCCAGCATGAAGAGAAGAAGGGGCTCCCGAGATATTTTACTAACAAAGATTTGGAGATAATTATGGATTGGGTTGGGGAGGAGAACAAAGGAAGCATTTTCCTTGGGAGAACTGCTCTCTCAGAAAGAGGGAAGCCCATTTTTGACTTGCTAGGATACCTCTTGCCCCAAATACTGACAAATCTCTTAATATAAAGTATAGAAAATACTGTAAGCCACTGTTGTAATATACACTGCGTAAACTCAGACCCCATCTTCATAGGAATGCCTGATTTCACTGAGTTCTTAGTCCGTATGATTAAAGCCAGCCCTAAATGTCCTACCCTTTAAGCTCTCAGGGTGTGTTATCTGTAAGTCCGTATGTTTCTTGCCTTACTTGTTTAAAGCTTTCTCCAGATATTCCTGAATCCACTTTAACTTGGGATCAATGCACACTTGCTTACTGTTGTTCTTCAGCCTTGCACTGTCAAAAGAAAGAGAAGAGTTGTGATGTGAAAACAAGGGACACATTGCATTAAAGGCCTTCTGGGCCAAAGTCTGCCCTCTGTTCTACTTGCACACTCCTCGTGAAGACAATGGAACTGCACCTGCTGACACCAGGGGCCAAATTCTGCTTTCATCTTCACTAGGGTGTGTTGGGGAAACCCACTGACTTCATGGGAAATGCTCTGGATTTACACCAGTTTTAAGGGCTAACAGAATTCAGCACCTGATCTGAATCTCATTTGTTGGCAGTTGTTGGGTTGCATGGGTGTGAACGAGGAAAGAGCAGGATTCTCCGGGTTTTATTATTATCACCCACGTTGCTGTCAGTGCAGGCTATGTGGGAGCTGCATTTCATTTGGAAAGAACTGAAGACATACGCAGTCTCTGCAACAGATGAATTAACAAACACCTCTGAACGTTGCCCGATGCTCAGCCCCACTCTGAACTTTCACCCAGTTTTAGAACAGAAACCAAACTGGACTTATGGGAGGATCCAAAAGGTTCTTCTGTTCATTTTTAAAATTTTAATTCTCACTTGGGTTTGAACTTCTGGACTCCAGGCAGGGAAAGAATTGAAAATGCCAAGTTGCCAGAGAGGAGCAGTCTCTTGTGTGTTTTCCAATCAGCACCGGAAATGGAAGTTCCAGAAATCTCTTGAGAAAGCCTGTTCTCATGAAATTTCCAGCCAGGATTTGCAGACTCAGGAGGTTTCGATTATATATGTTACAGATAAAGATCCAATCTTCTGGGTGCTTATTTGAACCAAATAAGCTCCATCTCCGAGCCTCTGGAAATTCATCTGTCACAGGCCTCTGGGTTTCATGGGATGTGTCAGGTGGAAACAAGATATATAGCACTTTATCCAGAGCATTTAAAGCTCTGTAAAGCCACGCACTGATCCTTCAGGGCTCTGAGTACCTGCTCCGAGTGCTGAGGTCCCTCACCTACAGCTGAGTACAATGGGATTGAGGGCACCTGGCATCTGCAGGAGGTGCTCAGCGTCTTGCAGGATCAGGCCCATCGATGCCACACTAACGGCACTGGCATTATGTTGTAGAGGCATCAGCACCTATTACCATGCATTGATGTAGACAGGCCTAATTCTCCTCTTCATTAAGGACTCAATCCTGCCAGGTACTGAGCACTTGGGCCTTGATCCAACAAAGCACTTAAGCACATGCTTAACTTTAAGCACCTGAGTCTCATTGACTTGGGCCAGACTCCTTAGCTGCTTAAGTAAAGCACATGCTAAAGAGCTATCTTGGATTGAAGACAACGTGCTCCACACCCGCAAGTCTGAGTCCTTAACGTCTACTAACAGTAAGCCAATGAAAGAATCAGGGGGAGCTAAAATGTTGCTAGTTCTGAAGTCGTGTGAATACTGGTCATACTGCTGCAGATCTGATCCTGCGGTTCTTCCGCCAGTAGGGTTTCCATTGGGCCTGGTTCTGATCTCACTCATGCCAGTGTAAATCAGGAGTCTCTGCGCCAAATTCAGTAAAGTTATAGCAGTACAAAGTGTGAGCAGAGTCAGGCTCATTGTCTTCACATAGGAACTGCAGAACTGGCCTTAGACAGGAGAGTAGCAAACTGAAAGCACAAACCACCACTCTCCATGCACAGAGTAGTTAAAGATAAAGACCAGCTCAGGCAAAATTGCCCTTGACTTCAAAGGGAATTTGGCTTGGGTAAAAAAAACACAGGATCACTCCATAAATCCATAATACAGGGTTCCAATTAGATGTTTCAGTCCTAAAAAATGATGGATTTCAAAGTAAACAGCTTTGATTACTTATTTAAATTACTCACATCCACCATCCAGAACACATCATGCCACATAGCAACTGAATTTAATGTTTGGATAAAATCTACTAAAATGCAATTTTTAGAAGTTAGCATTTATTTTGTTTTTTAATTTCTTTTGGGTCCAAGGGGCAGAATTCCCCAACATTCTGGGGCATTTGAATTTAGGGTTCCATTTCAGATACATCACTTTGATGTCAGATTTTAAACAATGTGTGTGGGGGAGGGAGGTTTGATCATCTGTTCTATAGACACTAAAATACACTGCAAATGATAAACATATTCAGACCATGTCGGGTGGGGGGGAAAGAAAACAGTTTTTTTTCCATCTCAATACATCATGGTCTTTGCCATCTCTAATTACTCCACTCCCATGTTAATCAAGAGAAAAAATGCATATCACATCAAATCTCAAATTTCTGTCATTATGTTGAAACGACTTCAGATCATTCCAAATCCCCCCAAAGCCTTCCCAGTGGGTTTCTCTTGACTCTCACAGTGTGTATTAGGTATTCCCAGAAGAGCACAAATCCATGTATTATAGCTGTTTAGATGCATGCCTCTCCATTCCATCAAGTAGCAATCAGAGCTGGCAAAACACACAATGCATCATGTATATGCCATTTTCAGGAAGAGTAAATTATTTCTGAGTTTGGGCTGAATTGTCCATTGTTCTTCACCAAAATGAAAGGCAGTGTACATGCAGGAAACTGTGTGGGTTGGATGTTTTTTAATATATATATATATTTTTATTTGAAAATAAATCTGACTAAATATGTGGATTTTTGAGAAATCGCATGAAACCTCACAGGTTTTTGGCATGCAAAAATGGAGAGTTTTTTTACTGCTCTGATGGTGCAATTTAAAGGGCCATAGAAAGCTCTAGATCTCTGGTTCCCAAACTTTAACAACCAGTGAACCCCTTTCATTAAAATGTCAAGTCTCACGAATGGCCTCCTAAAAATGAATATTTACAGGGGTTTTCTCCTTTACCTGCGTATAAATTATAAAAGCAGTGATCTTGGAAATATATAATTTGTTTTTATGACATACTTATTACACACTATTTATTATTAATTATTATTGATCATTGCAGTACTTTTATTGCATTATTAAAATGGCCACGCACTTCCAACATCTCACTTTTGTAACTTGTATAACTTTGAATAAGCCTGTTATAAGACAAAGCTCCTATGTTTCATCAAGGAGTATCAGATGTGAAACAGCATGAAGAGATTCAATAAACCAACTCGAACAGTTCTTCCTACACAAGCATTCAGGTTTTGAGCAGTCCAGGCAAATAACGCATGTTACAACAAAGCTTAAACTTGTTCTTCATAATAATTTAAAAAACAATACTAGCTGCCTATTTCATTTTAAAAACAGCAAAAAATATCCACCTCCCTTTCCATTTCTTATAAGAAGTCTTGAAGTTTAAATCTCCTCAGTGTGATAGATATGCTGGCTTTGATTTGCTTAGCTCTTGGAAGTCCAGGGGCTCCGGGCTACTGGCCCCGTGCTGCCCAGAGTCCCTAAGGCCAGTTCTGTCTGCCATTAAGAAATTTTTTCCCAAGAACCCCCTGTAACATTTCACGAACCCCCACTGGTTCACGAACTCCAGTTTGGGAACCACTGATCTAGATCCATGGCAGAACTCTGGACAGTAGCAGGAACTGAGCACAGAGGATTGGACTGTGCAAAGAGGACCTGATAATCATGCCTCCCAGAAGAGCTGAGGCTACTCGGAACTAGAGCTGCTGGAGAATTTCTTTTCTTCCCCATGAAAATTTTCAACCAAAATTACTTTTTCAAATGTTTATGGCTTTATAATCTAACTTTGTCTTTGTTCTTTTTTGGACTTGGGGTTTTTGATGAACCCCCTCAAATTTCCATTCATTTTTTTTTCTTCTGAAAACGCTCCCCCTTTCCCCCATCAATAAAAATGGATTCTTGTTTTCTGAAAACAGTCAAAAAGCTGTTTTCCATCGAGGAAATGTGCAAAGCGAAACTGTTCTGCTTGCTCTGCTCTGTACCTTGCAGGAGGCACTGGGCCCCGCCCCCAGGCACCTTCAAACCCACGCTGGGGCAGTGCATGGAGACTGCGGCACCTTTTACAGAGATTGGCGAAATCCTTCCTTGCCCAACTTACCATCTGAGGGCAAGGAAAGCCTAAAAAAGCATCCAGAGACTTACACAATCTGCAGCGAGCAGTTCGGGGTGGTCAGGATTTTGAGGTGCTTGACGTTGGCTTTAGCCACGTTGCTCTCGTAGAACCTGCAGGGGCATCGGTAGGTCAGGCTGACGGGTTTCTCTGTGGGATGCAGAAATAGAGAGGACACGTGTTACTCATTCCTCCTGGGCAGTGGTGCCAAGCTGCAGCCTAGTGGCACCTACAGTTCCTCTCCTAAGTAGACATGAAGAAAACATATAGATGAAGAGAGCCATGGAAGAACTGTGGCCTTGGAGCAGTGTGTCAAAAACCTCTCCAGTTCCCATCGGGGGCCTTCTAATCCTGCTGCTTGTGATTTTAGAAGACAAAGGAAGGGGTGAGAAACTGGACCCTAAGAAATGGAGAAGAGATTAGAATAAGGAGCCACTCAATTGTCCTGAGTTGCTGCTGGTAATTAGATGAGATAAAGGCTAGAAGAGTGGAGCACTTGTCTGCTCTGTTATTCTTGCCAAATGATTTTGACCTGAGGCCAGATTAGAAGGTAGGCAGCAGAAAGCCAGGAATTCCAGGGAGTCCAAATCAAAACAAGCAGCTCTGCCCAGGTGCAAGCTCCTGGCTGGGAACTGATCTGAGGCAGCGCATGCCAGGGCCTTTGGGAGCTTTCCCAGGGTCCTGCCATACGGCCAGACCTGTATTCACACTGCCAAGCGCCTTCTGGCAGTGGGCTGCTCCCAGAGCAGGCGCTCCGCAGCAGGAGACAGGGCATCAACAGTGCAGATTCGGATCCTTCTGAACTTCCCTGCACAAGACACAATCACAGCCATTCATGACACCCGGTCGGGAGTCATTCCATGCTCTTCATGGATTCCATACTGCTAAAACCAACGGTAGTTTGCCATCAACTTCAATGGGAGCAGGACCATATCTAGCCCCTGAGCTTAAAATTCTGCAGGAGAAGGGGTATGCAGGACATCCTGGCTCACTCTGGGGGCTGAACCTGACCTCTGTCCCCAGGCTTAGCCCCCACTGAGGTCTGGAGGGACTGCATTAGCCAGCCGCCAGTGTGTACACAGCTGAAATTGTGCCTCCTTCCAGAAACATCTACACACTAGAACAGAGTCGGGGGCAGCATTGGATAGTTGTTCAGTTGCTGGTTGTGCGCTCTTTGAGGGAAGATTGTTTATAAAGAGGAAGGGACCTGATCCGTGAAGTCTGGCACAGGATCTGGGTTCAGATCCAAATTCCCCAGCGTCTGAAGGAGTTTTGGATCCAGTGTAGCCTTCCACATCTCTGTTTGTTTTGCTACACAGCAGAGCTCAGTACCCAAACAAAGCTGTCCTCAAAGGCTATGGAACAGAAAGGGGCTTTGAATCCCGCACAAGCTGCAAGCTCCTTAAACTGCTGTCTGGGAAGGTCAAAAAAGAGGCAGCCAGTAAAACTGCACCTGATCTGTAAACATTAGACACTGACTGATATTTGTCTCCAGTTACCCTCAAACATACCCTGGGGCATAATGCTGGGTGATGCCATCATTTCTTCGGAAATTACAGGAAAATCCTTATCACAGGCAACCTTTATGAAAGATTGTGTGAGCCCAGTGTCCGATCCCCACTGCAGAGCAATTGCAGGCAAGAAAGGCAGAGTAACTCCACCAACCGTAGCAGAATCCTCCAGTTTTACTCTGGTGGTCAGAATCTGGACCAGAGGGTAACAACCGTGGCGGCAGGTGTGAAAGGACTGTTGGTCAGTATCCATAGCGTTTGTCCCATAGGGGAATCAGGGTAATCCCCTGGGCTAGACATCAATATCTACTGACTAGTGATTTTATAACCCAGGGAACATATATGTCAAAGTGAGGCTGCACAAGCCTTAAACCCGCACTCTTTTTGCAAAGGCAGCATCTCATTACAATGGGCATTGCAAAGAACACCGGGGAGTGGGCAGCAATTGCATCCAGTCAGCTCTCAGCATCGGCCCTGGGAAGCCAGGGTTCCTCTGCTTGCAGCTGCCCTGTGAGTGCTGCAGACTAGGGAGGCAATGACTTCCCCAGAGCTCTCCCTCCCCAGTGCCGAGGGACACACACGAGGGCTATGTCTCCACTGAGAAGAAGGCAGGTCTCTCCCAGGCGATCACTGCATTTTACCAGGATAGCTACAGTGCTTCAGCAATCTCAGTCAAACGCCAGCACCAGGCTCTGATCCACAGGGGGTCTCTCCGCCTGGAGCTGCAGGTGTAGCTGCTCGGATCCAGCTAGCAGGCTCAGAGCAGGATGGAGGTGGAGCAGCATGATAACAAGCCCACAGACAGGGTGCCTCTCTGTTCTAAGCCTGGTAGCAGCTCAGAGCTGGTGTGGGTATGTCCCCCTGGAGCTGGAATTTACCCCTTCCAGCTCCACCCCTTTTATCTCCCTGTAAACTTGAGCAGAGGCAAGACCCTTAGGTGGCCAGGTGAGGCCAGAGTGATACCCCTGGGGCTGGCCGCACCTGGCTTATTGTGCAGTAAAACAGAGCCTTCGCTCCACTGGGTTTTTACAGAGGAAAGCCAAAGGCTCGTCTACATGGGACAGTCGAGTCAGCTACCCCCGGTACAATAGCACACATATAGTTAAACCTATCTAGCCCTCCATGCGGAGACTCATTCCAGGATAGGGGCCTTTTCCCGTTTTGGCTTAAACACCTTCCAAACAGGTACAAGATAACTTCCCAAAAAAGGCCTCTTATACTAAAATGAGTGTGTCCACACCCGGGCTACAGCGGTTTAACTTCCCATCTGAATCTAGAATTTCTTCATGTAAACAAGCCCTGACACCATAAGAACATAAGAATGGCTGTACTGGATCAGACCAAAGGTTCATCTAGCCCAGTATCCTGTCTACCAACAGTGGCCAATGCCAGGTGCCCTGGAGTGAGTGAACCTAACAGGTAATGATCAAGTGATCTCTCTCCTGCCATCCATCACCCACCTCTGACACTCAGAGGCTAGGGACACCATTCCTTACCCAGCCTGGCTAATAGCCATTAATGGGCTTAACCTCCATGAATTTATCCAGTTCTCTTTTAAACCCTGTTATAGTCCTAGCCTTCACAGCCTCCTCAGGCAGGGAGTTCCACAGGTTGACTGTGCGCTGTGTGAAGAAGAACTTCCTTTTATTTGTTTTAAACCTGCTGTCCATTAATTTCATTGGGTGGCCCCTAGTTCTTCTATTATGGGAACAAGTAAATAACTTTTCCTTATTCACTTCCGCCACACCACTCATAACTTTATATACCTCTATCATATCCCCCCTTACTCTCCTCTTTTCCAAGCTAAAAAGTCCTAGCCTCTTTAATCTCTCCTCATATGGGACACGTTCCAAACTCCTAATCATTTTAGTTGCCTTCTCTGAACCTTTTCTAATGCCAGTATATCCTTTTTGAGATGAGGAGATGGCATTTTGTACACAGTATTCAAGATGTGGGCGCACCATGGATTTGTATAAGGGCAATAAGATACTCTCCGTCTTATTCTCTATCCCTTTTTTAATGATTCCTAACATCTTGTTTGCTTTTTTGACTGCCGCTGCACACTGCATGGACGTCTTCAGAGAACTATCCACGATGACTCCAAGATCTTTTTCCTGATTAGTTGTAGCTAAATTAGCCCTCATCATATTGTATGTATAGTTGGGGTTATTTTTTCCAAAGTGCATTACTTTACATTTATCCACATTAAATTTCATTTGCCATTTTGTTGCCCAGTCATTTAGTTTCCTGAGATCTTTTTGAAGTTCTTCACAGTCTGCTTGGGTCTTAACTATTTTGAGCAGTTTAGTATCATCTGCAAACTTTGCCACCTCACTGTTTACCCCTTACTCCAAATCACTGATGAATAAGTTGAACAGGATTGGTCCTAGGACTGACCCTTGGGGAACACCACAAGTTACCCATCTCCATTCTGAAAATTTACCATTTATTCTTACCCTTTGTTCCCTGTCTTTTAACCAATGTCGTGTATCCTGCCCTACAAACACACCTCTGTGTAGGGGAAGACACAGTAGAGAAGAGGGCCAACAGCACCTGCCAAGCCCACCGTGTCTGCTTAAGCAATGGATGACGGGGAGTTTTGCCTGAGGAAGGACGGCAGGACTTAACTCAGGGGGGCTGTTTTATCAGGACACTGACCCATCTGCTATAGCCAGCTTTCCATTGCCGATCAGAAACCAACCAGCAGGCTGAGCGTGGAGTGGGAAATCACCCTTCACTCCCACTGCAAGGAGCAGCCCCTGAGACCCCTTTATCGGGCATCTCCCTCCCCCCGCTGCAGCACCACTCACAGGTGGTCCCTGGACTCCTGCCGGTCCCGGGGGCTTGGGACATCCCTCCTATAGAGAGGGTTTGGGGAGGGGGAGGGGAGGGGAGGGGGGCTGTTGAATATTGCTGTATTCAACATTTTCACCTCATGATGAAATTGTTCCACTTTTAATAATAAGATTGGGGATGGGGGAGGAGGTCTGCTCCTAGCTCAGTGTTTTCTTTAGTTATTAATGCAACCCCTGATACACACACACACCCCTTCCTCTCTAAACCCACAAACCCGGAGAACTCAGCCCCTGCAAGGAGCCTGCCTGCAGCTGCTGCTGGAGCAGCACCCCCTCCTCCTCAGGTGTGCCAGGGGCCGAGGGGCTGCAGGAGCCCCCCGCGGCCAGGGCAGCTGGCCCGTAGGCAGGGCTGTGCCGCTAGGAAGCCGTGCCCATGGGAACAGGGAGATGGGTTCAGATGGTCACCACTACCCCTTGCTCAGTTTCCCCAGGCTGCAGCCAGCCACAGTCTGCCCAGGGGTTACAGTCCAGATGCGGGGTGGGGGCAGGAGAGATGAAATAGTGGGAGAGCTGGGATCTCTGCCTCCCAATGCCTCAGCAGAGGGGGGCACCCACATGTAAGCGAGTCCAGGGGCTGCTAGGGCCCAATCCTGCACCCGTCAAGGCAGTGGGATTTTTGCCATTGGAGGCAACCGGATCGGGCCCCTTGTCAATATCTTGGGAGTGAAACTAACACAGCGAAATTCCCCTGCCTCCCCTTGGGTTTTCTTTCTAGTTCCGCGGAGGAAACCGACGGGGATAAATTCATGCCCGGAGACCTCGGGCAGGGATCGTGCAAATTACAAAGAGCCGTTTGCAGGACCATATCCCAGCCTGGAGAAACTTCATGGCCCAAGGAGTGAGAAACGCGAGTGTGATCAGCATCCCATCTGCCTACAGAGCGACCCCTCGCAGTGCACAAAAAACCCCTTCGCGCTCTGCCCTGGGGAGGCGGGTAGTGATTTCATTTATCTACCTTTGAGGCCAGGTCGGGTTTACATCTTTCTCCTTCTTAAATACAATTTTGCGCCTCCAAAAATGTTGATCAACCTGCGTCTAAACGCCCCTGGTGTTCAGAGAATCCGAACTGATCCTGGGGAGAGTGCTATCTTACATCGGATTCATTTGCACGCCAAAGAGATGTACAAAGCACGTACCCGATGTATCCTGCACAGAGCTGCCTGCCACGGTTGCACTTAGGAGTTTCTCTCTCTCACGTCCACACAAACATTCACGGCCTGAAAGGGTCTGATCGCTCCAGGGGCCCGCTCCCCACCTTCCAGCCCCGCGCAAGCCAGGGAAGCGGGGCACTTCTGTTGTCTCAAGGCGGCCGGGGTTTTCCTCGTTTCCCAAGAGCAGGCGCTAGTTCTAGGGGGGCTTTTGTCATGGAAAACGTCGGATGAGCGTAGCAGCAGCGCTTCGTTCGCATTTGCAGTCTAAAAGCGTCCGGTCCGGGCGCACGGTCAGCCCCGTGGGGCGCACCGGGATCAACATAGGTTGGCAGGAACCCGGGTCCCGGGGGTCTCCCGAGCGCCACAAGACACAGGTGTAAACCAACCCCTCCCCCATCAGCAGCCCCACCGCTGCACACCCAGACTCACAGACACTCAACACACGCACCCAGGCCGGCGGTGCCGGTCAGCAAAGTTACCCGGTGTCCCCAGATCCAGCTCCCAGCAGATCCGGGGGGCCGCCAGCTGCCCGGGCTGGAGCGGCCAGCGCCGATTCACTTTCCTTCCCCCCGCGCTGCTCTCCGAAGGAAGGAGGGCTGGTCTCTGCTCCAGGGGAACAAGTCCCGCGAACAAGTGGCCGCCCGAGGCCGGCTAGGAGCAGACCCAGAGCTCCGACCGCAGCCGCTAAGGGGTCGCCTGGCGCTGCGCTCCGTTAGCCGGGGGAGGGGGTGTCGCTGGTTTGTCATCACAGACCCACCCAGGCCGGCTCTCGCTTTGCGCCCAGGACCCCTCGGCAGCCTGCCCGAGCACATCGCCCCGCTCCCACCCCGGTTCCGCCGGCCCCTGCTCGGCGATCGCTGCAGCGCCCGGGAGACGGGGAAGGCGCCCGGGAGGGGCTGGGGACAGGACTTTGTACAGAACCGGCCACGGCTGGGCAAGGACACCCGCGCCAATGCCCACGGGGGACGGGCGCCAAGTCCCAGCCGTGGCGAGATCCGCCCGTGGGGATCGCTCCCAAACGTCGCCTTGCCGCTGCCTCCTTCCCAACGGAGAAGACGAGCTGCGGGCGGGCCGGGGCTTTGGAAAGTTTCCCTCCCGTGGGCTGGCAGCGCTCCCCCCCCCCCCCCCCCGCGATCTTAGCTCCAGCCCCACCGCGCCGGGGCAGAGGGAAAAGGCCGCCGCGGCCCGGGGGGCTCCAGCGCACTTACCCTCCGAGAGGGAGAGGGCGAGCAGCAGGCAAGCGAGCAGCGCCAGGGCTTTCCCGTCCATGCCGGCGAAGGGGGCGAGCTGGGAGTGAAAGTCCGGAGGCGGCGGCTGCCGGCGGAGCTGTGCTGAAATGCCTGGTCCCCTCCCCTCTATAGAGGGGGGCGGCGAGGGGGAGGGGAGTCGCCAGCGATGATTTATTGCCCGTGGCATGTTATTACATCCTTCCTCGGCTCCCCCCGCTGGAACCCGACCAGACAGCGAGTCGCTCGCGAGCTGCGGAGCCCGGGGACCAGCCGCAGAATCGATGCCCCGCTGCCCCGGGGAGGCTGCAGGAAGAGGGGGTGGGCAGGCGTGGGGGACAGGCCTGATCCCCCCCAATGCACTTGTCAGGGGAGGGGGGAGGGATTACCCCCCCATTGGCCTAACCCGGGTAAAGCCCACGTGGGATGTGGCTCGCTTCTGGGCCCCCCCGTAGTCACACTGATCTGGGGTGGGGTACATGTCCCGATTGCCCTGTGTTGACACTGGGGTCACCCACTGCCCCCTTCCCTCGCGCGCGTTTACCCCGGCCAGCCGGACGGCAACAACAGGCCCTCAGGGCCCTGGCATCGGGGATGCTTTTCCTTGCGTGTAAACACCCCCGTTCCCCGTCAGCCCAGCCCGGTTCCACACCTCCAGGCCCGTCTCTGCTCCTTTGTCTCGCAGATGCCGCTGGGTTAGCGGCACCTCCCCTGAAAAGGCCCCACAGCCTCGCCGAGCCCGGCGGGCTAATGGGGCCACTTACCGCGGGCCATTACGGCATTGTCAAGTGTAATTGACTCGAGCAGGTCTCACTGTCTCCCGGCCTGTTTTGTTGCCATTCAGTCCTTTAAATAAACACTGAGGCTTCGAGTCAAACGCGGGGGCTGCGTTTCAGAGGCGCCCGCCTGGGAGGTGAGGGGAAAGGGGCAGGGCAGTTGATAACGGCGATGCTGGGCAATGGAGGGGGATACAGGAGGGGGCTTTCGCTGAAGCAGGTAAACTGGGCTAGCTCATTTCTCTAGCTCCAGGCTCCTTTTCTTTGCGCGCTCAGGGGACTATTAGACACCTCTGAGCTGGTAATAAAGGGCCGAAGGGCCAACTCCCCTACGGACGCAGTGGGCAGGTCTGCCTCCAGGCCCTCACCCACACTCCCCTGGAGTCAATGAAAAGACCCCCTGAGCGCTCAGCACAATGGGGCCTTGGGTCTGGAGACCAGTGAGATGAGCTAGCTCGATGGACCCATCGATCTAGTCCCTACACACCATTCTCTACCGAAAAGCTCCCAGCAGGGTGGTATCTAAGCACTAATATAATCCAAATGAACTATTCTTATTATATTTTCTAAAGGACCTATGAGATTTGTGGAGCCCAAGTCCCGTTGAAAGTCAACACAACTTGGGGCTTCTAAGTCAATTAGGCCCTTTGGAAATTAAAATAATTTCCCTCCCACATCATATGGCAATTTGTACAGCTTAAAAAAAGAAGCTGTCTTTACTTTTCTTTTACTACCCACACAGAAAACAACAATGAAACAACATAACAACAATCTGTTAGTCTTTAAAGTGCCACTGGACTACTACTTGTTTTTGCGGATACAGACTAACAGGGCTACCCCCTGATGCTTAACATAACAAGGATCTCACTCCTTACTTAAGTTCCAGTAGTAAGTATGAACATTACAGCATTCTGCACAGTAAACAAAGGAAAAGAAATGTGTCAAACCCTAGTGAAGCAGCTGGTGAATCTGTTTCTTAGGCCAGATGTGGACACAAATTTGCATGGAAATAATTAAACCGGTTTTAATTCACAGCTCTTGTTATTTCTCTGTGAGGACACATTTCTGAATAACAGAATCCTAGTTCAGTTTTGCATAATTGCCATCAGCAGAAGGAAAATAGGACCCTTCTTAGACTGTAAACTCTTTGGAATAGGGTGAGACTGCCTTTGTGTTCTGGGTTTGTACAGCACCCAGCACTATGGGGCATTCTGCCATGACTGGGGCTCCCGGGTGCTACCATAATCATTAGCACCTGAAATTAGAATGTCCAGACCCAGACTGCACCAGAGGAATGCAGTTTTTGTTGATTGCTTCTTTGTATGCAGAGCAGCCCTTAGCGCCTCATCCAGAGATATTCAAATGTCAGTCGCCATAAGAAAATGAATGTAATAAAAGTCTATCACACAAGAGAAAAAGAACCCATCGAAACAGCAGCTCCCGGAAGTGTGACTAAGACCTAAGGATGGAGAACAAAAGAGAGCAAGTCAAGGTATAAAGCTCTGCCCTACTGCACCTCACATAACACTACATTGGCTCTTTCTCTCTGTCTCCTCGGTCCAAGCCTACTCTAATGGCAATCATCCCTCAGCTGGCTACTCTGGTATGAGCGCACTGGCGCCCTCGTGTGAGATACTGGCTGAGGTGCATCCTTCAGTCCAGACTTCGAGCATCGCCCGGCAGCAGTGCAGGGAAAGTCCCAGGACATGTGCGGATGTGCTGCTCTGAGCATGTGACGATGGCTGGGATGTTTCTTTAGAATCTACAAAATCAATGTTTTAACTGTGCCCTACACTCGGACCTGGTCCCTGCAGTGCCATCGAAGGCCTCAGGGAATTATGCTGGTGTCACTGGAATTTCATTTAAGAGAAAACCAGTAAAAAACTCAACTTTCTGAAAACGTCAAAAGGTCCGGTGTCACCACGTTCCAACATTTCTATTGTACAGTTTGAATTCACTTTTCCTTTTGGAATTATCTTGCGTAATGATCTCATCGAAAATGTAAAGTCAACAAAATCAAAGCAGAATGTTTCATAACATGCTTGTCTCAATAAATGTTTTGATCAAAACCAAACTATATATTTTTAAATTAACCTTCCTAGGGACTTTTGAAAGTTTTGTATTACCTTTCAGTTCAGAACCCAACCAAATGGCAACATCTTATTTGGAGATCTTTCCCAGTATGGAACTATTCTCCTCTGCACAGATCTAAAACAACCTGCAATTAGAAGAAGATGGTTCCAAGATTTTTTAAAAGTTTTAGTAGGCAGAAAAGGAGGATTTTATAAATACCATAAAGATGTTATCTACAGAAAACCATGATTTTTATCTACTGCCTTGAACTAACTACTTCCTTATAATAACATTCGGACAGAAAACTCAGCAAGAAGGAAACTGCATTTTGTCAAAATTTAAATGTTTTCTTATATTAGCTAAACAAGAAAAGTAGATTATACTCAGCTAAAAAACTGCTAAACAGAAGTTAAGGTTGAGTTTTAAAAACACAAGAGGAGTGTTTAATTATTCCCAAACCCTAGTATTACAAAGCTAGGAAATTCAGAGTTATAGTTAATCTTTTAAAACATCTAAATTAACTGACAATAGGTGTTACATTTCTTTAAAAAGCTTATTCTTAATTCATTTTAATTCCCAGCAAAGTAATCTATTTTGTACTCAAAAAGTGTGGTCATTCTGGGGATGATAAAGTGTATTTTTTCAAATGTAACAGAATGGGTCAATCCCTACTTTAAATGCAAAACTCAACATAGCTATGAAATTGCAGTTGGATCTTCCACTGTGTTTTGGAGATTTTAAGTTTTTTTCAGAGCACTGGCAAAGGAAGGCTGACGTGTGAGAGATGGAAATTGACTCACTCCTAGTTTCTAACAAAATTTAAGACAGCCTACTTTTTATAGTGGATAATACAGACATTGTTATATTATGATCAGTATTTCTAACAAATATCGTTAGGTGCTGTAGTTTCTGTCACAGAATAATATTTGTATCACATTAATTTTTTCATATAATGGATTTATTCAACATGAAAAAAAATCTGTTTTGTGGATCTCTAGATGACAAGACCGTCATCATCTAAACCTTGAACATTTTATTAAAAAAAATACTCCATAGATTTTGCCTACATAAAGCAAAATCAGAAACTTGCGTGTCCCTATTAATTATGTGAGGTAAGAATTTTTAAAAGGCTCTTTTCTTCAGACTGGGAAAAAGTTAGCCCTGATTTCACATTTTTTTAATTCATTCTATAATAGTTCCCAATATTTCATAGCTTTTTTATCCATGTGCTAATGTCAGGGACATGTACTGAGCCATTAAAACTGACAAATAAAAACTATGTGAAACTACTGCTACTAAATGTCAATCTTAATTCCAATGTACTAAAATAGATTGCAAGAAAATTATAATTATCCCCCAAATAAGTGTTATAATCCTAGGAAATTCAGATTTAAGATTAATAAAATTTAAGAAATCCAAACATGCTGTGGGATGGAAATGCACGGTTAAGGCATAAAAACAACCTTAATTCTGCCCTGTAGTGACACCATGAAATGACCAGATCATTATGATTTAAGGCATTTTTATATATCTGTTTCCAGGTTAGATTGAAGTGATTTATAAAGATGTTCTTTTTCCTCTCTCTATTGACATCACTACAGGACAGAGTTTAGGTTGTTTGCACATCTCAGCTATATCTTTCCATCCCTTATGAAGCCTCCACGTGAAAGAAATGAAAAACTCCCTTCTCTTTAAAAATCAGATTAATCTAAACTGGGACCACACACTAACATATTATAATCATAATTAGGTAAGTTTTGAATGGCATCCTTACAGGGCAAAGTTTAGGTTGTTTAGATGCCTTATCTGTGCATTTCCATACCTTGACATGTTTGGATTCCTTCAAAATTTAACCTTGACTTTGAATTTCTTTGATTTATAATGTTTGGTTTGGATATAATTACAACATCCCTGTATTTTTTTTTTACCCTTAGAGCATTGACACATACTGTCATACTTAAATTCATCTTAATGCATTTTTTCTAAGAATTTTATATTCATTGTTGTTATTATTCACATAACACACAAATCTGTACATTTTAAAGCCAAAAGAAATGGACAGGTCCTGCTCTGAAGAACTGAGCAACATACTGACAAAGGAGGTAGCAACCCAAAATATGTTGTTATTGGGCTAAATTTGCTCCCGACCCCCTTTTTTAATATATTTTTGTATTTAAAAACTGTAAAACAACCCTGAGTCCCCTTCTTTATTACTGTGTCTGGCTTTCTGCCTAATGGCCTTTGGAAAAGGTAGCAAGGCCAATATTCAATATTACGTATTTGTCATTAAAGCTATACACCCTAACAAAAGCATGGGTTTTTATTTGCCTGCTTTACACTGCACAAAACAACAACCGGGTTTCAGATGCTGTTCCAAGACTGCTCTCATTGCAGCAAAATAGATTCCTGTTTTCATTTATACATCGAGATTCCTTAGAGGGGGTAGGGCAAGAGATCAACCAGAGGTCAAGTGCGTAACTGTTTGTAGATGGTTAATTAGAACGACAGAGAATGATGGCTGTGGTTTTTCAGTACAATATTTCAAGGTTTAATCTTGCTTCTCTGGGAGGTTTACAAGTGACTTCAATGGGGGCAAGATGGGTCTTACAGGACTGAATTCCCCTCAAAGAGACTTTCCTCCTCAGCTGAGCTAACCTTTCCCCCACAAAACCCCCAAACTAGGTAAAATTTGCCTGCTTTCAAGTTTTGTTCCACACCTAGATCCTGTCCCAGGCTTAAGGAGCGCTTTCAGCGAACCCCAGCCAAGTATGCGCAAGTGGCTTTTTTCCCCCCTGAAAGCCTACGTCCAGGAAGGATTTATAGCTGTGAGCCCAGACCGTGCAAAACCTTGGCTTTGGCTCTGCGTGGGTTTCGCTTTGGGGTTTCATGGCTATTGAGTTTTCAGGCTTCTTCAATGGACCAAAACTAGGAAAAAAGGTTGCTTATCCCCCATGCAAACAGAAACCAGCCAGGTTTGCATATATTGTATTTTCCCCCTGACAGGACCCCCTCCCTCATTCAGTACAAAGGACAGACAGGCTCTGGGGATAATCAAGGTTGTGTTGTGAAGCAGATTGTTTCCAGGACTTCTGCTTTCTTTGTTACAGCAGTTGGTAGTACTGGGCCTGGTGGGTCAAGGCCTGTCCATCAATAAAGGCCACAGGACTAAGCTCAGTGCCCCCACAGGAGAGAGCCAGGCATGGAAGGAGAGCAGAGTATTGGACTGGAGATCTGGCAGCTTCAAAGCACTCTGGCTTGCTCCATGCCATCTGATGCACACTTTTCTCTTTGGTCTCCTGTCAAGCTCACAGCTGGTGGCGGTGCTGCCTCCTCTGGAGTCTGGAAATGGGCATACCCCAAAGCTACAGTGCAAACCCCTGCAAATCATAGGGAAATTCAGATCCAGAAACAAACTTCCCAGCCATCTTCCAGATGTATAATCAGCAGACCAGCAAGTGAAGGTGTAATACACTGGCCAGTCTGTATGTCTCCTACTGCCCTCTAGTGACCGGAGACTAGAGAAGCTTGAATTTACGTTTTAAAAAATGGCACAAAAATATATTCCATTATTTGCAGTGTTTCTGAAGCCATGTTGGTCCCTGGAGATGAGAGAGACAAGGTTGGGGAGGTAATATCTTTTATTGGACCAAATTCTGTTGAGAGCAGGGACTCATTGCTCTGGCTGTCTTCCCCAGACCTGAATAAGAGCTCCATGAAGCTTCAAAGCCTGTCCCTTCCTCCAACAGAACTTGGTCCAGGAAAAAATATTAACTCACCACCTTGTGGGTCACTAAAATATATATAATTCTGGAGAGGAAACCAGCCCATTCGACTAGGGTTTTAAAAGGTTTCTCATTTTTGTTTTTCATAAGTTTTCAAGTTTTTGTTTTATTTATGAAAATTGAAATGTTTTGAGAATATTATTAACATTTTGAAACAAAAAGTGTTTATTTTTTAAATTAATTTTTGAAAAAATCCATTTAACGAAGATGCCCTGCCAAAATTGCCAACGGGGAAAAAACTCAAACAAGTAAAACAAAAACACCTGCAGTGCAACAACTGAAAATGGGGGAATAACCAGAGAAGAAAAAATGAAAAGACGTTTTTGTTAAAAAATGGAAACAATTGAGAAAATCATTCATGAACATGTTTCTGTTAAAAATAAATTGCCCAAGTTCAGTAAAAATGGGTTTTAAATGAAAATGTTTGACGATTTCATAGATTCCAAGGCCAGAGAGATAATGCAATGGAGAATCCACCACGACACTTGGTAAATTGTTCCAGTGCTTAATGACTCTCACTGTTATAAATTTACATCTTTTTTCCACTCTGAATTTGTCTAGATTCATTTTCAAAACTACCAAAGAACCAAAAAATTCTGTGATTCCCCCAGCTCTAGGCCAGAGCAGCACAGAATGAAGAACATGAGGGCTTGGCATAGGGAAACAAAGAAGATCCCTCTCTCTTTCTCCTCCCACTAGCCATAGGACAAGCAAAGTTGGGGATCACATCTCCGGGGAGAGGGAAAGCATTATTACTCCCAGAAGTTGCTCGTCTTTTCACATTAGCTAAAGCTAAGTACAGGGTTGTGATACATATATTATATGCCAACGAAAAGGAATTAGCACCCGTGTATTGTATACACTAAGTACCAGGCAGATAATGTAAATATGATCTAGTTTTCAAACCACTTGCAGCAAAACTTGTGGTCAAGGCTGCAAGCAGCTCTGTGAATCTCAGACTGACACAGGATCAGGACAATAGTTTGTTTATTGGGGTGGAAATATTTCATCTGCTGGAAAAGTTCTGACATTCATCAGCCGAAGTTGCCAGATGGTAGAAATGTTTCTGTTGCAATAAACAATCATTAACATTACTTAACATTCGAGTCAGTCAAACCCTAGTCACATGCGTGTCTTATAGCATTGCCACCAGTGAACCTCCTTGGCACACCTCATCCTTGCATCGAGGGATAGCCGAAGGATAGCATTGAGTTCATTGGGTATGGAGTAACAAGGACCAAAGCCTGCCACTTTCTTATGCACAAAAGTAATCTCTACTTTCATTAGTAACCCAGTTGACTTGCTCATGTAACTAATGACTATTTGCATGAGTTAGGTCAGCGTCAGCTCCTGAAACTTTGCATGGCCCGGGGGGAATTCTGCATAGAGATAAGGCCAAGAAGTACACAGACAGGAACACATTATTCCAAAGGGCATGAAAACAGAAGTCCAATCCCTCATCTGGGGTAGGTCAGTGTGTAGTCTGTCAATGGAGCTACAATGATCACAGTACTGAGCATCTTTCCTTTATACTGTAGCATCTCTTCCTAATTTCTCCACAATCTGCATTCGATGATAAATCTTAGGGCACCCTACTTCATACTAATTGTTACAAATTCAGATACTAATGGAATCATAATGGATAATACCATTGTATAGTTATACAGCAGCTTTTACCCCTCTGCAGCCCAAACTGCTTACAAAACTTAAACCAACAGAAAAGTACCTCACAGACCCTGGAGACGGAGAAGAATGGTGAGGTCATCTAGTGTATTTCTCTGGCATACAGGTTAGTTCCCTATTGAAGATTCAGTACTATTTTGTCCCACCTGGTTTAAAATGTCTCACGACACTTAGCTTCTCCCTCGTCCATGCAATGCTATTCCACAGTCCAATAGAGCTCACCGTCAAGAAGGTTGTCCTTATAATTAGCCTAATTTCTCCCCCTCTTCATTTGATCCCATTGCTCCTAACTATGCCCCCATATGCTACCCTAAAAATTCCTTTCTCTGGACTTTTATGTTTCCCCTTAGGAATCACTCAGCCAAGCTATAGATGTATAGGCCCTTTCCTTTCCCCACTTAGGTCATTCCCTTGAGCCAACCCCCGATAATTATAATTGGTATTTTTCCTGCTGTATATTAGCGCACAAACATGGGCAGACCATTTCTAGCGTTAATAACGAGGTTATCTGATCATCAGGTTTTAGTTTGCAGTGTTTTTGTAGTTGGGTCAGTCCCAGGACATGAGAGAGACAAGATGGGCCAATAAAAGATATTACCTCAACTAACTTTCTGTTGATGAAAGAGAGATGCTTTCGAGCTACACAGAGCCCTTCTTCCCATCCGGGAAAGGTCTCGGAGTGTCACAGCTAAATACAAGGTTGAATAATATAGTTTAGTATAAAGAATATGCCCATCTTCTAAGGTACCATTCAAAGTGAAAGTGGCCTGTTAACACCCTTGTAGTCCTAGGACAAATAGAGGGTTAATGGGTTACAGATTGTTGTAATAAACCATAAATCCAGTGTCTCTGTTCAGACCAGGAGTTTTAGTGTCTGGCAAAGTTATGAACTGAAGTGCCCAGGCTTGTCTTTTGAAAGCGCTGTGCAAATTTCATTTGAGGATGAGGACTGATTGGGTATCTCACTAACACCTGTCAGAGATGGTCCAGATCACATTTAGTCCTGCCATGAGTGCAGGAGGCTGGAGTAGAAGAGGTCTCAGGGTCCATTCTAGTCCAACGATGCTATGACCTAGGGAGGTTACTTTGTGAGAAGTGGTCACCCAAAGGTGATGGACTGTTTTTGTCTTTTATCGTTTTCCTAGTGAGTTCATTTGAGAGTGTAGGGATTGTCTGGTTTCACCTACATAGTTGCTATTGGGGAATTTAGTGGAGTGGATTCATAACTTTCCTAGATGCTAAAAATCCTGGTCTTAATAAAGACACTGGATTTATGGCTTGTTATAACAATGTGTAACCCACTAACGCTCCTTTTTGTCCTATGACTGCAAGGATGTTAATGGGTCACTTCACCTTCAATGTTCTTTAGAATATTTGCTAACTACTTATGCTAAACTATCTGTTCCACCTTATATTTAGGCTATGTCTACTCTTCAGATATCAGAGTGGCACCACTGTACATTGTAAGATCTCCCATGTAGCCGCTCTACACCACCAGCAGGAGAGAGGTCTTCCACCGGCATAATTAAACTACCCTCAATGAGCAGCGGTAGCTATGCTGGCTGGAGAGTGTCTCCTGCTATCATAGCACTCTCCACGCCAGCACTTTTGTCGGTGAAACTTACATTGGTCAGTGCTAGTGTAGACAAAGTCTTCGCTGTGACACCCTGAGTACATTTCCCAGACCTGAAGAAGAGCTCTGTGAAACTCAAAAGCTTGTCTCTCTCACAGACCAAAGTTGAGCCTATAAAAATATTACTCCACTCACCAGGGTTTTGTTACTTTTACTTTTTAATTTGGCAAAGCACATACTGTACATGAAGGACTAATCCATGGAAAATTTCATGTTAAAAATCCAGAATGAAATATGACTGTGCAACTTTTTGGGGTCTTTTTTTTTTTCAGTGGGAAAAGTGTGTTTTTTTCCCCTACCATGTAAAATTCCAGAACTGACAGAGGGATTTTGTTCAAAGTTTGCTAGAAAAAAATCAACTTTGGGCAGCAAAAGAAGCATGGAAAATACATCCCCAAAAATTAAAATTTTAGGAAGTTATAAATATCTGAAAAGAGGGAGTTCGAATGGAATCTGCTTTGCAAGCTTAATTTTAGGGGCTTTGGTCAGCTGAAAGCTGTTTCACTCAGAAAATCTGCACTGACATTATGACATGCCTGCTGTCCTAGAAACCTCAGTCTTGGCTTGTTTTGTAGAACTTGTTGAGATCTAAACATCAAGCATGTTTGAAGAATATTGGCTTTTTTTAAAAAAAAGTTCTGCAAGTTTACATTTCTTTGGCATGTTCTCAGAAAAGGTGCTTAACTCAGAATAGTTACAGTCAAAAAACTGCAGAACTGTTCCAGCTAGAAGCTTTAAACTAATCTCGTTTCTTGATCTAAACATTAAGTCATGTTTAAAGAACATCAACCCAGCGGTAGTGAATTAGTGGAGTAGGTGTTTAAAACACGCATATTTCCCAGCTGTGTCCGATTCACAAAAGGGACATGATTTTCCATTGTATATAATTATCAGCGCTTTTCCCAACATTTATATCTCGGTTGATTTACAGTTGATTTTTTAAAACTTAGTGAAGCACATGCTGTACACAAAGGGCTGGGAACATTTAGGGCCAGCTGCTTGGCCCGCTCCAGCCCCTTTGTGCAGTTCCAGAAGCACAAAGAGGGCAGAAGTTTCTTAGATCTCTGCAGCTGGGAATGCCCAAGGGTGGAGGAGAACATGGCAAGAATAGAGGCAGCACAGCTACTGTCTATATCACCCTGCCATGATTCCCTGCACAGGGGGTGTGTCGGGGGCAAGGAGAGAGCGTGGCTGGAGTATGCCATGCTCCAGCTGTTCCAGGCTGGTGGATGGCCATTTGGGGAATGTAGCCTGCCAACATACACAACAGCAACTCCCATGCTCCAGGAGCCATGATTGCCTCTCTTGCACCCTTTCCACCAACAGAAGTTGCAAGAGGCAGAGACTCGAGCCCTTAAAGCTCCCTCAGTTTCTGTGCTATCCCCTGGGGAAAGAAACACCCCTGAAGTGTTTGCCCCAGTGCGAAAAACCCCCTTTTCCCACCACTGCCAGCTCCAAAATGGACTTCAGCAAAAGGAAGCGAGGCGGACATGGAGCACTGAAAATTTCAGCCCCAAGGGTGAACAGCTTGAAAAGTTAGAGGCTTCTGAAAACTATGATGGTCTAACATTAAAAGGGAACCTGATTTGCAACCTTAGTTATAATAGGAGCTGGCTATAATAGCCCCAGGAAAAACAAAACAAAACACAACCTTTACTAAGCCAGAGGTAAGGCTGAGAGAGCATATGAGTCACTTCCTGGTATAGACCAGAGATCTCAAACTCGAATCACCAGGAGGACCACATGAGGACTAGTACATTGGCCCAAGGGCCACATCACTGACACTCCCCCGCTGCCCCCCATCCCTCACTCCACCCCACGAGACACTGCCCCTTCCCTGCCTCTTCCCACCCTTTTCCCGCCCCCATTCCAATCCCTTCCCCAAATCCCCACCCCACCTCTTCTCCACCTCCTCCCCTGAGCACGTGACTCCCCACTTCTTCTCTCTTGGAAAGTGCTAAGCGCCTCCAAACAGCTGTTTGGTGGCAGGAAGTGCCTAGAGATAAGCAGAGGAGCAAGGATGCAGCGTGATGGAGAGAGTGGGAGTTGGGGAGAGGGGAGCTTGGTGCGCCACAGGAAATAATCCGCAGGTTGTGTGTTTGAGACCCCTGGTATAAACTCTTGCATGCTGGTGATAGTTATTAAAAAGGCAAGTGTCAGAAACTCATGAAATTCAAAATGAAGGTTAAAATTTAATAGACAGGCAAACATGTGACAGCCTGGAAAGGCTGGTTTGCAGAAGCAGGCTCAGACTGCAAAATCGGTTTTAGCCCAAATCCCTTGCTCATGTGCCCATGACAGAGTACATCTGAGCTGCCCTTTCCCACTCATCTGTCAAGAAGAATGCACTGGGTCTCAGCAGAAAGTCACCCTTGTGTTCTGTTTTGTTCCCTTGCATGTTCTTGAAGCAGCCACACTGCAAAAGCTCCACACCCCGGTGTTAGAGACGTGTTTGTACTGGTCCGTTTTGTACAAGGGAGGCTAGTATACGATAGGCTCATAAACGCCAAGGCAAGGTCTTTGTTGGCATGATTTACAGCCTCGTCAGGTCTGTGGGGACATATTATTCTCTTTGCCAGGTCTCAGAAGGTGTCAAACAGGCTATCTTAAGTGGAAGCAGTGAAACAAAAGCCTTTTAGATCTCCCTCGGAAGGTACCTTGTTCCTCTAATGCAAATGCCTTGGCCAGGTGGGCTGCCTGCAGCTAGGATGCACGGGATAGAATGATTGTTTTAAAGGTCATAAAAATCCCTCTGGTCCCGTCTTCACCTGCAAACAAAGCAGGTGGCAGATGCTTTCCCCACTGAGGTGTGCAAGTGACAGCCGAATCAAACCCACTCAGGGCTTGTCTACACTAGCAAAATACCAGGTGAACAGTGCTTCATGTGGGCAGCTCCAGAGGCGGGAGAAGTCGAATAGCCTGGGCCCATCAAAGCCATGTCATGCCAAGGTTGATATGACATGGCAGCAAAAGAATCTAAGCCCTGGTTTAATCTGTGGCTAATCACTGAGTTCATTCTTGGACAGATCTCTGGTTAGCTGCTTACATGGCAACCACCACCATACAACCATCAGTCTGTGCATATACCCCAGCTTTAATAACCTGATCGCATACTGTTCACTCCTTGCTTCATTCAGTGCAGCTGCTCAGTGTTGCTTTTTATATCCTCCTCCTCCATTGTGCAGCCCCTGCCTCATTCACCACCCACCATCTGCACCTGGCACAAAATCTGTAATTATTCGTGCCCACACCTCGGTGGTTCTATGGAGCTTGTACCCACAGGGTCTGAGCTGTTCATGGATATCCACGTATTTATCCTCACACACCCCTGGGAGGCAGGGCAGGGCTTTTATCCCCCATTGCAGAGATGGGCAACTGAGGCACAGAGGCATTGAGGCATTTGCAAAACTGTCCACTAATTCTGGGTGCCCAACTTAAGTGACCCAGGGGCTGATTTTTCAGAGATGCTGAACACCCATAACTCCCACGGACCTCAGTTCCAGGTGTGAATGAAAATAGGCTCCAGGACTCTCAAGGAAACAAGGAACACAGAACCCTCATAGACTCACTCCTCTCTCTCCTCTTCTGTACCTACCCATCCTGGAGTCTGTCAGACACCTGCCAGCACGTTGTCTTTCTTCTCCCAGTGACCCAAACTCCCCAAGTGGCATCTACCAGTAGACTGGGCCTTTCATCACATGGCAGGCACATGCAGGTAGCGTTGCAATTTTTGACCAAGAACAGTCTCACCCTGATGGGATTCTGCCAACTACATCCCATTTGGTGCTGCACAATGACTCTGCACCCGTGCCGCATGGGCCCAGGAATCTGTCCACATGGCCAACTCCTGTTGGGAAAGAGAAGCTCTGCACCCACTCTGCCACCCAGTCTTTGAGAGCCTCCCCATCCTCCCAGAGCATCGTTCTATTCACAGCTGGGCCATCAGACCTTCTGAGCTTCTCCACAGCGTGCTCACAGTCCCCATGAGAAAAAGGGTTTCAAACCCTCCTATGCCAACCCAGCATTAAGGCTGTGCAGATAAACATATGGCAAGAGTCACCAAAGATAAAGCACCTGGAACACCGTTCCACTGGCCACACTGCACCGCTGGAACTGTCTTTTTCTTACTAAATGTGGCTAAATGTCCAGCATAAAATACATAGGATACAAAACACAGGCATTATTGTTGACATTATTGTAAAAATCATCTCTTCTGAGTGTTTTATACCATTTTACTTAAAGAAATGAAGAAAAGAGGGAAATTGCTTGTACTTGGAGATAGCGATTCTAAACACGTGCTTAACTTTTAAGCATAATTTAAGCATAGCTGTTTGGGGTGCTTAAATTTAGGCCCATGCTAATGTGCTCTCCTGAGTCAGGATCCTGGTAGTGATATAGGAGCCAGAAAATAACATAGCTGGCGTTTTAGAGCCCAAAGAGATTTCGCAGGGTTAATGGTTACAAACAGCTTCGTACTTGTAAAAAAGGCACATCATCTAATATAGATGTCGCAGGGGGCAATAAGCTAAAACCCCACAATGCGATTTTCACAGTCAAGCTTCACTGTCCACCCACACTTATGGAGTCATACAGATGATCCCAATGAAACTTTGGAAGGTTACATTTCATTTAGGTGTATGGAGTGAGTCCCCATTCCCATTGCTGCTTCATTTTCTGCAAAGCAGGGCTAACAGGATGACAGCAACATATTCATTTCCACTGTCTTCACAATGGAAAAATCTTTTTTGTTGTAGTGGAAGCTCAGAATTTGCAGTGGTTGGCAGAATTCAGGAATAATGAGAGGAAGGCACTCACATTAAGGGATTTTTTTTTTCATGTCCACAACTTTTACCTGATATCCCTGACAGCAAGCGAATTCTGCTGTTTGAATTTCAGTGGCACATTTCAGTGGTTTCCCCCGTTTCCTGCCGCCCTGTTTTTCAACAAGGTGGGTAAAAAAAAAAAAAAATCCATTACAACTTTTTTTCAGTGGAAAATTGGGTTTTTGACAAACCAAACATTTTTGTGGAAAGTGTCAGCTTTCCTTGAAAATTTTTGATTTTTCATGGAACAACCAAAATTCAAACATTTTTAGCCAAAAACCAAAATAAAATAATAATAATAATAATAGTTTTACAGGTTATCAACAAAAAGGAAAATGTTCCATGAATCCTCACCCCGCCTCATTTTCCACACAGTTCTACAGTTCATTATATTTTTTTGAATTTCAACAGCATTTCTAAACCTCAAATTTCAACCAAAAAATTTAATTTGCTCCCATTTTTAACCAAATACTGATTAATGCTATTAATATATCTACCAGCTGCAATCAGGGATCTGTGCGCAGTCGTGCAAGGTGCTGCATGTTATATAGAAGAGATACATGTAACGTGTGTGATACGGAAAAGAAGTTTGGGATTAAAATACTCTATTGATCCCCCTTCTTTATGTCATCCAAGTTCTTTGGCGGTTGCTTGCGGTCTGAACAAGGGACCAGCTGAGGGAATCAGGAGGAGAGATCACAGAGGCCATGTCTGCCTTCTTTGAAAGCATCAGGGTACTCAGCTGTGCCTCTAGGCTCCGTTCTCACCCCTCCCTCTCCCCACAACCTAGGAAGCTAATTGCATGGCTAAGCACAAGAGCCAGGGAGAGGGTCTGATTGATTAGAGGCCCCGGCCTTGCTTGCAGATAGCCCTGCTGACAGAAAGCACAGAAGGGTTTTCTCCTCCTGAGAAGTCCAGTGGGGATGTTCCAGCCTTGCCTTTGACAGTGTAAATCTGCAACATTTTGGGCGTGGGAAAAATGGCCCTGCAGGCCATGTCATAAAACCTGACTGTCGATCCAGTGAAACCTGCTTCTCTCCATGGGGTCACTTCATACAAGGGGGTCTCACTACGCATTCAGTGCCTGAGACTGCACAAGGAGAGGGCTCCTTATTGCCTGACCCCTCCATGGGGGTGGGGGAGCAGGTCTGAGACTAGGAGAAAGCCCCCTGGCTCTCCAAAGAATGCCTCATGCGAGAAGGCTACATGGAAGGTCTGACAGAGGGGTGGAGCCTGGAGCAAGCCAGATGCATTGCTGTGCACCAGCCCCCCACTCTTTCTCAGGTCTCTGGAAGGCCTCCTAACCTGTCCTGCTCCATATAGGTAAGCCTGAGTGTGAAGCGAAGGCCTTTAACCACCCACAGGAAGAGACAGAAACGGCCTCTGATCAGGAGCAGGCACTTTGCTCTTTTGGCTCCTGTTGCAGAGCAAGGTGGGTCTCTCTGGTTCCAGTGCTCACATGAAGCTGGACTGAGTTGGGGAGGATCCCAAAGCTCTGCAGCTAGCTATGGAAATCACATGCAGACGCTGAAATGAGGCAGATCTTTATATTTACAAGTGTCAGTTTGGAGGGAGATCGTCAAGTTACAAACTATGTAATCAGAGTGGCGACAAAACCCAAGGCTCTTGATGCAGAAGTCAGGGCCTTGGATACAACGTGCAACATGTTATTACGACGGGTGTGAGCTGGTGGCACTTTTACACAGGCTCACAAGTTCTTTTTCTTAGCATTTCTTCACAGACTAAAAACTTGCTTCCGTTCTGTGTTGTTAGTTATGTTGCACATTCTTTCGGGGGAGAACTGCAGTAATCAATGAGAGGGTTTTCACTCTGCCTTTCTCTGAACTAAAGTGAGCTCCTGAGGCAGAGTGGCTTGCTGGGAACTGGGCAGCGGCAGTGGCCTCAGATTCCTGAGCAATGGGATTTCCTGCACGTTGTTTACGACCCTGTCTGTTCCAGGACTAGTGTCTACACTGTAAATTAAACAAGTTACCCGAGGAATATTGTTAGACTCTATATCATTGATTTCTTCTCCACTGGGAAACTGACCTGCAAGACCCTGGATATCTTCTCCCACGCAACAGAGGGGCAACATAGTACTGGTGTCAATGACAGGTCACTAGTGTTGGAAAACAGGTATCAAAAGAACCCAAAGGAAACATGCTTTCGGGTGTAAAATAGCTCAGCCACCAGAAATTGGGCAGCAGCAATTGCGATGCTTTCTGACAGGAGCCTCTGCAGAAAAGGAGTAATTAGGAGCCCTCATGTCAGTTTCAAACCTCTCTCCTTTGCATTAGCTGGTGATGAATTTTGCAGGGCTGAGTTATGCTCTCCTAGGCTGCAGCTGTTTATTTGGAAATCTCTTTCTGCGCTACAGGGAATTTACAAGGCAGCAATATTTCTCCTTTATAGCACTTCCTTCATTCACATTCCTTCGTCTGGTCAGTCACGGGGGCAGGGCCGGCAGGGAGAGGTCAAGGGTCTCTCAGGCAATAGCTAGAGGATTGGAATGGAAACATGTTTTCTCATGCAAAAATAAATAACAGAGAAATATCTTCAATGCAGAGGGGAAACAAATTCTGAGCTATCAGCACAGACCTACCAGAGAGCTACACGGTGTCCAGTCAAGGCACTTAATAGCACTTAGTGACTGACACGTATTGTACAAAACATGTATATCCTGCCGACTCCCTATTCAGCCTACTTAGGCTTTAATTGTAGATGTTTTCGTAGCTTCTAAGGCCACAAGGGATCATCTAGTCTGACCTGTGTAACACAGGCCAGAGAACTGCCCCCAAATACTTTCTCTTTGAACCAGAGCAGGTCTTAGGGAAAACATCCAATCTTTGCTTTAAAATTGTCAGTCATATAAACAGAGAGGAGCTGAAGCCCCACATGCAAGGTCCGGCTATTCCAGAGCCCAATCTGGACCCATATCCAGAGCCAAAGTTGGCAAACGGCCCTTCTCGGTGGGATTAAAAATCAGCAGATTTCGAAGCAAAGCCATTGCCCAGTGAGAGAGAGCGAGAGCACCGTGTTGTGCATGGCCCTTCTGGAGAAGACTGCAATTGAACACAAAATGAGGCAGAATTAGGGGCTTCTTCCCTTTAAAGATCCCATACTCAGAAAACAGGACGTAACAGATGCATACACCACAATAACGGGCTGAATGAACATCCCAGCAGTGAAGACTCAACTGGCCAGACCCTCATGAGCAGCAAAGCAGTGCAACTTGCACAGATTTAGCATTCGCTGGCTCCAAGATCCTTGGGTCTCTCCAACCCAGATGCTGCGTTTCAGCACAAGAACTTCTGTGTATCATTAGTGTACAACTCATCCTGAGTCCCTCACTGGCCGCAGGCACTGAACCTGGGACTTCTGGGCACAAGTCACTACTGCCCGAGTGAAGAGACCCACCTCTGTTCACCCAGGCTGTAGCAGGCCTCCTTCTAGGTGTGGCTCACCGCCACTAGAGGGATACAGAGCACCACATGGAGTGGGCGGGGCTTACGCCAGTGTGCAAGTTGGCCTCCCTACCCTCCTGCGCACCATTCTCTGATGACCTGATCTAGAGTAGGAGGGACTCTCATAGAGAGTAGGACAGCATCAATCACAAGTTTTAAGGGGGAGATTTTCAAAGGCACAACAGAAAGTTAGGAGCTGAATGCCCACATAACCGCTATCTGTCCCTTTGAAAACTGACCCCGAAATAATTCGCATTGGAGTGCATCTGACTCTGCCTGTCATTCAGGGCCTGTTTGAAAACTATTTTCAAATGCTTGGCAACGCTGTCCCAGCAGGAAGATGCAGAGAAAGCTTTTAAAATTCTAATGGCTGTGGGATATAATTGAGACAACATTTGTACTGTATCACCATTAGATGGGAACAATCCAGCTCCTACTGAAGTGCAGTGGGAAGATTGTCACTGATTGCCATGGAGCAGGATCAGGCCTGTTTTTACATTCCCTTGGCATCTTAGCTAAGTATTATTTTACATACGAAGCATTTGTTTTTACTCCAGATGTTCCAGTAACCTCTGGTCAGATTTTGTCTGCTTCCAACCTTTCCCGTCTATGATCTGCGGTGGTGCAAGGAAAACATTTGAGGGACCAACTTTGATTCACTTGTAACTGTCTTACACCAGGGTAGCTCCACCAATTTCTTTGGTGTTCCTCCTGATTTACACCAGCGTGAGAGCAGAAGCAGGGACACTGGGGAAAATCCTGCAGTGTTACAGCAGTGTAAATCCAGAATGGCTCGCTTGGACTCAAGGACGTTACTGCTGAATTTGCACACCAGCATAACTGAGAACAGAATTTGGCCTCTAATGTTTGGGATAAACTGCTGTGATCCAGGAGATCGGTCACCCTGACACGGGCACTTGTTCAGGAAGGAAAGCATCTGCCACATATCTGTTGTTGTAATCGTTAACCAGACTCCCAGCACCACTGTTCCCAGCTGTGGTAGCTTCTAGCTGGGTTCCACCGCCTCTGAGCTAGGGGCGCAAGGCATGTCGATTGCAGAGGTCTTTCTCCGTTTGTATTTATTCCCGTGGCTCTGCGATGGCAGCCGGTCACTGGGCAAGCACTGAAGACACACAGAGACCCATTTACACCAGCACACATCTGGAGACACTCCATCGAAGCCACTGGCTGAGATTCTGTGCTGTGTCTCCATCAGCTTTCAGTTACTATGGGCCAGGGCAGCCCGGGTGTTGCTAAGAGCTGCTTTAATTTAGGATGCTTCCCGGACCCAGTCATCCATGGGCCTCCTGCTGCAGCTGCCAGGAATCCTCACCACTGTGTGTGCTCCAGGAACACCCTGTTCCTATCACCTCCAGGATGAGAGAGGGGGCCTGGGCAGGGAATGACGACTGTCCCGTGCAACGACCGCACCAGGAGAACTGCCTCACAGCTGGCTAAGGGGCTTTTATGGCCCTGCAGGGCATACAGGGGCCACCTTGGGAGTAGCAATGGGTTCAGCCAAACGTCAGGCGTTCAGCCTGACTTCCTGAGCCCGCAGGATCTGACTCAAACAGGCATTTGGGGGAGGGTGTAATTAGGGGCTTTTGCTTCAAGGGTTGATCCTACACATCCTTCACGAGCAGCATCCCTGTTAGGGCTGGGTGAGAGAAGCGGGTGGGATTTTAAATCTGGGGGGCACAGAAATGAAAAATGGCCCAGAAAATTCAGAAGGACAAAAACGATGCACTCAGCTTCGCCCTGGTTCTCTAGACAGGGACAGGAGGGGAGGGAAGGGCAGAATGGGGAGCAGAAAATCCACTGAACGCTTTGTAGGACAGACCCCATTAGCCCAGGAAAAGAGCGCTCAGGCAAGCTGCCGTAGTCCTCACTATGAATGAGCTGGGCCAATTTCTCAGCCCAGCTGGGCTCGGCGAAGTCCACTGGGAGGAGCGTTCGGTCTGGTGCATTCCAGAGGGGGCAGTGCCCGAAGACCATTAACAGTTCTTTCCCAGACATCACAGGAAACTGTCTGCAACTCCGGGTTGAAATGTTTTGAGGGAGACACTAATGTTTCAGGATCTGACACAGATCAGAATCCCTGAAGCTCTGCTGTCTTCTTCCTCCATAAGCCTGGCTCCTGGACCAGTCAGCCAGCAGCCAAAAGCATCAGGTGGTATCACTTACTGAGCACGAAGGCCAGGACTGAAGTGAATTGGTCCTTCTGAACAAGTAGGCTCACCCTGTGCTTGCCAGCTCTCTCCCTGGGCTTTGCTGGACTCTCATTTTCATGGGAACTAAACTTAACCATCTCATCTGATATTGGCAGTGAAAAGTCTGGTGGGGAGTTTTGACCTTCTCTCAGCCTTCTCAGAACAATGATGATTTTACACTGCTTGGCTTGCGCTCAGAATGGGGAAAGAAGAATATGAACATATGGCTAAGAGGAGTGCCTGGTGGAGCTGGAAAGTCCCTCCTGCTCCTGGAAAGAGGGAGGGGAGAGAAAGCCCACTTGTGGATGTAGAGCACTCATATGTATTTGGGAGGCATGGAGATAGCACATGTATGTAACGATGTATTTACTTGTAGTGTTATTCAGCTGTCTTGTGCCACTGTGTGCTGTATAGAGCTCCAGGCAGGGTGTGATCCCTGGGAAACAAGGGAGACAAAGCTGGGACTGGACGTGGGTGGAACTGGAAGCCTGTTTGTTTGCCTCTGTTGTTGTAGCCATTTTCTCCGATAAACGCCTTCTGTTTAAGATGGACTGTGATTCTCACAATCATTCATGGCAGTGAACGGTGCAGCATTGATAAGCTAGATGCAATATTCTGCACCTTTTTCCTCCCTCCCGCTCCAAGGGAGATCAGGATCTCAGGGCTGAGATGCATTGGGCAGACAATCATGGAATGCAAACCCCCAGGATCTTTTTCCTTCCTACTTGTTCTTCATCTTACATGTGCTGTACTGGCCCAATGGAGTGGCAGAGAGACTGCATAGTGTGGCTGAGATTGGAGCTCTGTTTCAGAGGGAGGAATGTGCAGCATGGCCAACTGGAGGGAGCAGCCAACGTCTCCTCACTCCCATCAGTTCACAAAAATCCCTAGTGCTGAAATGTCACATGGAGAGCTAAGAAGTTTCAGAATTTCTCCTGCACCCCAGTTCTGTTACATACACCCGTCCACTTAAGGGTATCTCCTGCCACCTCCACAGCAGCACTCACACAATGGAAAGGGGTGGATGGGGGGCATCATGCTGCAGAGAGGGGCTCTGTGGTTGTGGTGCTGTGCCATTGCACACCAGCACATGGGGGCGGGGAGGGGGAAATCAGGGAGAGAGCTGGATGCATTAGCCATCCACCCTCTCCACCACCTGGAACAGGCGAGACAGAGTAACAGGCCATTCTACAAACCTGAGTTTGCAACAGCAGCCACAAGATGGCTCCTCAGCTGGTCGGTGGCTCTGAGGGGAGGATCTCACAACCCCAGCCCCTGCCAAGATCCCTGGCAGCGCAAGATCATGCATGAGGGAAACTTCTTCATGCCACTCCTGAACCAATGATCCGACACTGCTGCTGCCTCTCCCAGCAGCACCAGAACCACTCAGTGGCACCCAGATGCCATAAACACCGACACCCCACCCCGCCCCCAGCCACAGGACCAGCTCTTCAGGTGGGGGTGCACCTTCATGAACTTGGGAAGAGTGGGGATGGGTATGTCTCTTTACACTAGGGAGGATGCCTGTGCTTGGAGTAGAACATGTGGGCCTGTCTGCAGGCCGAATCCTCCCTCCATGTGCCCACAGCCAACACAGCAGCTTCCGCCTCATGTGTGCAGAGAAGGGCGCAGCTGGCCAGGCGCAGTATAGGCAGGTTGGTGGCAGAGGCCATGGCAAATGTGGCCACGTTTAAGGAGGGCCTCTTGGCAAACTTGGTCTTGGCAGTGCCCCTATAAGGCACATGTTCTCGACTATTGGGGTCTGTGTCCTTGGAGGCGAGTGGGAATGGCTTTCCAGTGTCACTCCCATTGAGGGGAAGCTTTGCTCCACCTCGAGACCTTGCCTGCCAGCCACAATTCTGTCAGCACCCTGGGAATGCCCTGAAATAGAGGTGGACAGTGAGAACACGGATGGAGCCTTCCTCTTGCAACAGGACTGGCGCTGGGTGAACGAGGGACCCTCCTCTTATAACATGAGAGCACAGCGTGTCTCATGGGAAACTACAGACCTGGTCACCTCTATGTGAGAGTGTCCCATGTAATGGATGGGCTGTGATCACATGGCACATCTCTCAGCTCTCTTGCCTGACTCTCTATGCTCTGACCCCATTATAAATAGCTATTCAGAGGTCTCTCTCTTGGCCGGATGAGGGAATACTGTTTTTCCAGGCAATCTTTCCCTCATAGACAGAACAGGCAGAGTTTCCAGCCCTTCACAAACCTCCTTAGGCCAAACTTCAAAGCTGATGTGCAAGCTGATGCCCGTATCCAGCATGAGATGAATACAAAAGGAGGCTGCTGTGGTGTCCTGACATCCCTTGGAGCAGTAAGAAGATGCTGATTAGATTAGAAAGGGGGAGTCTGATTTACACCTCCTTGCACCCCATTAGCAGCTTTATTTGCTGAGTTCTTCTCCTTTGACCCCTTGTTGTATAAGTGACACCAGCATATATCCCAGTAACCTCAGAGGTGACGTGGAGGTGCGGTGATTACATTGGTGTGCGGCTAGACGGAACCTGCTCTGTCCCATTATGGCTGAGTGAAGGGAGGCTGGAGGATGACACACACACTACACCCAGACCTACCTCTGAATTTGGCTCCTTGTGCAATTTCACAGTAGATGTAGAAAGGCCAATATATTGTCTCATATTAGGACCCGGTCTTAGCAATCTCTATCTAGTTTCAGTCTAGCCACGTACATATGTCAAAAGGTTTTGCCCATATTATTCAAAGCAGAGCACAGGAATGAACTCACCGGTTGACTTCAAACACCAGAGACCAGCTAATTAGGACAGAACTAGCCAGACAGCATCGCACAGTTTATTTTTCTTCATAACAGTAAAGAGAAAGAAGGCAGGATTTTCATTTTAATCTGTCTTGTGGCAGACTTAGCAGTCACAGACTAGGACCCCATTGTGCTAGGTGCTGTACAAACACAGAATGAAAAGACCGTCTCTGCCCCATAGAGCTTACAATCTAAGTCATTTTTACTTCATGTGGCTCCCAGAACTGCTGCTGAAGCTCAATCAAATACTGTAGCTAAACTCTGCCTTGCATAGATTTATTAATGTTTATTATGTCGGTAGCTGGGCAGGTAAACAAGTCTGATTTTTCAGGGCATCAGCTGATAACTTGACAGGGTCAGGAAGGATCATTTCCCTTAGATGTAGCCAGTTGACCAGGTGCAATTGTGGAATTTTCCTGTCCCCTGAAGCCTCCAGGTACTGACTGCCTCCAGAGCTGGGTAAACGGATTTATTGGACCAATAATTTTGTCTGATATGGCAAAATCCTAAGGCACCCAATGTAAAGTGGTTACGGGAGGGTGAAAATATGTTTGTTAAAGATATTTCCTCTACCCTTAATTGAATGGATCATCATTTAGGATAAAGGAATAAGGATAAGATAAAAAAGGAACCTCACATCTGAATGTCATTGAATTGTGTCTGTGTGTAATTTGAATCCCCTTACTCCAAATCTGTCCCTACAGTTTTAACTCAGGGTTCATTCCAAAACTAGGAAGTAACTAATTTTCTGTTTCAATTTAGATGCAGCTGATCTTTCTTGTGAAATTTAAGTGATTTCAGGTCCAAGATCTCATGAGAAAAATTTACAAGATTTCTGCACCACTGAGTCCAAATCCTGTATATGATTTAGCATCAAACCTAATCCAGAACCAAATATCCCCACAGGCAAAACTTCTGTCGACTTCAGTGGAGCCAGAATGTCCACCCAGGAATATAGGTTTTAGCTTTTCCAAAGCACCTAAATGATTAGGAACCAGGTAGTTAGGTGTTGCTCCACCCAGGTTTGCAAGGCATAAGTGACTTAGCTAAGTCCCGTTTTCAAGTGTCTAATCACTTAGGTGCTTAAGTCTTATTGAAAGTCACTCCGGTGCTTTAGAAAATTTTATGGGCTTTAATCATGTTATTTAGAACACATGGATTTTTTTTTGACTATTTGTTTGTTTGATTAGTTGCCTTTGTTTGGGTACCACTGATTTATTTCAGTCAAACATCTGAGAAACACTTGGGGGAAAACAGGTCTTTATTAAAGTTTCAGCACTCCTACCACTTCAGCTGAGAGGAGAGAAAACTGCCAATACACATGAAATTGGTTTTCCATAGCAAGACTCTCCCTGCTGAAGACCAGTTAACACAAGGTCTTAAATCCATATGCTTATAGGCAAAAAAGTTAATAGCTTCTCTATTTCTAGGGCCCCCCTGATTCCATCCTCCTGGGTCCTATCTGGTTCATTGGGGGTGGGCTAGTAAATTATCCACTTAATCGAAGTGTTGGCCAAGGTCTCCCACTCACATCTGATGTTCCAAGAAGTACAAGTCCTAGAGGTGTCAGTAATGGGACCTGCTTCCTCCGCTGCAAACCATGTACAGACCATGACATCATTTTCTCTCTGACGAGCTGGGTCATAGGCCACATGTGCTATATATGCCACAAGCACAAGCCACTGGGTCCCCCAACACAAATCATCACACACAGAAATCATACAGAGGGAGATGTGCATACCTGTGTGCATCCATGTATATGTACAAATGGGTGTGTATACACTGTGATATGTACACTCCCAGGGGAGCAGATGTTAACTAGGCTAATTAGCCAACTCCACCTACTGACACAAAGAGTGCAGCATGACTCCTGTTTCAATCCATCCCCAAAGCAGCCTAAAAAATACCAGAACCCTTCCATGCAAACCCTCTGAAATTCATCCACCCTTGCACACAATGGAAAGAGCTGTGCTAGTGGGATCCTGAATACCAATCTCCCCTTCCCTACAAAGAAGAAGATCCAGTCCAACATCCTCCCATATTGACTGAGAATCGGGGTAGCGGCTGTATTCAGACATCCTGGTTCCGCACACAAGCCGTGAAGGGCTTCAGGCTGTGACACCCCAAAGGTCTCAGTCCAGTATGGATACCAGAGCTAAAACTGACCAGCAGCCTGGCCCCATGGTTTCCTTAGGGAACATACCAAATGCAAGTCTTCCAGGCAGATCTCTTATCTGGGTTGGTTTGCTTGTTTGATTTTTAAATGCTGTTTAAAATTCACGCTGGAAGAAGAGAAACTCACGGCCATCAACGCAACTTCAGAGCCAAACAGAGGACAATGTGTGATCAATGAAAATCCCTCCTGGGACCTGACACAGATAAACTGAACAAGCACCCTGTGTGACAGGGCGTGCCAAGTCACGGACCCATCCTAGTCAGCACCTGCTCCCCTGTGAAGTGGAATATAGATCACAGTGCATACAAACCCCTTGTATGCGTATATGGGTGCTCACAGTACCCACCTATATACGTCTCTCTATATGGTTTGTGTGTGTGGTGACTCCTTTCCACTTTCAGCACCTTCTCACGCTAATACCCACCACTTTCTATGAATTGGGACCTTACTGGGAGACAGGTAGTTGACAGAGGGCATCAATTAACAGAGCAGAGCTATCCTTGAAGGATTAATTGGAAGCCAGTCCCAAACAGCTGGGATTATAGGAGTTGACAGGAAGAGAGGGGAGCATGAAGGGAGGCAGAAGTGGGCAGGATTGACCGCTGCTACTACCCCCTTTCCCTGAAGTAAATGGGGATGCTGGTGACACACTGTACAATTACAATAAAACATGGAGTGATGAAGGAGACCTCAAATGGTTGTGATCTGCAATTAAGGCCTGAACGGACTCTCTGGGGACCACCTTCTGACACACTCCAGAGTATCCTTTCCTTACAAGGGAAATCATCTGCCTCTTTAGAAAAAGGCCCCTGTCCTTCGTAGGAGGAAATCATTCTGGCTAGAGAACTCCACACAAGAGAGGAACTGATCCCAACCCTTCCCACTCTAAGCCCCATCCCAACACTCAAACCACCCACCTCAGCCCTCCCAAGAATTTCCATCCAGCCATCCTCTTTCCCCCAGCTCCTGCTTGCAATGCTGTCTGATGGGACAGAGAAGGAAAGGTCTTCTGCCCCTTTCTCATAGCCAAGGTAAACCAGCATTCCTTGCTCCCGGGACAGTGTGCATGTGATTGGAGCTGCCAGAAATGAGGCAGGGCTCAGGGAGGCTGGGGTTGTGGTGTTTCCTTTGCCCATCTCTGCTTCACTCCCCATTCTCAGTATCGCTGCAGTTCCTGTGACCCTGTTCCAGACTCAGGAGCTGAGGAGAGTTCAATGGGATGAAAGAAAAAGAATTCTTGGGTCCCACGCTTCCCTGGCGGTCACCAGGTCAGTTTCAGTCAGTCTGCAATGACATTTTCCAGTCTCTGGCTAGCACCATGGGGTCTGCCTACACTGCACTGGGTTGATAGGCTCATGTTAGTGCGGCTTGAACTAGAGCGCTGGAGCTGCCCAGGATTGGGAAGGCACAAAGGGGGTTTTACAGCCACCATAGATCCACCTTCCCCTGGGCTGTGAGTCAAGTGCTGCGTCTGTTAGAGGCGTAACACAGAATCTCACCTCTGAGTGCATCAGTGCTAGCTGAGACCAAGAAACAGTCCAGCTAAGGCTGGATTCTGCCTTCCCTTGCTCACCCAGTGCTCCCTTTGAAGACAAGGGAAGCTATGTGCACACCTCTGAGGCCAGGGTACACCTCCTAAGTCAGAGGCAATGCATGATTGGGGGGTATGTGGGATCATGTGTCCCACCACCCCCTGACATAGGCACCGACTCCGTGGGTGCTCTAGGGCAGGAGCACTCACAGGAAAAAAAATAGTGGGTGATCAGCACCCACAAGCAGCCCCTGGAAAGATCAGCTCCTCTCCCCCACCCCCGTCTTCCTGCCAGTGGGTCCCACCAATCAGCTCCTTCCCTCCTTCCCAGCACCTCCTGCCCACTGCGATCAGCTGTTCAGTGGTGTGAAGGAGGTACTGGAGGGGAGAGGGAGGAGCGGAAGAGGGAAGAGGTGTTGGAGGGTCAGAATGGGGCAGGAAGAGGTGGGGAAAGGGCTTGGGGGAAGTGGTGGAGTAGAGGGCATGGCCTGGGGTGGAGCAGGGGTCGAGTATCCTCCAGCAACGCAGAAAGTCAGTGCCTCTGTCTGCAGATTTGCTCCTTGGCTTGTACTGAGCATGCTCACACAGTCTGAGCATGTTCAGTAACATCTGCTCAAGCCACTGCCCTCACTCAGCCTCCCCATTTGGGAGGTACGGGTCGCCTCTGCCCTAAGAAGGTGAACAAGTTTGTTGAATGATACAAGTTTCTTCTCCAGGACGGGTCCAAAACTGAATGTAAAGCCAGGAGCCCGAAGGAGGTGGCTTGTGAGGAAAGATTAATCACTAAGACCCTGAACACATTAGCACATCAGTAAAACTTTGAACCTCACTGAACTACAAACCGTGTGAAGTTGCTCCCGTCCATTAGCAGTTGTAGAATCAGGGCTTCACTATGGACTGCTTAGCTCCATGATTTGGGGGAGGTGAGGGGAACATCATCATTGTTTACAGCTAGTTGATGTAGTCACTATCTGGTCTGGACTTAATATAGACTGTGAATGGCTCGCCAGTTACAAAAGCAGTTTCTCCTCTCTGGGTGTTCACACTTCCAGATCACCTGCTGGAAGTGGGCTTCACCCCCGTGATTTAATTTACCTTGCTTTTTTGCCTGCTATTTATATCCGCCTCTGGAGATTTCCACAACATTCATCTGATGAAGTGGGTCTTAGCCCACAAAAGCTCACGATCCCTAAAATCTGTTAGTCTATAAGATGCTAAAGACTCTTTGTTGCTTTAGCTAGTTGATGGTTATATGCAAATACCATAGGTGAGAGAGGAATGAACCAGGGTGCTGGCAGGAGGGTGAGGGGAAGATAAACAAAAAAAGTGGGAGTGAATTACCAACACCGAAATCTGGGTGAGTACCAGGAGGAATTTGCTGACAGTAAGATCTGTGGAATAATCTCCCCATTACTTGGACTGCACAAATGAATAGCAATATATAGGACAAGCAGTCATACGGCACCAGCCCCTGAGGAAGAGCTCAGATAGCTTAAAAAAGCTTTTCTAGTTATAATGTCTATAAAATTGAAACTCATCTAGAAATGTTCATTCAAATACACGTGGAGTTGAATTCAGTGATCTTTTTTCTAGTACTGTACGCCCCAGTCTACAGCTCATCCAAAAAAATTGGCAAGATTTTCTGGAGGCCGGTTTAGTAGCATTACATGAATAAAACATGGAGATCTTCCTGCCAGAATTTCATCAGAAGGACAATTTCCCCAGGCTCCTTCCCTGCAGAACTTTTCCTGATTATTGATATTCTCTGTAATAAAGAAAAATTTCAAAAAGGTTCATTGGAATGAATGTCCAATCTGCATTTCCCCAATCCAGGGAGCATGTCCTAAAGAATGCTGGAGGCTGTTTACCACTGTTTTATGTCAACCTGTCATTGATGGATGGCTTGACTGACTATCCAACAGTGTCCGCCTGCCAAAGATCAATGGAAAAAGTACCCTAGGGGGAAGAGGAATGTGGGGACCAAATAGCTTCCTGATCTCACGTGTGGTTTATGCGTTTGCCTCTCTTTCTGCTTATCTCAAGGCAACACCAGGGTTCCTATCCCACTGGATAAGGACATACATGGTAGAGGGCTTTCAGTGAAGACATTGTCTCTGGCTTGAAATTCCACGGATCTAGCCGTCCTGGGTTTCTACAAAACTTTCTTCTCTGAACTATACATGGAAAAGGACAAAAGAAAGAAAGGGGTGTGGACAGACAGAGGACTATATTCGATGGGTGATCGGCGAACCTCTCAAGGCTCGGAGTAGGTTTTGACTGGATGCTAACCTGAAGTTTATCCAAGCTCTCTGCACCACTTGAGCCAGCAGGACTGCACAGGAAACGTCCTGGAAATCGACATTCTTTATGGTATTTGCCAGTTCTTCTCAGTCTGGACAGGCAGTGTACAAGTTGGGCTCCAGAAGTGGGAAAATCTTTGCAAAGGTTCCAATTTGTCCATCCTTGTATACAAGCCTGGCCGTGACGCCAAGCACATACTTTGCAATGTTTAGTACAGGACTCTCTATAGCGATGAGCAAGCCTCAGACAGTTTGAAAAACCATCGGAGCATAAACCAAGTTCTTCTGCCCAAAGATCTCCTAGGAACAGGCTCTTTTGGGATATTTCCCGCACATCTTGATTCCGTCTGACTAAGAATACCCTCAGAGCAGCCTTTCTAGTGGTCTGTTGGGATCTCTGCCTATTACACCTCAGAGATGTTTCCAGTTCAGGTTTGTTTCAAGCTTCATGCTAAGGTTCAGGCTGGTTCTTGTAATTTCGTTTTAGAGCTGTATATAAATATGTCTCCACGATCCTGTGGCCTGGTTTTTCTTTTACACTGGCTTTCCTCCAGTGCACTGACATTGAGTTTGATGGAGTTACCGCTGATATACACCAGGGGAAGTGGGAGGAGTGTCTACAAGTCACTGTCCAGAGAACAGGTAAGGCACTGGCAGCTTCACTGGACTACCAGCAATGCACCTCAGTTTGAACAAGAAGGACTGCATAAGACTGAGTGGGAAAAGGAAAAGACTCAATTTAATGTACGACAGAATGCTAGGGAATGAAGCTGTGTGATGGAGTTTGCAGTTTTCCCCAGCCCTATTTCTCTTATCCCTCAGGCTGCTGTTCAGGTTCCTCTTCTCTAGCTCCTCCCCAAGGGACCAGGGGCTGATCATTCACATCACATGCTCTGTTCTCTAGCTCTTTATCCAGGGTGAGGGTTATACAAGTCGAGCAATGGAACGTGCATCCCTTCCCTGGAGAGTCCAAGATCTACAATAGGAAAGAAAAGGCAGCTTGAAAACCTGATTCACAGCTGGGACAAGCAGGAGTGAGTTCACTGGTGTCATCAGTGACTTTGACCCATTGTCTTCCGGACGTCGTTGAAATCCTGATCACATGTGAATGTTTTTGGAAATTCAGGAATCAACCAAATCCCAATTTGGGTAATTATTTTCTGCCTCTTTAATTCCCCCTCTCATTTCAATTGGATCCAAGATTCTCCACTTCCTGTCCTAAACTGCTCTGTTATCCTCAAACTGTGCTGCACACAGTCAAAGAGCGGCTGTGTTCCAACCCAGAGATGGTTGCACTTCACCAGGGGGTGAAGGGATTCCTAACCGCAGATCATGTTCATAAAGAGCTTCTGGCTCCTTCAAACAGCTGAAAAAACACTACAGAATTGCCCAAAACATTGGGCAGAATTAATTGTTGGGATCACAGTGGGGAATTCCAGAGGTGGGTTTGGGCTTCTCATCTCCAAATAGCCACATGATATTGATGTCAGCCTGACCTTAATGTACTGGATTTCCTTGAACTGCTTGGCAAGAATAGGGGCCAGATCCTCAATTGGTGTACATCAGCAGAGCTCTATTGATTTCAAGGAAGCTACACTGATGTACACCAGCAAAGGATCTCGCCCAGAGGTATTAGGCATCTTCCCCAGTGGGGCGGCGGGGGATTCAGTGACATGTTTCCTAACCTGGGTTTTTAAACATGAAAATAAACATTATTGCTTTTTAATTGGGCAAAGGAGGAGTGTTTCCTCTGGGATTCACTTCAAAGCAGCAGGCACTGTGGCTGAGAATACAGAGCCTCTGATCTCACCCGCCCAGCAAAATGAGCTGAGGTGGAGGCATCCCCCTGCATTTGAACTCAGGGTAGGTTTATTTGGAAAATGAGAAATTCAGGGGTCCAGTTTCCAGAGAGTTGTGGAGTTTGCTGTTGGAGGCCTCAGTACGGAAACAAAACCAGCTGTGGCTTCTCTGGCATTGGACAGGGGACACCATTTGGAAGAGTGTGCCGCTCTGTCCCCCACCAGCGTGACCTTGCACACAAGGTCATCAGCAGGGACAGGGCCACAACAGAGTGGGCAGGCCCACACCATTCCTGGAATTACAGAATAGCTGGAGTTCCTGGAATGGGTGAGTGGCCACCCTCATGGTGTGTCTACACTGCAAAGCAAGCCCGGGCTCGGACACAGGCTTGGGCCTACCCCCAGTTCTGCCTACACACAATTCTGTCTCACTTGCCCCAAGGTCCGAGGATCACACAGAGTGGAAGTTTCAAGCCCAAATCCTGCAGGGGCTCAGACACAATTGTTTTGCATGTGGCTGCAACTTGGGCCCAGGCCCTAGACTCAGATCCTGAGAGTTCGCCAACACTATCCCACAATCCCTTTGGATGGAGTCTTTTGTCTTTACTCTCCCAAGATTAGCCAATCAACTCCCAGAAAACTGAAGCAATGCCCACCTCTGCCCCAGCTGCTCAACATGTAACCCTTCCATTTTGTTCCGCCCGCTGAGCTGCAAGCGCAGCAACCCTCCTCCTGCGTTTGTAATGGGCAGTGAGACAAAGGGCCTCAGCTGGTGGAAACCCTGCTAAGTGCACTGCTGGCTGGTCATGGGGGCACAGCCAGATTGTGGTTAATCTTTGGGGCGAGGCGAGCAAACAGGTCCACTTTAGCTAAGAGTTCCAGGCGTTCCAGGAAACGGTGAAGGTGATTTAGTATGAGGAGTTTGACTGGGTGCTGGGTACTGCACTGAGCCACCAGCCTTTCACAACAGCCAATCAACCAGAACCACGACCTCCCTCCATCACTACACACACACACACCGAACCCAGCATAGCACTAGACTGGAACCTACAAGCACTGGATCAAGCTGCCAAAGTGAATCTTGTACTCACACCAGTGATCAAGGTGGCTTTGCTGCCAGAAAAGCTGCAGCACATTCCAGGTCCCCACTCAGAAGAGCTGTCTTCTGTCATTCAGGAGGTGCTGCCCACCACGGAACCGGAAACACAAGAAGCAAGTAGCCAGGAATATCGGGATTTGTTGTTTACAACCCAGTGCAAAATGTATTACAAACCATAGGCAGCAACGTGTTTTCATTCAAGGTGCATGGTGCCTTCCCCCAACATGGAATTCAAACTAGAAGCAGAAAACAGTGAAATAAGCATTCCAAATGTTTTTTTGTTTGTTTAATAGAAACTTTCATGTTCTTACAGAGACGTGCCAGGCTGTTAAAAGAAGGAAGACCTTTATATTGCCTTCCCTTCTAGTACATAGAAGCTCTTCACATAGTGACATGTTGCTGGTTCCAGTTGCCAGGAGCATGCAGACCCAAAAGACGACTCGGCAGGATGTGTTGATGAGCTGTGACAACATGTGGAATGGATAGCCAAGTTTTCCCACGCTGCACTATGAACCAGGGGCTAGAGCAGCCACCTCTGAGGAGGGAGCTAGGAAGCCCAGGATATGGCAGTTTGAGTTGGGTCTCCATACTGCAGTGTGGAAGACTCTGGAGCCCCAAGTTTGCCTCTAGGCCTTGAAATTCTAAACCTAGGGCAATATGTAGTGTTGATGCTCAAGTCCTGGGCTTGCAAACCCATGGTCCACAAGTTCTATGCTGGCCCTTTAAATCGCAGGGCGTCTCCCTGCCTGCGTCAGGGGCTGGGGATAGTGTTGTATGTCAGGTGAAGATGGAGCAAGTGATGTGCTTTCACACGTTCTGCTATGGAGACATCACATTGGGTTTTTTTTCTTTGTTGGTTTTCTTCCTCTGAAATACATCAGCTGTGCTGAGGGTGCATGTTTTCCATCTTGGTATGGGAAACGGAGCCGTTTGGGTCTCTGCTGTGTGTACTCCCAACTAAACTCAAGCCTGTTGTAAAACACCTAAACTCACCTTTGGTCCTCCCACAAATGCCATGTAGTTCCCAGGCTGAATAATAAACAGCAGGAGCAGAGATGATGTCAGAAGACTTGCTTCTGTACTAAGGGCAGAATTCCACACAGGATGGCCAATCAACCATGGGCATCTCACATTGGCACTTAGTCTCCATGTCCTCATTTGAGATACCTAAGTGCTTCAGTCTCAATTTGACCATCCATATATGGGATTAGGACAGCATGTAAAAAACCCACTGTTGAATAATGGGAAGGGCAAAGAAAAAAGAAACAGAAAACCCGCAAGTCATGCTGCGAGAGCTGCTGCCGAAATGCCACCAAAGGATGAAGAGCGAGGGAGGGACCTGCTGCCGAAATGCCGCTGAAGCAAGTGGAGTGCCACCTCAATAACAGACAGCATGCTGCCCCCCAATTCTGGCCAAGCACCTGCTTCCTTTGCTGGTGCCTGGAGCCGGCCCTGCACAGAATCTGCAGAGAAATGACCAGAAAGTACATGCCTGGTTCCAGCATAGAGAAGGAAAAAGGCTAGAAAACACCTCAGTCTCGCCATTACTAACATCTTCTGCTACAATGCACAGTGCTCCCAGTGCAGTACCTACAGGACCCATCTCCCTTTGTCATCTGCAACTCTGTTCAACAACGGCCAAGGACTGAGGGGTCACAGAACGAATTAACACCACAATCAGATAAGTGGTCACTTAGTATTTAACATTAGACACAGTGCCCAGGGTGCATAAGAGATGGTTGGGAAAAGAATTTTCTGTGGAAAATTTCATTTTTGGCAAAAATTCAAAACCTGAAAAAATGTGACTGAAAACCCAAAATAGTGTAATTCAGACACGCTACCGTGGTGCCTCCTGGGAGTTCCAATTTTTCCACATCCTTCTTGTAGTGTGGGTCCCTCAGCCTCTCCTCATAAGTCACATGCTCCAGCCCCCTAATCATTTTTGTTGCCCTCCTGTGGACTCTCCAATTTTTCCACATCCTTCTTGTAGTGTGGGTCCCAAAACTGGACAGGTGCCTTATGCTCCTATTCTCCACTATGGACAGGATTCCCTAGTTGGACTACATAGAATCATAAAATATCAGGGTTGGAAGGGACCCCAGGAGGTCATCTAGTCCAACCCCCTGCTTAAAGCAGGACCAATCCCCAACTAAATCATCCCAGCCAGGGCTTGTCAAGCCCGACCTTAAAAACCTCTAAGGAAGGAGGTTCCACCACCTCCCTAGGTAACCCATTCCAGTGCTTCACCACCCTCCTAGTGAAAAAGGTTTTCCTAATATCCAACCTAAACCTTCCCCACTGCAACTTGAGACCATTACTCCTTGTTCTGTCATCTGGTACCACTGAGAACAGTCTAGATCCATCTTCTTTGGAACCCCATTGCAGGTAGTTGAAAGCAGATATCAAATCCCACCTCAGACTTCTATTCTGTAGACTAAACAATCCCAGTTCCCTCAGCCTCTCCTCATAAGTCATGTGCTCCAGCCCCCTAATCATTTTTGTTGCCCTCCTCTGGACTCTTTCCAATTTTTCCACATCCTTCTTGTAGTGTGGGTCTCAAAACTGGACACAGTACTCCAGATGAGGCCTCACCAATGCCGAAAAGAGGGGAATGATCACGTCCCTTGATCTGCTGGCAATGCCCCTACTTAAACAGACCAAAATGCTGTTAGCCTTCTTGGCAACAAGGGCACACTGCTGACTCATGTCCAGCTTTTCATCCACTGTATTCCCTAGGTCCTTTTCTGCAGAACTGCTGCCTAGCAATTCGGTCCCTAGTCTGTAGAAGTGCATGGGATTCTTCAGTCCTAAGTGCAGGACTCTGCACTTGTCCTTGACACATCTCCCATGATAGATCATGATCTCCCCTTATGAAAAGGGGAGGCAATGGGAGTCAGCTGCATAACTGCTCTCAGTCCCTTCCTTTTAGATCAGGTGGTGCAGCGGAGCAGTGCATCACCCCAGGTGCTTTGCCCTGCTGCTCTTGGTGCTGCTCCTTCTTGGGTCACTTATGTCCTTTTGTCAAATATTTAAACGGCCAGCATCCCACATTTTGTTCTTTGTGGTAGAGAGTCTTGCCAAATCCCAAAGAGTTAATTTGCTCTCAGTCTCCAGGTTGACTGTGTCCTCTCGTAGAATCAGCCATTTGCTCCTCTGTTCACACCAGAGCCCAAGGTGAACATTCACATCCGTGCCTTGGCGTGTACTGCAATGGAACTGGGAATGATGGTGGCGCATGTGATAATAGTGACTAGCTCCCAGATATTCCTGCAGATGGTCTTGTGACTTAAACCTTCAGCTGGCTCAGGAACAAGGTCTCTACACCCTTCCCCCGCCTTCATTGCTTTGCCCTCCCTGCACTGGCCCTGAAGACGCTGCTTTCCCTCTTGACCCTCAGTAGGAACCATCCCTGATCCCGCCCTGTGGGGCAGCTGCAGAGAGGGGCTCACTAGTGACCCCTCCCAAAATCCCGGGCCCAGTAAGCACAAGGCCTCAGGGTCTTCTCTGCTCTAGATCCAGCCCGGCTCCTTTCGCCCTCAGTGCGGGTGGAAAAAAAGTGAGAGCCCTAGAGGCTGAGAGCAGGGGCAGGGAGAGCAGCTGCTCTGCAGGCTCCCACATCTGGCCGCAGCAAGGCCACTTTGAGGGCTTAAGGAATTCAGTCTCCATTGTCCATTGAGTCCTTGAATTCTCTGGAGACTGACTCTCCCCCCCCATCCCCCCACATGCACACTTCCTCAACGGGGGCGGGGGGCACTGAACTGCCCCCAAAGGACAATGACCTCCGGTCGCCCTGGGGCTGGATCTGAACTCCAGAGCTACAAGAGTTTGTCACTTAAATCACCACACAAAGTGTTTCTCTAATTGCCAGTCAACACGCAGGGGGTGATTAACTATGTACAGCCTAGGGAGCAACTACAGCCCATTTACTCCTTGGCCCAATTAGCGATTAGGTGAAGAACATGGGAGGGGGTGAGGAGTGAGAATGGGCTGGAGGTGAGGGGAAAGGGCAACCTGCCGGTGGGAAAGGAGTTGCTGCTTCCTGTTGGGACTTTTCCTGTCCAATTTAAGGACGTGAGGCTGGCAGGCCCGCAATCCCAGAACATCACCTCGTTACCATGTGTAAAGGGAGGGACTACATGAGCAGCTGCACCCACTGAAACAAGACTCAGGTGTGTGGCAAATACAGAGTGACTCCTTTGTTAATTGCACTCATCGGGGATAACTGAGAGCAGTCCAGCCCATTGGTCACGGGGAGCAGAATGGGATCTAAGCCCAACTCTCCCTCCACCTGCCTTTAACTGGCACGTGGGCCGAGGCACAACCTCTCAGGGGCAGTCCCAACAGAAATAAGCCAGGTTCTGTGCCACAGGGAGAGGCGGTGAAGTTTGCTCTTATTTAGCTAGGATCACAGTCCGCAGCAGCCAGGGCAGCGGTGACTAGAAGTTGTCACCATCTGCAAACTGCTCCGTGGCCTTCGCAAAATGACTGGGTTGGTGCCAGGGACAGGGGCTGACGCGAAAGAAGCCAAGGGATGAAGGGGCTGTGGGGAAATGAGCTGCCCTCTCCTCTGCAGAGAGAAGGCTCTGTCCATGTCCTTGCTGGGGCAGCGTGGGGGAGTTTGTACAGCCTGTGGGAGGTCTCCACACTCCAGGGCTAGCAGGCTGGGACCTTCCCCCAGCTCAGCTGTTTAAAAGGAAAGTGTACAGTGCAATCTCAGATGCACCGGTTACTAATGGCAGTGCTAAGGTGGAGCCAGCTGGAAGGGGCACAAAAGCAAAGGCAGGGAGTAACAAAGCCCACAGACCAGCTGGCACCTGTGCTTGCCCTCTCCCCTGGATGCAGCCTGCAGCACCATGTTTTGGCCCTTTGCACAAAATTGGTACCAGATACCCAGATAACAATGGGCCAGGCTGATTCCTGGAGAAACCCTATTGATTTCCATGGAGTTACACCAGGAGTGGATCTATCCCTCTAAAATGTAGCTGATACGCAAACATAAAGAGCCCATTACAGACTCTTTGGATGCTACAATAAGGCAGTTAAATGCCTCAGTTACTAGCAGGCTGCTCTTATCTGGTAGGTCAGTGATGCCATCATCTGATCCCACCAACAGCCCAGCTAGACGTCTCAGTGAAAATTCTTGGGATGCTACCATCAGTGCACTCTTCTGAATACCCAGTTCCCCTGCACCGAACACAGTCTCTCAGTCCAGCAGGTCAGGAAGCTCCTGTATTTTAACCTCGGCTGAAACACTGCCAGGTGTGATCAAGGAGAGTGTAGCCAGGATCTGGGCACAGTGGGGATTCCAGCCAGGCTGTTGAGCACCATAATGGCCCAATGCATGGTCTCCCACTGTTGATGGATGCAGGGCGGACATCTATTCTCATCTTCCTGGACCTCTCTGCAGCAGCCGACACTATCGACCAAGAAGCACTCGAGTGGCCGTGTGTTGCCACGGCTGCACAGGTGCACCCGGAACATCACAGAGCCAGGGCACGTCTCTCTCGGAGCTCTTCACAGAGCGCTAAGGGTTATCGGTGCGTCACATTAGTGCTCAGCCGTGTGAGTGGGTGGGTTTCCAGGGTGCCTAGGGGAATTAGACACCCACATCCTTCCCTTCAGTTCCTTTGGAAATCCCATCACTGGTGCTGCAAAGGTGGGAGCCACCGTTCTTCCCAGAGTACCAGTGGGAGAGGACCCATGGGCTCGACACCCTTAACGCACTTCTACAGCTGGGGCTGGGTTCTCTGCAGTCAGGTCAGGCCCTGTTCCCCCCTCAGCAGGCCCTGCTATGCAGAGAAACATCCTCCCTCACACCTACAAATCTAGGCAGCAAATCTGCGTGTTGGGAGAAATGCCGACATGCCAAGGAGGTGAGAAACAGCAGCGCTGTCTGTACAGTACCCATCCCTTACCTCATCGCCCTGCCCCTACCCCACTCCTCACACCCCGCCCCTACGCCACTCTACCACAAGGGGGCGGGGCTAACTCAGGGAGAACAGGGGATTTCAAATCCAGCTCCTAAGCAAACAGAGGAGCCTGCAAAGAGGAGCAGCACAGGGGAGTTTTGTGAGGGAGTGAGAGGTAGATATATCTAACAAACACACTCTGGACTTAGGCTAAAACAAACAATTAAAAAAACCCCGCAAGAGTAAAAAGAATGCAGGCAGAGTCCAACTGCAGCCAGGGTGGGGCTATCCAGTTTATTGCACTGAATGCAACAAGTACAATTACCCGCCTTGTGGACAGGTCGTGTATGTGCACATTTGGTGCAAGCAGCTCCTGGCCCTCAGAGACCCAGTGCAGGCTCTGGAGACCAGTGTGGCTGAACTGGAGGAGCTAAGGGAGACAGAGAGGTACACAGAGGAGACTTTCAGGGACACAACAGAACGGCCACACCCCAGTCTGACAGCCTCTGTGCTCTCAAGGAAGATGAAAGTCTCAGGGAACGAGAACATAAAGATTGAACAAAAAGAAATTATTCCATAGTTTGGACTCTGCTTCCAGCAGGAGCAGCTAGTCCTGGAACCCACTAGGGAAGAGGCAGTTCTTGATTTAGTCTTAAGTGATGCTTAACACGTAGTGTTTGATGCCTGTTTAATACTGGTCCACAGTAGGTTGGTGCATAATTTGATTTCTTGATGTTAGTGCATTTCAGTTATTCTTAAAAAAGAAATTGTTTCCTCTAAGCTTATAGAAACGTTTAATTTTTAAAAATTTTATTTGCCTATATCCGGTATGAATAAATATAGATTTACACATCCCAGTGTGCAAATCATGCACGCAAATCATGCATAAAAGTCATGAAATGGGCTACAAATGCAACACAAAATAAGGTATCAAAAATTTAACAAATGGAGGGGGAGTGCCAAACACACTTCTTGCTCAGGGAGCCATTTGGTTTAGGGCTGGTCCTGAGTATACAGAACCCTGTTACGGGACACCTCCACAGCCTGGGGAAGGGTGTGCGGGGGAAAGCGGGCAGAGCTGGCAGACACTGGCTGCATGAGGGAAGATGTTCCTCTGGATCTCCTCACCCACACATGCAGATCCGAAGTATGTTGAAACTGATGGCAGTGCCTGGCCCAGGTGCTTCAAAGGCAGCCCACAGCAAGATTCCCTGCACACGCAGAGTCCTGCACAGGAAGGGGCTGTGTATGAGAAAGGCCCCTTCATGCTCTTCCAGGCACTGACTCCACGAGAGTGGCCACACCCCCATAACTAACAATGCAGGATTTCTAGTCCATAATGCAGTGCAGTGCCTTCTGGGTCATGGTCCCAGCACTGCCACTTGGGGACCGTCGGCTGGAGAAGGCCTCCTCTTGCAGCCAGACCCGCAGTTGGTTCCTCTCTCCTCCTCACTCCCCCCACCCCCGCCCACTGCCTCCCTGGCTCAGGCCTGAAGCAGCCCCATCTCCTCCCCCTGTCCTAACCTGGAAGCCTCCCCGGATAGCTCTTTCTTCAGTGTGGGGGAAGGTATAAACCGCCCCGTAGAACAGGACAGAATCTTTTGGGTGAATAGTAAATTTGCTGAAAAATGCATCAGTTAGGACCACCACAACTATCCATGAATTCAGGTCAAAATGGATTAATCGTTTAGGTGGAAACAAACTAAAAGGTTTGGAAATATCTAAATGTTCCATTCATTTCAACGACGAAAACTAGAAAAATTCAGCTTCTGTTCAAAACTGACCAAGCTAATTTTCAGATTTTTTATTTTGCCCTCCCCCCAACCTCCTCCCACCACCAAAATTCACTGTTTGCTCAGCTCTACCCCCCAGGGAAATAATTTGGAAGTGCAGGGAGTGATGCAGGGAGATGACCGGGGAGGGTGATGAGTTAGGTGGAGAAAGGGGGATGGAACAGGATGAGTTGAGGGGAGGTGGTACTGACGAAGGGAAACTCAAAAGGAAAGGGGGAAAGGGGAGCTGAGAAAAGGGGTGAGGTGGGGAAGGGGGGACTGGGAACAGAGATCTTGTGAAAAGGATAGGACCCCAGAGAAGAGAGATAAGAAGGGAGGTTGCAATTAAGCTAAATTATTAATGATTGCTGTATCTAATTGTTATGATTATATCAGCTACAGACAAGGAGGTGCTAAGGCAAAATCAAAACTTTGCATCTAAACATCCCTGAATTTTGATCCAAGCGTTACAGCCTGGGCCCATCTCTGACCAGAAGCAAAACCAAATGGTACTTGCAGGTAGGTTATTGGAGAGGTTTAAAGATTTTAGGCTGGGGTTGTTGAAGCCACTGAGCGGGCTTAGAAGCACACTGCCCATTAATTGCCGCATGTGTCTGAACCCTCTAAGGGGCTTTGACAAATGTCAACCTTGCGTTCTAGCTGTTGGAGGAAGTTGACCCAAATTTGTCTTTTCTGAGTGAAAAGGAAGATGTAAAAAGAATGTTCTTTGCTTCCCCTCCAAGTGAGCTGTTCAGAGAGTTCACTACCCATACTCCTGCTTTTGTGGTCATTCTCTCCACTGCGTTCTCTCCCAGACACTCATCTCATGGCCCCTGGATGCTGCTTGTTTGCCATGCTGCTGAGAGAGATTGTACAGATCACTTGGAAGAAGACAGTAAATCATAACTATATGACAAGCTGCTTCTGACAGCCAGTCCCCTTGCCCAGCTCCTGGGGCTTTCTGGACTTGGTTTTGTGTGTTTCTGTGGTCAAACGTTCTATAAATCTCCTTGAACCTTTCAGAGCCTCCATTTCTATTTCACTCACACAGTGCTGCAATTACTTGTTGAATCAGAAAGGTTATTGCTCGAGAAAGACCAAAGCTGACGACTTCATTGCAGTTATTGTATCATTTAAATATGCAGTTCACTTTTAATGATTTTCTTAATAAAAATTAAACACAGAAAATAAATCGGAACCATTCCAGAGAATTCTTAGTAGCTGAACTCATAAAATATAACCTTCCACCCACACACTTGCTTCTTCAAAAGCATTGCGACTCTGAACTTCGAGTCCAGTTATTGGAAATAAATTCATCCTCAGATTAAAGGGACACCAACCAAGCCTATTTGCACTGGCAATGTGGTCTAGTCACTGGGGGTGAGGCTTAGAATTGAGGACTCCTGGGTTCTAGTCTCTACTCTGCCTCTCTAAGCACCTTGTGCCTCAGTTTGCTCATCTATCATATAAGGATAAGAGTAGAGCTAGTTGAAAAGTCTCCTTCAAAACTGCTTTTGGAAGGAAATTGGGTTTTTGAGCAAGTGAAAATTTGATTTTATTTTTCAACTGAAAACCCCAAATCTGAAAATTATGGACTGAAAAATGAAAATTATCTGGTTTTCAGCCGGTTTTGGACAAAAATGTTCAGTTTTGATTTTTCAGCTAAAAGTCATAATTTTCCACAGGAGCCATCCTTCCGCCCCATTTTCCAGGCAGCTCTAGATAGCGTAGCACTTTGTACCTGTGTGGCGCTCTCTGTCCGAAGAGATTAAAGAGTTGTTTACAAAATGTGGGTAGGTTTAATTATCCCCATTTTACAGACTGCAAACAGAAATTACACAGAGATAGATACATAGAGATTAAGGAATTTACCCAAGGAGTGAAACTGGGAGCCATGAGTCCTGTGCTCTAACCTCGAGTCCTACCCCGATTTACAGTGAAATGTTTTAGCTATTGGCCGACGCTGCCTCCCTTCTGTTCTTCTGACTTAGCCAACAGCCAGTGTCTAGCAGACTTACAGAAAGAGACCTTCTAAAAACGTTAAAATGTATCACTGGCACACGAAAGCTTAAATGAGAGTGAATAAATGAAGACTCGGCACATCACTTCTGAACGGTTGCTGACCCCAGGCCTAGAACTTCGCAGCACTCGAACAGTAGGTTGAGGTTGCCCTGAGCCTTGCCAGCCAGCACCTGCTGCATCTCATCTCATGCAGCTGTGCGTGCGATGTGGCCCACGGCCTGCTTTCCCTCAGCTATGCCTGGGAGTTCGCGACCTACTTTCCCAGAGAGTGCTCTGCTATGCATGCACCTTCACAGCCTGCTTTCCTGGGAGCATTCAGCCATGCCTGTGCGTTCACAGCCTGATATCCCTAGGGTGCTCAGCTGTGGGTAGCTCTGCTCCTGGAGTCCAGTGCGTGGTGAGCAGCTAATAACTTATTAGCTTATTTCCCTCATTTGGCAAGTGGGGATGCTGACGCATGTCTCACCCAAGGTCGCACTGCGAGACAGTGGCAGAGAGGAATGGAATCCAGCTCCCCACACTAGCCATTACACCGCATAGCTCAATCCACAGTGTTATGTCGGTTCAGACTTTCCCCTTTACAAGGTTTCTGTCAATACAAGAAGGAAAGGCAGCTGTTCTGACTATGCAGCTCAAGGTCTGGTGATGAGAGTCTAGGCTGAGAGCAGAAAGGAGGCAGGGTTAGTAGTTGCAGCAGAAAGGAAGGCTAGTTCTGTGGTTACAGCACTAGGCTCCCTATCAGGAGACCCCCAAGCTCAATCCTCCGCTCTGCCACAGCGTCCCTGTGTGACGCTCTGGGTATCAGTTCCCCATCTGTGCAAACGGGGTAATATAGTTGCGTTTGTCTTATCTATACAGATTGAGAGCGCTCTTACCACGTGTTCATGCAGTGCCTTGCACAATGGGTTTTGTACTTCTCTGGGGCCTTCAGGCATGACAGAGGACAGCTCATAATTCAGAAACAAACTGCTTGGTTTAATGCTCATTAAAGTTGCTCTCGTCAAGAAATCAAATCATTAAAAAATTAGGAAATACAAATTTAAGGATTAAAAGCCAAGTACAGTTTCTAATAAAAGAACATGCACACTTGCAGTTCACCACCCTCCTCCCCACAAATTTCATCAAAACAACATAAAAATACAAAATACACATTGGAGATCAGTGCCCACACAAATTAGTAGCTAAACTTTTATTATGATTCCTCGTGTCATGTTTACAAAAAATATTTCCCAAAAGAGGAATTAAATCTATACTCTGGCCTGTTTTTAAACGTAACTATTTTACTGAATAAAAGCCACATCTGTGTAACAAAGATGTAGAAGAGAAGAGCCCCTTCAATCAAAGCCATGATCTCTCTCTATTCAGGTTTTATTACTCTCAAAAGATTTTGAACAGATGAACAAATCATTACCCCATGAAACTGAAAACTTTGATGCAACCCTAGCTAGGATCTTGTGTCCGCCCCACCATAATAATGCTGACCTATAGGATAAATTGGCTAGGACTCACTGAGTCGTAATAGCCTCACATTAACATCTGCTCAGGTTATAGATCCAGGGGAACTTCCAGGGTTCTCCTTGGATCTTATTCCAAAATGGGGATAGCCATGTGTTTTCCCACTCTGGGTAACAAGGCCAACTGCAACAGTCCAGAAGAGCTAGTAACGACCACTGAGAAGCTTCTACTTCAGAGCAGAGATAGACCTCAGATCCGGATGTGAACTTTCAAGCCCATGCTCCATCTATCCTTCAATATGTACACTCTACACATTACTGGCAAAGCCCACATTGCGCAGGAGGACCACCCAGATGTAGAAAGCTTTTGACAATGCAGAGAGGGTGGGATTCATTCATTCTTTCCTGATCACAATGACAGCAGCACCATGGAGCACCATTGTTCTCCAAAGAACTAGGTTTTTTTGGCTCTGTTGCTCCCATGAGTCACAAGCAGGAAGGGAGGTACCTGAGCTATTCCTACACCGGGACCTTGAGGGATGACCTGGGGCTATGCTAGCTCTATAAAAGCAAAGGGTGGCTAGCCTGATTCTACACAGCCATAAACAACATCCCCTTTAATAACAGCATCGCTAGGAAGGCAGTAACCCAGCTGTAAAGGCTGTTGCAGATCTCCGGTTGCATTCTTGGGAACAGAGCTCAATTGCCCCCAACCCCGAAAAAAAAACAACCAGCTGCTGCAGAGATTCCAGAACCAGAGGCTTGAGGATAGCAAAGAGATAACACTGCTGATGATGCTCCAGAGTCATGACCCCAACGGAGAACAATGTCTCATTGAAAGTCCAGCATTCCAAGCCAGTGTATTAATTGCTCAGAGTGGAGGTTTGCCAAACTGCCTGAGGATACTCTGGGCACAAGAGTCAGATTCTCCTCCAGAAACAGCTTTAGCCCAGTGCCACTCCTTTGACTCTAGGGGAGCTGTTCCTACTTTACAGTGATACACACAAAAGCAGATTCATGCCCCACGATTCTCAAGCTTCAACATCCACCAGCCCAAGGCAACTTAAGCATTTAATGGACTGACTTGCTTCTTCAATAGGCTGGACTTCAGACAGGGCAGTTTAGGGCAGAGAAAATATTCTCTGACGTGTGTCTCTCAGAGACAGTAGAGTCGAAGGCCAGAAGGACCCACCAGATGATCTAGTCTAACCGCCTACATCTCACAGGCCACCAGCACCACTCAGTCCTCCACCCTCCTGCCACACACACACACTAAACCCAACCAAAACTAGACCAAAGTATTACAGCCTGCAGGAGACTAAACTTACGTGCCATAGGCAGAGAACAAGAAATGGGAAATGATTAACATTCGTCCTATTATACTGCTACATTGCCTGCATTGCTTGATATTATGTTACATCGGGTCAGGCTTTAAGTATGCACGAACTAGAGGAACATGACATGTTCCCCAATGACAGGGTGCAAAGCCCAAGGGCCATACACAGTGTGTCTACACTGCAGCTGGGAACGAGCCTCACACTGAAAGTAGCAGTGCGGCTGTTCTGGCTCATCCAGGATCTTCGATTCTGAAGCTCAGGGGGCAGGTGGGCTTGAGAGCTCCAGTTTCCCTCTGACCTGCCACGTCCACACTGCTATTTTTAGTGCAAGGCTCACTCCCAGCTGCAGTGTAGACACACCCCTAAAGGGAGGCCCCTGGCTCAGCTGTCCAGGGACAGCATTCCGCAAGTCACCTCAGCTGTGCTCAGACAAAGGGGCTGACTCAATCTGTGCCCAGCCCGATATCAGAGCTCTGACTCCGCTCATCTAAACAGCCTGGCCTTCCTTTAGTCTTACTGGGTCAACCACAATGGCCTGAGGGTCATCCTTAGGAGTTCCATCAGTGTTCCTCTCATGCTCAGAGCCTGCCAGAGCAGCTGCCTGGCCAAGGGCTGCTGAGGTTTTAAGGGGTAGCTGGATGCAGAGGTGATTAGAAGCTTTGCAGATCTACTTCCTTCGTTCCCCCCCGCACCCCACGGGCTGGGGCAGCTTAGTCACTGCTATGCATGTCCATGTGTGGAGGTGAATGGCTGCCCACTGTTCTTATTGCACGAGCACATCCCTCAGCCCACACCCGGAGAGGGGCCCACGTCCGCCTTGCTGGCAACCAGGCCTTTGGTGGAGGAAATAATCACACTGTAGGGCCCTCCCTGGCCAGTGCTGAGCACCTTCCACTCCTAGTGACATCGCTGGGAGAGGACGGTGCTCACTACCCTGCAAAATCAGGATCTTGTCACCCGGTGCTGTAAGAGGTCGGTCAAGGGGGACTGATCAGCATGTGCTGTGTTTGTACAGCGCCTAGCACACCGGGCCAGGATTCAGGCTCCTAGGAGCTATAGTAATACAAATAATAAATCATGATCATATTAATAAGCCAAAGGTTCTCAAGGTGCTTCACAAACATTGGCCAGGTTTCTTCCACACTGAGACTGATTTGTTTCAAGGAGTTGGGAGGTGATGGGGGGCTGTCAGGGAGCCAGTTATAGCTCCCACATTCTGCGGGCCAGCCTGCATTGGCTCTGGAGAGAGTTAGGGTGGCCTAGGGCAGAGGTGGGCAAACTACAGCCCACATCTGGCCTGTGGGACTGTCCTGCCTGGCCCAAGCTCCCAGCAGGGAGGCTAGCCCCAGCCCCTACCCCGCTGCCCACCCTGGCCTAGGGCTGCCCTACCTTACACCAGCTGCATGTGGTCCCTAAGGAGTCATATGCTAGAAGAGCTGTACTTTGTCCCATTCCCCTTCCGCTTTGGTGCCCCAATGTACCCCAGTGCCTGGGGAGAGACAGGTTAGCGCAAGAGCTAGTTCCACCGTCTTTATCCTGGCTGAGATCTCCCCCACTCCAGTGCCACTCTCAATTGGGCATGCACATCAGACGCCACATAGGAGCTGGATCGAAGAAGAACCTGACTCATTAATTTTAATCTCCAAAAATGTGCCACACAGAGTTAATGTAATATCATTATCCCCATTACCCAGAGAGGGAAACTGAGGCACGGAGGGGTGAAGATCTCACACAGGGCTAGCAAAACCCAGATCTCTTGCCTCCCAACCCTCTACTTATACCCAGACAGCACTGCCTCTAGTAGCCCGATATTTCATTCTCCCTGTGCACCGCCATGGGCAAAAACTACAGACTTCTCATAGGAATGAAAACTTCAAAATGGATTTAATAATAGAACCTGAGCAAGCGAACCAGACTCAGCGCAGCTTCCAGGGGAGCAAGCGCTGAGACCGGGCTGCAGGACCAGGGTGAGTTCAAGGGACTCAGTGGATGGAGCAGGAATGTGAGGGATGAAAGCAGAAGACTTGACTCTGACCCTGGGTAAGGGGTCGGTAAAATGTCGCTGCTAATCCTACTCTTGAACAATGGGCGTTCCCCTGCTGCGGGGACAATCCCTTTCTTCGATGAGCCATGGTGCGAAGCCAGCCCGGCATTTTGCAGGGGCACCCAGCTGAAACCAGGTTCAATGGCCCGCATTCCAAGCGAGGAACGGGGTCTACACCTCCCAGCGTCCATTTGTCACAACAGGCTCAGGCATGTGTCACTGAGCATGAACTGACTTCAACAAGCCTATCACGCAACCCCAGACGTTATCACAACTGGCTAGTCATGGACATGAGGGGAAAACGTTAGTATTGGGGATATTTATGTATGAAATCAAGAACTGAAGAGAGGCTCTGTGGCCTGCAGTCCAGTACGCCACCTGCAAACGGCACAAGCACAGTGAATTCATTGCCAGCAGGCTGCCAGCTTCTGAAAAGATCTTAAATGTCCAGCTGTGTAACACTCTAAACATTTACATCGGTAGGTCACGAGGGTTACTCTGGGCTTGCATCAGCAGAACCCCACTCAGAATGTGGCCCATTGCCTCAATCCCCACAACACCGCCAGGGGAAGAGAGGCCTTGCTGGCATTTCAACAGACCCTAAAAAATGAATAGCTAGATTCCCAGTCCTTTCCCGGCAGGGATCACACTGTTCCCCGTTCGCTGTTCCACATTCATCTCGGTTCAAAAATTTTCAGTCATCCAATCAGAGTAGAATCAATCACACCCCACAAAGAGCCACAAGAAACAGTCTGAGAATCAGAGGGCTGACCGGTGGGGCGGGGCGGGGCAGAGGGAGAGATTGAATTGCAGATAGCCCAGTGGTTAGCCTGTTAGCTTGGCTGAGACACCCCTATTTGATTCCAGTTCTGCCCCAGCCTTCCTGTGTGACCTTGGATGTGGCACTTAGCCTCTCTGCCCTCCACTCCCCATCTGTGTCTTGGGGATAATAGCCCTGTCCTGCCTCACAGGGTTTTGTGAGATGCTCAGATCATATGGTACTATGGCACAGCTAAGCACCAAGACAGAGCCATTCCATGGATGTATTTATGGAAGGAATAGACTGACAGCTTCCAGGACAGGTTCATGAGTGAGTCACAAACATCTCCCCTCACACCCAAAATATAGCCAACATTTCTCCAATTTATGGTACAGCAAATGCTGTCCAATCAGCTCTGGTAAAGCCTTCCTCTTCCATCCCACCAGCCCTTCTTCCCTCCACCAGCTCTTAGGTTTGGTCTCCACAGAGTAGCTGCCTGCCCAGCCAAATCCTTATAAAAATTACACAGGCTTTGTGTAGGACACTCTAGGATCACTGTAAACCTTGGGATGGTTTAGCTTGTACCTGTGATCTAAGCTCATCCACCCAGCTGATTGCACTGATTTAACTACATTGGTTCTTAAACCCATTTAAGTTAAACTGGTGCAACTCGTGTGTACAGGCATGATTCCTTCTGTCCTACCCACCTCTCTTCCTCTGTCTGATTTTTTCCTCCCCTGCTTCTACCTCTCTTGTCTAGACTAGGATATGGAAGGTTTTAGGTAACACATATTAACAGTCTTCTGCAAAGGAATGTGTTTTTAACATGTTAAACTGTCTTGTCTACATTACACTGCCAACATGTGTTAGCTAGCACATTAGCTAACACCTTCCAAATCCCAATCTAGACAAGGCTCTGGTCAAAGGCTCTGTGGATTTATACTAGCGTAACAGACCCCAGAATCTGGCCTGAGATTTCCATCTTGTTCTGTAAGGGCCCAACCCAGAGACCAGTGGAACCAACAAGAGTCTTTCATGTGACTCCAGCGGGCTATGGATCAGGTTCTATCAGAATCAGGCCTGTTTTCGCCAGCCCGAGTTGACAGGCAGGTGCTGAGCAGCCTCCTGATCTGAGAAGGGAACAGGCTGAGCAGGAGCCACCTGTTACGTGGCTACAGCACAACTGCTGCCGGCCCAGGGAAGGGGGAACAGAGTTTAAAAAACCCCAAAGCAGAATCCTTCGCAGTAGCTTATCTGCTGCCAGCCAGGGGCCCCTCTGCTGCTGCACTCCTGTGAGAGGCAGGCAGGTGCCTGCTCATGACTGCTAACAAGGAATTTAATTGCTATTAAATACAACTGTGGATGTGGGCCCAGCACCTCTCCCTCCACATTCTCTCCCATGCCATGAAGTGGCTCACACACACTGCAAGGAACAAGGGGGACCCCCCTATGCAGACAGCCTGGCCATGGCATGTGAGGACTCAGCAGGGCAAGGTCACCCCCAATCTGCCCCCTCTCTTTCCAAAGAACATTGCGGGGGCGGGGGAGGAGTGGCAAATTTCCTGGGGTACTGGTAACCATATTACTGCACCTGTGGGGTGCTGGGCTTGCTGTCACTGTGGGTGTGGTTCGCCGGTGCACAGCACGGTTTCCACAGGAGCCACCAGGTCGCTGAGAGCACATGTTGGTACTGAAGGGACCTGCTGGATAAGGAGCACTGCAGCTGTTCACACTATCCTGCAAAAATGCTGTAGAAAGCAAACACATCCCCAGTCAGCCACAAATCCAAACTCCGCCCAGGGTTCCTCGACTGGTTTGAGCCCAGTGGATCTGGTTTGGTCCGTGCAGAAAGGATTTCACATGACAGGGCTCCCCCTGGGGCAGGAAGAGACATTGGGTGCTGAGAGATCCCTTAGTGAGAGGAAAGAGGTTTGCTCAGAGCCTGCAGGGGGGAAGGCTGGAGTCAACAGTGCACTTGGGAAAGAAGGGCAAGGACCACACAGCTCTGGCCTGCTGGAAATTGTGTTCGTGCCTCAGCACATGGACTCTGGAAGCCACACACCCGTCTCCCACTACTCACAGAATCCTCCTCTCACATACACGGCTGCTCCTCTCTCTTTCTGTCACACACACACACACCCTCCCCAATCTCACACACACAAACTCTCGTGCAGAGGGAAAAAGGCGTGTTTTTACTCTGTGTTAGCCAAAATGTGGTGACTAACGCATGGTCAAGCACTAGTGAATTCAAGGCAGAGTCTGTACTTCTCACACCGGTTAGCTGGTGGATGTAAGGATCAGGAGCTAGTTTAGTATTCATCTCAGCCAGCTGACACCTGTGAAAATTACTACTGCCTTGTCCACATCAGGATTTTACCAAATCAGCTCCCTTTTTGGCTAATGGAGACAGATAAGGCCTTACATACATAGTAGGAGCCACAGATTAAAGCCACTGCATGCAAACGTAGCCAAGAACTTGTTATGTCCTGGACTCGGGAGGCTCTACGATGATCATGTTACAATCAGGCCCCCACTGAGCAACTCAACAAGGTAGGTGTGGGTAGGCAACTGGTTGTGTGGATCTGAGTTGTTGAGTGATTCAGTGGTCCTGTAAGGGACCAATAGATCATCTGGTCTGACCCCCTGTACATCATAGGAAATTAAATTTCACAAAGTAACCCCTGTACTGCGCCCAATAACTTTACATGAAGATGAGCTTCTAAAGACACCAAACTACTCCCTTGGTAGTTTGTTCCAATGGTTAATCAGCTTCACTGTTCAATATTGGTGCCTAATTTCTAATTGGAATTAATCTGGCTTCATTGTGTATTTCCTGGGATTTATGGGTGTGATTTGCCTTAGCAAAAGGAACTGACTTTAATGAAGTTCTTTGTATATTTGATTTTATATCAATTGAGTTTACCCCCATCAATTTAATAGATTCCAAGACCACAGGGGACCATTGTGATGATCTAGTCTGACCTCCTGTATAACACAGCCCAGAGAACGTCCCCACAATAATTCCTAGAGAAGCTCTTGTGGAAAAACATCCAATCTTGATTTCAAAATGGTCAATGAGGGAGAATCTTGTGCTTTATCTGTTATGGCGAGTGTCCTAACAGAGTAGTAATGGTGCTATTGCCATGTGAGTCCCAGGATATTTGAGAGAGGTTCATGATTAAATTTTGTTCTCAATGTCTCAGTTGTGTGCTGAGTGCCCGTATCTTCTCTTTTTACCTTTCCCTTTTGCTATCAGTTTAATGCCCTCTTGTCTAATCGAGACTGCCTGTCCCAGAGGACATTGGTCCCACTTCTGCTTGTGACATTTTGGGGCTTTACCCAACATGGTCTTACTTTGACAGGACATGGACGAGAGCTTTTAAATATCTGAGGTAGCATTCTCCCCACACTGTTAAATATTTCTCATAACGCTAGGAGAAATCATAAAACAAGCTCTCTCCACTCCCATGTGGGTGCGTGCTGGTTTAGTACTCACAAGAATCAGGACTCCCCAGATGGGATCAGACCAAGTGCTATCTAAGCTCAGGTCCTGTCATTCCCCAGCACCAGCTGCTTCTGAGGAAGCTGCAAGAACCCTGCAAGAGCACATGTGGAGTAATCTGCCTTCCACAATAGGTCTCATCCTGGTTTCTAATGGTTAGGACTTGTCTACACACAAAAGTTGCCCTGCTTTACCTGTACCGTAACTACACTGATATAATGTATCTATTGGACTAGAGCAGGCCCTAGCGCCTGGCTTAAACCCTGAAGCATGAAATCTGATATTCCTTCCAGAATTCTCATGAACAAGTGTAACTTTGGCTAGAATAGTTATAATTCTGGATAAATTCATTCCCAGTTACATGAAACTGTATCCCCGAACCTGTAAAAGAAAGGAAGTTTATTCTCTGGTTAAGGAAAGATACCAGGAGGTACAAAAAAGAAGAGTCATGAAGCCCTAAATGAAAGCATTCTTGAATGGTAAAAGCCACTGTTAGCTGAGGGGACACAGAGAAGGAGCCTTTGATAAAGCTCGGTAAATAAAATAAATTGCTCTTTATTTGCCTTGGAGATTCCTTTGATGTCAACACAACATTTCTTGGAAAGCTGCGCTATCAGACTACAGAGCGTAAAAGGAAAACTGGCATGTTCGTTTATCAATCGACAGCAGCAGTCCAGTCTCTGGCCAGCTCTACATTACAGACTTCTGCCAGAATAGCTGTGTGAGGCAGGGTGTGTGAAGAGGTGTGATCCGCAACCAGCAGAGCTGTGCTGACAGAAGCCCCCTAGTGTAAATTCGGATATACCAGAAAACTACACATTTAGCAGCTGTGACATTGGCAGCTTATGGCAAGCTTCCCACGTCTCAGCTGAACACTGACCGATACCTAGCTAGGATCTGTCTGGCTCACTCATGGGTTAATATTGCTAAGATAGGTATTAGAAGTCTAAGAAAGTTTTAGTGTTTGGAGTCTATTGAATGCTTATGAGTTGCTCCTGGCATTAAACTGACTTGTAATAGGGGTGTTCCATGCTGAAATCACCATACAGGACAATTAGTGTGAGGAACTGCTCACCTCCAGAAATTGTTACACCCCTCGCAAAAGAGGATGGTTGGAAACTCCCTAAATCTGAACTGAAGAATTATTAATAAAGGATGAAGGATTCTTACTGTTCTTCTGCAGCCCTCCTTGTGAAGATAAGTCATGCAAGAGGACCCTTCTTATCAGCTGAGTTTGCAGTTGAGAGCACATGGCAGCAGGGGAATAAAAACTCCAACTGACAGGAACTATGGCTCTGTAAACTGCTGGGAATCTAGAATGGCAAAAAGTGTCCAAAGCATAAGCAAGAGATTCCCAGTGCTTAGCCCGGTACAGCCCTAAAGGATAAAAAGACCTTCCTGATTATAGAAGCTTTATTGCCTTTTAAGACCCAAGACTAACTCAGTCAATTCACTTCTTTTAACCTTGTAAATAAGTCTTGTTTCCTTCTCCCATTTCATAAAGTTTACTATAGGATTGGATACAAGTATTGTCTTTAGCATGAGATCTAGGGTGCAATTCACCTGGGGTATGCGAGTGGTGATTTGGGACTACGATATTGCTGAACATTGTGGTGACTCTTGGTCTTAAGGGCCATCTATCATAGATGCACTCACCTGGGTGACTGGACAGACCAGAGTATCTAAGGGGACTGCCTAGGATTCCACTTAAGGCGGTTAGGGTACCTGAGGAGTTTGCACTTGGTGCAGTTGGTTGGTGAAGTCTAAGCTGAGAACTCTCAGCCAGTTTGGGATTTGTGCCCTGCTTTTTCAGTCTGCCCTGAGGTTGGTACTCACGCTCTTGTATCACTGTTTGAAGCATCACACTACTGTAGCTTCCTTTGATTTACTTTGAAGTGAAGGACCGTCCCAGAGAAAAGGCACACAAACAATGATAGGAAGCCCCTATTTCACTTACCCAAGAGAAGGTTAAGGGGTGATGTGAACAGAGTCTAGGTACCGACATGGACTCTTCCATCGAGCAGAGAAAGTTATGACACTATCCAGTGGCTGGAAGTTGGAGCTAGACAAAATTTAGACTAGAAATAATTACACTCACTGTTAAAAATCTGTGCCTTACCTACTGGAACAATTGTCCAAGGTGTAGTGGATTCTCTATCGCTGGCCATTTTAAAAATCAGTATTGAACTATAGCATTTCTTTCAGATAAACATCTGAACAGGGCTTCTTTCAGGGGAGTACTCTGGCCTGTCTTGTGCAGGATGTCAGACTGGATGATCACAGCGGGCCCTGATGGTCTTAGAGCAGCAAAAGCACAACTTTGACTGTATAGGCTGTATTCTTATTTAGGAGTGTGTGATGTTATTGACAGGAACTGTGACAGTAAAGATCATTGTTGTAGCTGGTCTTGTACAGAGGAGGCCAAGTGCGGTGCCTGTAGAAACGCTGTAGTTTGCTGGTTATAATTATGCACGCTGTAGGTGTGTATCATTTTTGTATTTGAAGTTACGAATATTGCCTATGTACTTGTTTGATTTTAAGTAGCCTCAGTGAAGCATTTGGTTAGCTTATGGAGAAAAGACTATTCTCAATAAGTGCCCAGTCGAGGAACACTGACATGTGACTCCAAAATTCCATCTTGCGGCTGTGATGTCACATAGGAAAACACAATGGGGTTTCCACCCACAAAAGAGAGAGACTATATAAGGCCCAGGGAGACCCCTTCCTCTTGTCTTCAGCTGGCTCAAGAGAGAGCCTCTCCACCTCAAAGAAATACCTGAAAGAAACTGGAACAAAGGACAGTAATGACAGGGGTATGTGAGTGATTGCTGGACCCAAATGAGGAGGAAGTCTAGGCTGTAAAAGAAGCTTATTGGAACATCTGAGAGGGTGAGATTTACCTTTAGTTTCCTTCTGTATTAGGCTTAGCCTTGCATGTTTTATTTTGCTTAGTATTTTACTTTGCTCTGTCTGTGATTAAATCCTACTTTTAAAGGATTAAAAGTAGGATTTAATGACAGAGCACTTAAATCCTACTATTTATATTTAATAAAATCACTTTTTACTTATTAACCCAGAGCAAGTATTAATACCTGGGGGAGCAAACAGCTGTGCATCTCTCTCAGTGTTATAGATGGTGACATTTTATGAGGTTACCCTGTATAAAGCTTTATACAGAGTAAAATGGATTTATTTGGGGGTTTAGATCCCATTGGGAACTGGGTATCTGGGTGTTGGAGACAGGAACACTTCTTAAGCTATTTTCCGTTAAGCCTGCAGGTTGGGGGGGACGGGGGTCGAAGGGGAGCACACCGCCGACCGCCGCTGCCATGAGGATGGCAGGTAAGTTGGCCAAAGGTATGCCGACTTCAGCTACGTTATTTACGTACGTGAAATTGCGCATCTTTGGTCGATTCCCCCCACCCCCCCTTACTGTAGGCCAGCCTTATGATGCATGAAAATCAGCTGATGCTGCCCTACTGGCTGAACATTCAGTTGAGACTTTACTCTGGACTGAACTCTCTACAGAAACTAATAACTGGAAAAAATTCTTGAGTGCATCCTGAATGTCATCCTTTTTCTTTCTGAGTGGGGTTCGTTCTCTTCGGGTTCAGTCAATGTACTGGTGATTGTGCAAATGGAAACTTTCTAGGCCTGGTTGAGCTCCTTAGCAAATACGACCCACTTTTTTCAGAGCATGTTAAACGTGTTCAAGAATTGCAAGAGTTAAAAGCACATGCAAATCTATTATCTCTCTGACCCCATACAAAACTACTTTGAGGTATGGGTCATCTGTACAAACAACAATTCTTGATGAGATGACATTCAAAATGCCAAGTATTTTTCAATCATTGTTGATGCCACTATAGATTGTTCTCATAAGAAACAGACTACTATGGCTATTCAATATGTTTAGGCTGTAGACAGCTCAAAATTTTCAGTTGAAGGTTTATTTTGTTTGATAATTTCAGAAGAAAAACTGGAAAAGAAATTGCTGCTTGAATACTAGCAATTCAGAAGGTTTTAAATTAGATTTTCAAGTCTGCTTTGGTCAAGCCCATGACAATGGATCTAATATGGCTGGGAAGTACAAAGGTGTACAAGCAGTTCTGCTTGAGCATAATTCATACTGTATTTTCTTCAGCTGTGGAAACCACACATTAACCTTGTATGCGTTGACTGTGCTGAACTTTGCAAGGAGGCAATTATTTACTTTGTATATTTGCTGAAGAGTTCCAATCTCTTCAGTAACAGTCCACTAAGGGGGATATTCCAAGGCAACATCTTCCTTTTTCACTGTATGGGATGTCCACAACTAGATGGCCTGAACAGATTGATGGTGTTCAACCAGTTGCACAACATTTGAATTCAGCGGGAAAGGCTTTAAAATGAGCTTGAATACCTCAATTTCACTGCACATGCTCTACCTGAACTTCAGTCTATTCAGAAGCACATGTCCAAATTTGAATCCATTCTGGTATCATCTTTGTGGAGGAAGTTACTTACAATGATCCACCAGATTAATCTGGTAAATGAAGCAGGTAATGCTGCACTTGATGTTGAGAGAGATAACATTCAAAGTCTTATCAATGACATTCAACAGATTAATGAACAAGGGGATGCGATCCTGACTGAGTCCAAATTAATAGTACAGAATATTGACATTACAACTTACCTACTGAATCCAATGCCGAGTAGCATTATAGGGTCAATGTCTTCCATGTCATCATTGACTCTTGTCAATCAGGTCTTACACAGCAATTTGAGTCACTGCAACTAATTTGTAACCTTTTGGGGTTTCTTTGGCAGTTCAACAGACTGTAGTAATGAAGACGAAATTTTTCTGCTGCAGAAAGTAGAACAGTACAACAAAGAAATCTCCAAAGATCTCAGTGACGAGGTCATCTTCCTCAAATGATGACATTCCATGAACTTTAAATTGGATTGCACAGCAAAGGAATTGCTTCAAGAAATGCTTGAACTTGGACTCTGTGGGGTGTTTCCTAATATCATAATTGCAGGAAAACTGATAAAAATTCACAATGCCTTGGTGGCTTCAGGTGAATGCACCTTCAACATGTTGAAGCAGGTAAAAAACTATCACATTCAACTGTGGCACAAAAGCGTTTGAATGGTCTCACCGTGCTTAATATCAACTGTGACATTGAGGAAAAATCTAGCTTTTGTGCAATTAGTGCATTTTGCATAGAAAAAGGCTAGAAAAGCCTTTATTAAATGAAAAATATTCAAATTGTCTCACTTTTGTGGTGCCTTATTTTGTTTTCATGTGCCATCATTTTTTATTTTGGCTAGGGGCCACAAAAGCAGGAAGTGGTTTGGGCCTCTCTGGACCATGGTAGACACTGCTGCAGACTATGGGCAAAGTGGGAGTTGCAGACACTTGGTGCTGCTTACACAGGTGTCAGATCAGGTGATCACCATAACCGTAGATCCCACACCACCATTTATGGCTCACCACAGACTTACCCCCTATTTGCCCTTCCCAGACTTCATGTGACACTGCTCCTTCTGTGCAGAAGGAAGCCAAATGACCAGCTGAAAATTTTAAACTTTTTAGCTTAGGTGACATCTGGAATGAAGGAAAAATGCATTCCCCCACTGAGACAGCCTATTAATATTGATCCACCCACTGCGCAAATAAATGACCATGCTTACACTACTCGGATGGCTAAAACTCTGCAATTAAGGCCATCCTGAACAATGTACCATTGGCTTTGGAGACAGGCTCAGGATTTCAAGCTTGTATCAGAAAAATTAGCTACTATCTTTAAGATGACTTTACGACTCTTGTGTTTATTATTTCTGATTTTTTCCCCCACCCCTCCAACTTTCCAATTAAAATGTAATTGCTTGTCCTATCACTCACCGCACAGAGGATTTGGAGATTACAGGCAATCGTAAAACCTTCACTGTTCTATTTCTCCTTGCCAACACACAGAAAAGTTAATTTGAGGTGTCAGAGTACATGCTGTAAGGAACATTCTTCTTGCACTGTTGTGTTTTAGGTATTCACATTACCAAAGAGTGCTACACATAGGGCCTGATTCTCATTTTACTACGGTTTTGCACCAGAGCAGCTCCAGTGAGTTGCTCCTGATTTTTACCTGGGTGAGTGAGATCAGGATCAATCCCTTGCGCCCAATCCTACTCTCAGTTACACCATTGTATATTCAGAGTTACCCTACTGAGCAACCTGACCTACTCCAGATTTATATGATGTAACTGACAGCAGAACTTGGCCCTTTTTATTTATTTAAATGCTTCATTCCTGAAGACTGGATCAAATGAGAATTGGGACCAACACACCAGTCACACCACCAACAGGAAAAACACATCAACTGTATCCATGAAATAAGCAAAAAGCAGCCGTGCTTGGTAACTGCCCATCAATAATTTGATCTCACAGCATTGCACTGGAACATTACCTGACTGTGGGACAGCCAAGCCAAGCCAGAAATAGAATATGGCAAGTTCGGTCCTCTCTAAATAAGCCTCTAGCACTGAGAAGAGGGTTTGTTTGGGCTTGTAACCAGAGCCGTGGCAGAGAAGTCATAAAGGGAGTTTGTATCTGCCCGCAGTGATAGCAAGGCAGGGAAGAGATTAGATCAACAGAGGATCAATTACAGTGTGGGCAGCCTTGCAAACCTCTTCTGGCAGGAGATGTATTACACCCACTCCAAAACAATTAGCCAAGCTGACAAGCCGGAGTAGTAGGGTGGTAGGTAGCAAGGGCGATTTGTCAGAGAACCCCCAGGCTGTCAGGAAAAGCAAAGGACAGGCTTGCTGTGAGCTCTTCTATGGCCAGATGTTTATTTTTTAAGTTTTAATTTATTCCCACCCCTGTATTTGAGTCGCTTCTCTGCTAAAAAACAGCTTAGTGTTGTGTTCTTTGGATGCGAGTCAAAGCAAAAGGGTTTAGCACAAGGTATTTCTCCAATTTCCTACCTGGGATTGAGGTTAGCAGCTTCAGAGCCTCTTTGTGAAAAGGCAAAGCCAGCAACCACTGTACTCTGTACTCCTGACATAGCGACTTGCACCTGAGGAGCTGGAAGTCCCCTTATAGACACTCTGGGCATGATTCTCCAGTGTGCGAAGGGAGTGCAAATACAACTAAATCAGACATTTCACTTCACACCAGTATAAATGCCTACACAAGGGGCCAGGCAACAGAGAATCAGGCCTTCAGGTTTTACCGGCTAGGAACTGGTTTTCAGAGGTACTGAGCGCCTGCTGTTCTCATGGACTTCAACTTGATTTGTGGGTGCTCAGCAGCTCTGAAAACTAAGTCCCATTAATACATTCTGTGATACCATTAGATGATGGCTGGGCAAACAGGTACAGAGGTAGAGTCCCAAGTGATTGGGATAAGATTTGAGAATTACTTGCAAAGTTGGTAATGGAATCCTAGAGTCCTAACAACCAAACAAGGTTCCCTTCCAACAGCCTGATTCTGTTTAGCTACCCAAACTCCTTTGGATAACATATTAAACGAGTTACTGAGAGAAAATGAGATACACCCCATGATCCTAAGTATAGCTGGTCTGTGCTGAATAATACATTTGTGACAAGTGTAGACGCTTATTTTGTTCACAAATCATTTATGATTGATCCGGATTTCCTTTTCACGTCTTTGTAATTCATAAGGATTCCCCAAAAATAGTTGGAAGAAGAATTTTCAGATCATAGATTGTTGGCAAACCATTCACTGCAGCCATTCCTCTTTCATTATTTTTGTGTCATGTGATTGGTCTCTTAAATCACATGGCATAGTGCCTATTCCCTGGTTTGAAGTGTTTTACTGAGGAGACAAGTAAATAGAGAACAATGGGCAGAAGGGTTACATTGTTATCAGCAGGAGCACAGCCAGTTTCAAGCAGTGCCTAGTCCTGTCATCTAAAGTAAAATAAATGGTTCAAGCCTCTACCGAAAACCTTGCTCTCTCAAGTTTTAAGAATTAAAGATTTAAACACCTGACCCCCTTTAATACCAGTCATCTTCCCTTATTGCACACATATGGAGAGTCTACATTAAACAAAATTATTTTTTCCCCGAGTAAAATTCACCAGCCATAAACTAAACCACCACTTGACTGTCAGCCAATCCCATGGAGAACTTTGCCTCCTGGGTAAAAACCCACTTAGTACACATTCACCAAGGCAGTTGACCCTGCATAACTCATATGGGCACAAAGGGTGACCTGTCAGCAGGGGAACTGTTCCAGGCTTGTCTCCTTGCTGCTGTATCCTAAGCTATCGGTTTTCCTAGATAGGACTGTTCTTGCTTCCATCTACCACGCTCAAGCTCACCACTGCCAGCCCAAGCCCATCTTGTCAAAAGCAGCGCAAGGAATTCAAATACAAATTTCCTTTGCCAAGGAAAGTCTCAAACAAATAAAAATCCATCCATTTGTGCCTACTGTGACCTGGCTGCCCAGTTCAGAACACAAGGAAACTCCAGATTGTTCAGTTTTAGGGACATTATGCAATTCCTAATGCATATGCAAGTCAGGTGTAGACCCCTGAATCTTCCTCATTTGCCCACAGAAGAAGCCACAGTGCAACATATGCAGATTAACCTGTTTCAGGTAGAACGCTTTCCAGTTCTTTCACTATACCTCTAGAGGTAACCAAAAATCTTTTGTTCCCAAGCCTGCTAGACTCTAGGCTCACCTCAGAGGACTAATCTTCCAGTGCAGACATTCTGCTGAATCGTTACTCATAGTGAAATCCACAGGGATTGTCAAGTTTGCAGTGTTATAGCCAAGGAAACTGGCACAATGGCTTTGTGTTCCTATGTTAACGGAGGATCTCAAAGCACTTTGAACACCTTTATGAGTCTTAATGCAGCCAGGCAACTGCCCTGTAAGGAAAGGAAATGGTACTGAACCCATTTTGCAGATAGAGTGTAATGATTATATAAAAGGCTGAAGGGTCTTAATTCAAGGTCACACATCAAGTCAATGATGCAGCTAGGTATGGAATCCAGGCTTCCTGACTTCCAGTCCCCTGCCAAACAGTAGATCTCACCAGGCTCTGCATTGTCATCTCAAGGTGCTGGAACTGGACCTGCTAACCACTTGAGACCCCACTGTGTCAGAGCAACTGAATTACTGGGTTGTAAAAGAAACAAGGGCCTCAGTGCTTGGCTGGAGAACTGCAGTCCCACACAGATGCATCCAGTCAGCATCCTGGTGGGAGAAACGGAGATCCCATGTAAAACACACTACCAATGTAGAGGAGAATATTTCTAACACAGAAGCGTATGACACGGATACTAGAGAGTGTTTCAGGCTGTTACTGTAGACTCCTGGGCAGATCTACAGTACTGCTTAAGTCTATCTAACTTGCGTCGCTTGGGGCTGTGAAAGAGATACCTCTGGAGTGATGCAAGTTACAGCAACCCAAGAGCTGTCTACACCAGCATTTTGTCAGCAGGAGACGTAGCTTCCACTTTGAGGAGGGGGAAGGGGAGCGCTCTCCTATTGGCATACAGTGTCTTCAGCAGATGCATTGGTGCAACTGTGCCAATATATCACTTTTAGTGTAGATCTGCCCATAGAATTGAAGGTCAATGAGATCACCAGATCATCTAGTCTGACCACCTGTCTCTCACAGGCCACAGAACCTCCCCCACCCCTTCTGTGCTAGACCCCTAACTCCTGGCTAAGTTACTGAACTCCTCATACAATGGTTTAAAGACTGCACAATACAGAGAATTCACAGCACTGCTTTTCTAAGAGTTTGTAAGCAATTTTCACTTAGATCAAATATCCTTTAAATGGGCCCTAGTGTGTAGACTCCTTTCTGAGAGACATTGGGAGAGGAGGGAAGCATGAAAGCTAGTGTCTACTCTACAGCACTACAACTGTGGTGCTGCAGCTCTGTGGCTGTAGTGTAGGCAGTTCAACAGCAATAGAAGGGGTTTTTCCATTGATGTAGTTAATCCACCTCTCCAAGAGGCAATAGCTAGGTCAATGGATGAATCCTTCCATTAACCAGGTCTGTACACTAAGAGCTAGGGTGGCCTAACTACAGTTATCAGGGCACTAAATTTTCCACAGCCCTGCAACATAGCTAGGTTGACCTAAGTGTAGGTGTAGACCAGGCCTAAGCAGCAAAAGAACAGGCCTTATTTCCAGACACATGCGTCTCTCCGCAGTTCAAGAGACAGTTGAACAGGGGTGAGTTGCCTGGGATTAGAACTGGTCTAGGAGGGAACAGCCAAGGGACCAAGAGACCGTTGGGAGCATCACTCTGAGTCCATCAGCACAGCTCTTAGCTGGCCAGAGTGTCTCTTCCTGATCCCAGTAACATGCCCATGTCTCCCATGAATTTGTAGCCTTTAAGCCCAGACCTACCAGCTGTCACATTTGAACTTTCCTCCAGACGCTATTGCAAATATGCACAAGAGGTTTCTTGTGACACACCCACCAGGCCCCAGCTACCACACAGCCTCTGAAGAAACCCCACTTTCAGTGTGGTGCATAATATCCATTTTATTTCTGCAATTTACTGGATCTCATCCAAAGCCCGTTAACGTGAACAGAAAATCCTCTGTCTCATTGGACTCTGGATCAGGCCCACAGTGAGTCATAACAGATGGTTCTCTCTCTTGCTCTCAGCTGCGAAAGGTTCTCATGACCCAGAGTGTACAAGCAGTGCAGTCCATGTGCATCTGAGGAATTTCAGGGAGACTGGGATGTCCAGCTCAACACAAGCAAAAGGTCTCCATGGGCATCAAAGCAGCCCAAGGCAAGAAAGCTTCGCAAGTAATGAGGTAATAAGGACTTTTGGTGCTGTAGCTCAGGAACACCACCACAATGTCAGGGGTCAGCATGCATGGTGGTTTAGTCCTGTAGTGGGAAGTCTGGAGGGCCAGTTGGCCTAGTGGTTGGAATACCTGGCTTCCTGCCCCCTGCTTCTGTGGTTGAGGTAATAGGATGACCTGGGCTCTCTCGCTCTGAGTCCCAGCCCAGGCCCAGTGCAAGTCTCCTCTCAGCAGGGGACCTCTCCATAGGAGTCTGCATTCACTACACTGGGCTACTTCCTACTGTTGCCTCTAGTTTCAGACATGTCCCTATACTCCAGTTTCCTGTGGTGGCTTGTCTCTTAGTAGTGCCCCAAGGAATCTCTCAATTAGGTAGAGTAAAGTGGGTGAATCACAGTTTGCCAGGCAACCAATTGGCAACCTCAATAAACAAACTCCTTGTCGGGGATTGGATGTTTGAAAGCTGAGATCAATAGCCCAAAGCCTGTTGCCTCTGGACAATGGTATGAAATGAGGCCAGGTCAGCAGTGACCATGATAGTCATTTATTGGAAATGAATTAACAGGCCTCTGTCCATCCTCTAGCAGAGCTGATGTGAACCTGGATTCAAAAGCCCCTGAATCTTGGGGAAGTTTGGATCTGAACATGGTAGCCAAGGCCTAGCACTTGCTCCTGGTACAATAATGTAATTACCCCTTTTTGACCAGAGCAGTTAGCCAAAGTTCTGGGTCTTGATGGGTGTTTCCATTAAGAGGAGAACTTGATGATGGATTCAGGTATTCCTTTGTATATTCCTTGCAAAAGAACAGAACTGCATCAAAGCCCTGTTCCCCTGAACACAGCAGGAATCAGTGTCTTTGCTCACAGTTACAAGCCCCTTACCAGCTAGCACTTCATTCAAAAACGCCTCGCTTTCCTCAGGCTCACGCTGCCCGTGCATCCATGTCTCTTTGGCTTTCTGCTGCTCCTCTCACCCACACAGATGCAAGGGCTGATGAATGAAGCTGTGTGTATTTGCTAAATCAGTCTTCAGGGAAACTGGTTTGGGCCACACAGTTCAGCTTTTATTCAAGCCTTACTAAGTGCCAATGCTTTGGGTGGAGGCTCCTTTCGTTTCAGCTAGCTGGCTTCATTAAGGGCTCCTTTTTTTGAGTCTTTTTTACACATATCTTGAGGGGAAGACAGCTGTTAAACCTTGCCAGAGCTGTGGGTGTAACCCAGTGTTTCTCAAACTGGGGAGTCCTCACCCAAAAAGGGGCCACAAGGCTACTGTAGTGGACTCACGAGAGTGGCAGCTGCTGGCCTGGCGCCCAGCTCTGAAATCAGCTGTGCCACCAGCAGCAGCACAGAAGTACGGGTGGCATGGTAGAGAGGGGAGGGTCAACACAGCCTTAAGTTAACCTAACCCATCACAGAACCACATCTCAAGAGGCACCAGTTACTCCTCAGTGGCCCTCAGCAGAGGCCAAAGACTGAATAGGTATGAAAACTAAACTGCCCTGTGATCTCCCCGAAAGAGGAGTGAAAAGCATGCACTGCCGCAGCCAGGGCTGTATCTTTCTGTAGAACTTGTAGCACTTCGGTCACTAGGGCCATCAATGGAAGATCTCTGAAAAACCAACGTGAGAATGAATTCAACAGCCACAGAATTCACTCATCTCTCTGCTTCTAGAAAGCAAATATCCTTTGGCCATTATTACATAAACTCTTCATTAGTGAGAGCCATGAGATGTAGGGGGTCTGTCAGCAAAGCATTAATAGGCACAGAAATCCTGGTATTTTGAAGAGCCCCAGTGGGAGCAATTTCTTAGCTCCTAGTGAGTTATTCAGAATAAAAGCAGTGTGCAACGGAGCCATTCTGTCCCAGTGACCATTTACCATCTGCTGCAGCATAGTCTGGGAGGGGAAATAGACCTGCGTGCTATAGAACAACTCTTCATTTCGATCCTGCACAAACACAGCCAAGTGTCTGGATTTTAATTCCTTTACAGTTCAGCTCTGCTCTCCCATTTTTTAAAATAATGTTTCATATCCAATTTTGAGATACCTCCATTTCTTGCAGTCTTTGTAAAACAGCCTGTGCTCATTCGATCTACATTTCAAACATACGGTCATTAAGAAGCAGGTACTACGCTGCCCAGTAAAGTGGGTAGGGGTTTCTATACTCACCTTAAAGATGGGTCCAGGTGCACATGGGAGACTCCTTGGCAGAATTCCAAGCATGCCCCTTTTTTCTCCAACACAAGAGTTCTCGTTCCTAGTTTTATCTCCCAGTGGGGAGGATAGCCTTTGTATTTGCAGCCTAGCTGGCACTTGGGGCAGGCGCATGGACTCAGATCAGACCCTTGCCAGATGCAGCGTGGCTGAGTTGTGCGATGCTGCTAGGCCCTTAGAACAAAACAATCGTTTTGCTGTCTTCATCAAAAGAGCCAGGATGTCGGGTTGTGAAAGCTGCCTTTGTGTTTGCAACCTCACTGAGCGCTCAGGAGAACATGCATCAACACAACCCCGGCCCGCAGCAGCCAAACACAGCACAGGGTTGTGACATGCACTGTTCGCAGTACACTGAAATAAGGCCAAAACACTTTCACAGCTTAGGAAAGGCTCATTTTCATATCACACACAAGCCATTGTAAGGAACAGAACCCACCACCTCCCAAGCTACAGCCACCCATGTCTGCTACTACAGGAACAGCAACAGATTCATCAGCTCTAGGAATTGGTTCATTTGCTCTGGTGATGATTATGTGACAAAATTGAAGTTGTCATCTCTTCCACTAGGGCTTTGAGGATTTGAAGCAAAAATGTTTGCCACTGTAGAGCAGAAGCCTACTTCTATGCCCCCAGGACAAACACTTCATGCTTTTTCTTTCCCATCGTAAGGACTTTGCCTAGTCATAAGGCACGCCCCATTTCAAAAGCTGGACAGCACCATAAATTAGGCACAGCAATAGCTGCAATCTGGCAAGCTCCCAGAGACAGAATCAGGTCTGACATGCTGGAAGTCTCAATTGGCTGCTATCCACTGAGTCTTTGATCCAAAAAAATCATCACTGAACTTGTAAAAGCTAAGCACATCCTTCTTTCAGGAGAAACAGAAGGTGCAGTTAAGCCCCTTCATGTAGTTAGGCATCTGGAAAGTCGAAGCTATTGCTCAATGCAATTGGCCGCATAATGTGGCCTTCAATCTTTCTTTGCAGCAGCCCACCACAAAAAGCAGCAGCTGTGAGCGAGGAAGAGACACACAACGCTGTACTTTACAAGACTCATGGTGACCAGTTTCTAATGTGCATGATGGAAGAGGGGGCTTATCATCTCAGAATGACATATTTGAACAAATGGCACAATTGTTAAATTTAATTTTGGGAAACCAGGGAAATTGGCAATAATGCAAAAATTAAGGGAAGCAGTTCAGTTAAATGTGAGTACTGTGTAAAACTTGGCCACACAAAGAAGGATTGTTATCAACACAAGGCAACCAGGCCTGGCGATTTCCCAGGAAAAACTAGTTTAGAATAGAGCACTGGCAAATACAGGGTTAAACTTAGTTTAACCCTGTGAAACCAGGGAGAAAATATTCAAATATACTAATGAAAATTACTGAAAAATATTTAGCAATTTGCTAATAGTTTTGCAGTACATATAATATTGAAAAATGAAATGAGTCATTACATGTATCACTTCCTAAAGAAAACACTGCACCACAATGTACACATTCTGATGTTCACATTTGTATTACGCCTACTGCAATTTAACTTTTTGGGAGGTTAATTTAGACAATCTACTGCCTTATGTAACCACAATTTGAATTGTAACTTACTGAAACAGTTTTTATGCACACCACGTTACACTTAGTTTTGGAACAGAAAATGCCTTGAACCGGAACTAACTACTGGTTGAACCTCTCTAGTCCAGCATTCTGAGCACCTGACCAGTGCCAAATCAGATAATCTGCTGAACGACAGGACGTCAATATTGTAGTAAGTGAGTGTCTATCTCGCCAAGGCGAATAAATGGAACAATGTTTCCAATGCCACCTAGCCAAGGCTTACCAGCTGTCTTCATAACAAAGTGTCAGTGTTGTTACACTATTTTACTGTATCTACTTATTTCCCTTGTGCCAAATAAAGCACAAAAACAAAATAAAATCATGCTGGGCCGCAGGTGTTGCCGGACCAGAGTGTGCGGGACTAGAGAAATTCAACCTGTAGTTTTAACCAAAGCAATAAAAACCACGATTTTATCTGGTAAAAACCAACACACCTCTGGCAAATACTCCACAGGACATCACAAGTACCAAGGGAAAAGTCCCTGGACCAGTTTGGGAAAGGGGGGTTACCACGCTGAAGGGGCAATGTTTGGAGGTTCAAGGATCATCCCCCACACTTTGTTTAGCTCTGGGCAGTTAAACAACAACAGTAATGGGAATCTGACAACTGAATGTTTAATCGGATCTGTGAAATGCACATGGATAGTGAACACTGACTCAGACAAAAGTTATTAGACCAGATGTGCTAAAAAGGCTAGGGAATGGGGGATCTAAAATTGAACCATGTACTTGGTCTCAAGTGAACCAAGGACTGGGGAATGTGTGCACCCATCCAAAACGGAGAAAACTGGATTTGAAAATTGGACCTTGGATTCGAGCAAGAAGTCTGGATAGCCCAGGTATTAGCTTATCCACTAATTGGTTTGCATTTTGTTATGGCTAGTAATTATGTAGTAAATGCAAAGAAAGGCGTCTTAAAAATTTAATCTGTGGAAATTGCCTTTAAAAATGTAGTCCGAGTGAAACAAATAAATTTGCAGGCAATTGGTTTGCAGCCAGTAAACTGTCCTGTCTCCAGAGGCATAAACCACAGTACCAGCTACACGCTGTTGTAACCATCCAGCAAAGGAAAAATGGGGAGTGGTTGAGTTTGCTTTGCAATCCAGGGTCTTGGAGGAAATTTAGCTGCTACAGTTCTTGTGGATCTGAAGTAGGAACAGATTCTTGTTTGTTCGCTGAAAGAAAAGGGAACCGCAGTTGCAAAACATGAACCAGCGGATATAATTAAGTGCTGCTGTAGAAACAACAAAAAAATGCAAGGGAAAGAGGGGTGAAGGTGACTCCCAGAGTTTCTACTAGTGTCATTCCAGTTAGGCATAGAGTGGGGATGAATGGATGGTGTTTAATGGCCTCTGACACAGTGGTCCCTTCTGGCCTTTAACTCTGACTCTAATATGATCGGCGTCTGTAGTTGTCAGGCTTTCCACAAGTTTTGTAACTTGTTATGAAATTTGTTCTTTTGTTGTATGGCCCTTTATCTAAACAAGGCGACAGATCCAAAGCTCATTCAAATTACTGTGGTTCTTTTTGTTGACTTTAAGGTACTTGGAGTCTATACTGTACGCAAGGATTTTTGCGAAACATTTTTGAACAAGCATAGCGCAGTCTCTTTAAATGAGGAACAGCACAGTCTAAGACTTTCTGGTTAGGAATCAGGAATTGTTCTCCTGATCCAAAAAAAGAACATGGACTAAGTGCAGTACAACCTGAGATTGAGAGTGGGGGGGAACTGAGCCATTAAACCATCCTCTCACCATTTATCAGTTGCAAGGAGGAAAGGGGTTTCACAGGGCTAATGGAAGAAAATGTATCAGGAAGCACAACTCATTCTTCAAGCTGTCCTTGAACCTCACCCATAGTTCTAGTTTAGACAAAAATGGCAGCACCATGCCCTATGTGAACTACAGAAAACCAAATGAACTTATTGTGAAAGCTTCTTATTCATTACAATGAATAGGTGGTCTCCTGGATGCTGCAGCAGGTTCAGTCTGGTTTTCCGCACGGATCTTAAAACTGCACATTAGCCAGTAGAAGTGGATCCAAAAAAACAAACATAGGACAAACAGCTTTCACCTCAGGACAAGCGAAGGAGCCTTTAAAATACAACACAGCATTCAACTGAATACAAGACCAAGCAGATTTTCTAAAGCTTTTTAGACGTCTGAGTTCCATTTCCTACAGATGAACTAGACACTAAAAAAATTGTAGCATCTACAGAGAAACAAAATACACTTTAGTATGGGCCTGTAAAAATTTGAGTGAGGGGTTCAGAAATACCCTCTGATTGAGAGTAAAAGGAACATTGAGGGATCCCATGATTTGGGGAAGGAGTACTGATATCCCATGTTTCTGGGCAGGCTCAGTCAGCCCTTGAATGTATACGGCCACATGTCAGAAATCTAGCTCTCTGGTAAACTTTTCTCCTTCATGGAGAAGTGGTGACTCACCTGCTTGGATGTCTGAATGATGCTCACAGGAAAAACAGGCATAAAAAGGCCAAACAGATGTACAAATGCATCTTGAGAGAAATGTGTGTGTTGTTCAGATTTGTCATCAGCCCCTTCACCAGCACATCAGCTTTCCACCTTTTCATGTAATGCCCACCTCTACCAAGCTGCTGATAAGGGAGTTGGCTGAAGTGTGAGACAAAGCACCATTCACTCTGACCTTCTCTTTCACAGAATCATCTAAATTTAGGACTTGAAGGGACCTTGATAGGTCATCTAGGCTAGTTCCTTGGACAGGGGCAGGACAAAGTATTATTTAGACCATCCCTGACAGGCCTCTGTGATGGAGTTTCCATAGCCTCCTTAGGTAATTTGTTCCAGTGCTTAACTACCACTACAGTTAGGAAGTTTTTCTGAACTAATCTAAAATCTCACTTGCTGCAATTTAAATCCATTGCTTTTTTGTCCTGTCCTTAATGGTTAAGGAGAACAATTTATCACCCTCTACTTTATAATAGGCTGTTACATACCTGAAGACTCTTATGTGCCCCCTCAGTCTTTTCTTCTCCAAGCTAAACAAACCCAGTGTTTTCAATTTTTCATTGTCGGTCATGTTTTCTAGACCTTTATTGATTTTGGTGCTCTTCTCTGGACTTTCTCCAATTCGTCCACATCTTTCCTGAAATATGGCTCCTAGAACTGGACACAACACTCCAGTTGAGGCCTTATCAGCACAGAGTAGAGCAGAAGAATTACTTCTTTGTCATGCTTACTGTACTCCTAATACATCTCAGAATGATGTTCCCTTTTTTTTGCAAGTGGCACATTGGTGGCTCATATTCAGTTTGTGATCCACTATAACCCCTGATAGTTTTCTGCAGTACTCCTTCCTAGGCAGTCATTGCCCATTTTGTATTTGTGAAGATATACTTTGGAAGAAATAATTACTACTTGGCATTTGTCCTTATTGAATTTTAGCCTATTTATTTCAGTCCATTTCTGCAGTTTAAGATCCTTTTGAATTCTAATCCTGTCCTCCAAAAAGCAGGCAATCACTCCTACTTTGGTAGTCTCTATCCCATTATCCAAATCATTGAAGAGTTGAACAGAATCAGACCCAGGCCAGATCCCTGTGGGATCCCAGTCAATATGGCCTTCCAGCTTCTTTCGCTCTAAGTGCACTTTTCCAATTGTCTGTGCACCCACCATATAACAGGTTCATCTAGGCTATATTTCCCTAGTTTAGGAGAAGGTCATGTGGGGCAGTATCAAAAGCCTTGCTACAGTCAAGATATCTCACAACTATATATCCCATATCCACAAGGCTTGTCACCTTGTCAAGAATGATATGAAATTGTTTTGACATGGTATGTTCTTGACAAATCCATGTTGCTTATCTTATTTTCTTCTAGGAGATTACAAATTGATTGATTTGCTTCATTATCTTTTCAGGTACCGAAGTTAAGCTGACTGATCAGTTCTCTGGGTTGTCCTTATTCCCCTTTTTATAGATTGGTATGATCTCTCTCCCGTCCTCCACAAGTTCTCAAAGATAATAGCTAATAGCTCAGATCTCTCTTCAGCCAGTCCCTGAAGTATTCTAGGATGTATTTCATTAGGTCCTGCCGATGTGAAGACATCTGTGGTTCAGGCTCTCCCAGGAACCTCCTGTCCTCCAGTGGGGCTGACAGCTATACAGATGGAGGAGACCCTGCCTGGAAGGGCCCCATTTTCTGCTCCTCTCATGGCTGTGGTTCCACCCCCACCAGAGCCCCTACCCCACCACAGCCTCCAGCCCAGCCCTGCCCCAGGCTAGCACTCCCCAGCCCCAGAGTACCAGGAGGGCAGGCTGTGCAGCCCCAGCCCAAGATGGGGCCACCATACAGGGGGAGCCACAGAGAGGCAGATGCCAGAACATTGATGGGGCCATGCCTGGCTGTTTGGGGAGGCACAGCTTCCCCCAGCCTATGAAACCTGCCATGCATGCGGGCATAAGTAGATGGTGAAATGGAAACAGCGAGGAAGTTGCAGCAGCAGATGGTGGAAGCATTCTGAGCAGGGGAGAAGGGCTCAGTTTCCCCTTGTGTTCTATACCGTACTGGCCCATAAATTCCTGCTCGCTCAGCTGTGTAAGGAGTTAAGCCAGAGAGTGATAAGGACCTGATCTCAGATTGTATCAGACTCGCCAACGCAGGCGAAGCTGCTTACATGGTTCATCTTGGAAATCATTTCTATTTCTAAATAGCAGGATGACTGGCACTGAGCCTCTTCTCTGGGATTTGCAGAAGGATCATGTTTCCTTGCTGGGAAGAGAGAACAGATTTCGGCTTTGGTGCTGACAGACCTCTGTGTAATTGCATCCAGAGGGAAAGGAAATCACACAGAAACACTTCAATTCTGCTGGGCCCTCATGTGCCATGGAGGGAGGGGGACACTTCACAGCAAGTCCCTCCACTTCTGCTCTGCAAAGAAAAGGATAGTGGGGAAATGGGGGACCAGGATCAGACCTTCTACTCCAGGCAAGTGTGTTACAGCTGATAGCTACTTTACTGCCACGCTCCAAGGCATTTATTCAAGGAGGGCCCAATAACCCAGGACACCGCAAGGAACAATCATGCCATGGGGTAGGGGCTAGATGGTATCACCAAGCAGGGCTTTCCAGCTCTGACTGCTGGGAGAGTAAGACACTTACCAAGCAGAACCAGAGAACCCCCATAAAAGGCAAGGAAAATATTGACTTAATGGGGAGTAGATTGGACTTGACCTTGCAGCAGGGGATGCACGAAGGAAGTTTTCTTTAGGGAATAATACATGGTCTTTTTCCCCAGGGGAAGGTGGCTGTCTGATTTCTCCAGTTGTTTTCGTTTTCCATGTGTTGAGACTAGAAACCTGAGCCTCATCGCTATGGATCTTTTAATTAATGGCCTTAATAGACCTGGACAAAGCATCGCAAGAGGGTTTCAACTCAAATCACTGTCTGGCTTTGGTTCAGTGCCCACCCACTCCAGAGGATTTTCACTTGGAAAAACATGCAGGCAGCCAGAAAGAGGGGACTGTTTCCATGCCATCAGCCAGCCTCTCAGAAGCACCACTGCAGGTCTGGGGAGTCTGTATAAAAGTCAGTAAGCAACACCTCTGCCTTCAGATGTCCAGGACTCAATCCTCAGCCTGGGGCATCATAACAAGTGCAACATTCCTCCACTGATTTCATTGGGAGGGTCCTAAACTCCCAGGGCAAAAGGGATCATTGTGATCATCTAATTCCAGAGCATCTCCAGCACAGGCCAAAGAACTCTCCCCAAACAATCCTTGTTTGAACTAGAGCAGATCTCCCCGCCTCCAAAAAGACAATCCAGTCTTGATTTACTATTGTCAGTGATGGAAAATCCACCACCACCCTCAATGTTAAATTATGCCTTGAATCTGGCTTATAGGTGGCAGATATGGGGAATCAGATGGGCTCACTTCTCTGGCCACATTCACAGAATCAACCACCACACTATTTGTATCAATTGAATGTATTACTGTAATTATTCTTTGTTCATCTCTTACAGTAGGGCTCCCATTGAGTGAATGAGAGTTTTGTGTGAGTCAGATCTGTTCGATTTGGCCTATTCCAATAAACAGTGGCAGGAAAACACTGTCTAGCGATATCATCATCTTGACGGGGTTCCCTAATCAGCCTCCAATATCCCAGCTTCCAACAGACACAGATATTATTCCCTCTGCAAATACCACACAGACCCTGAAGAGCAATGACAGAAGGTGCCGGATTCCTCCCTGCCAAAAGCAGTAAGAGCGCAGGGAGGAACCAACAATAACAAAACCAGTCACTCAAATGTCAACCCTCAGAAGGAGACACAGGACGAATGGCCAGCCATTGGAATCAGGTGCCATCCATTAGCATCTCAGGGAACCTAGCGCTAAGTCTCAAATTCATGATCTTAAAAAGCTGTTCCTTGCCATAGTAGAGAATATATAAGCCCATTTTAAAGCACGTCCCACTGTACAAGAGCCTGGCTGCATCCTGCCTTGGACTTAAACATAATTACAGCATTTGCAGGGAGTAAAGCTGAGCTAGGCTCCCTGGACTAGTGCAGGATTAGAGCTGTTTGGAAGGTTTAGGCTGAAAAATTCCCATTGAAAAATATAGTATCATTGAAATGAACACTCTGTCCCATTCTGAAGGAAATGTTTTGTCAGGAAAATCAAAAAAAAAAATCAAGATTTTCATTCTAAGCCATTGTTCCTCAATGAAACAAATATTTTCATTTCAAAAATGTTGACTGAAACCCAAAATGTTTCCTTTGGAACAGACAGCTTGGTCTGAAAACGCTCCTCTTGCAGCGCCCAGACAAAAAAATGGGGAACTTTTCCCATTTCAACCATCCCAAATTGAATATTTTCAGCACATTTCAGTCTATGAAACTTGTTGACATTTCAACTTTTCTTCCTGATTTTGGACGAAACGTATTAGAATTTTCCACCAGATGGAAACTCCATTTCCCAGCCAGCTCCATTCAGAGCTCCATTTACCAGGAAGGTGAGGCGAGTTCAACACACTGCTTCAAGCATCTGGACAAGGCCTTGACACCATGTCTGGGAGCAGCAACTGTCCGAGCCACTCTCAATGGGCGTCTGCGATAGCAGGAAGCTGGGTGTGAGCATCCCATCTTAGAGATCACCTGTCCCAGTGCACACAGCTCCCAGTGCGACTGGCCAAATGGGGAATGAATGACGACACCTGTCCCTCAGTACTTCAGAATGTAGAACTAGAGAGGTCTTTGCAAATGGAGCTCTGTCTTCAGCAGCCTTGATAGACCAGAAGACAAGAGTGTTGTGTTTGTTGAGAGAACCTGAGTAAGGGCAGAGGAAGAGATTTCCTGCAGTACCTCCTGCCTGAGGCAATGAAGCATCCAGAAGGTTAATTGCTTGGACTTCTCATTCCTTCCCCAGCCTTGGACACAACCTGACCACTGGTACCCTTTCCTTCAACTGATGGTCTTGAGTGACCCCATGATTCTCCTTGCTCTAGGTGGAGAGCTTATTTCACTTACACCCAAGCCTCCGACTTGCTGTGTTACCCAGAGGAACTCCCTTATCCCCGTTTTAAACATGGGAAACATATGCACAGAGAGGATAACTGTGTGGCACATACCTGCTTTGGAAAGTGCTTTGAGATCATTAGGTGCAAGGCACTGAGAAGGGACAAGCAAAGGGGGGGAGATTACCATGACAGCTGATGATTAATCATCATCAATCACGATGCAATTTCTATACATTTCTGGAATTTAAAAAATCTGCTAGTGACACTTCCCAGCAAAGAGAAATGGCTCAGGTCAAAAGGTGCTTTCTGAGTCTGGAGCAAAGGAGGCGAAGGAGGAAGGGGAGGCAAAGCATTAGCTGTTGAATAGCAAATAACACGGGAATAGAAAGATGTGAATTGTCATCCCTCCAGCAAACCACAGTTTCCAGCAGCTGACAATATGCCCCCTACTAGCCTGAGCCATGGAGCACATAACAGTCTCAGGTGATGCCTCTTTCTTGATTTGGCAGACCCAAACCTCTCTGTTTAGGGTCAAAATGCTCTTCTGGTCCATTTACCAGGCTCTTTCTGCTAAGCAGAGTCATCCTGGAGAAGGAACATGCAAGTGTGAAGCAGTGCACAACAATGTGTGTGAGAGACAGTGAGGGGGTGTGCACATGAGCCTGGCAATCTGAGGGTATGTCTGGAAGCGGGAGCACAGGCGTTCGGTCTGTGAGCAGTGGAAGGGGAGAGCAGGCATGCATGGTACGCAGAGTGAGGAAGTGTGAACATGAGTATGACTGGATGTGAAGGTATGTTTGTGCATGTGCACAGCAGTGTAGACATGTGCATGTCCTGGTCTTCATTAGAAGAGTACATGCTGAATTATGTATTGCTGCCAAGAGCCCTGCCAGTTATTTGCCAGACAGCAAGATCTGCTCAGCTCTGTTTTGTGCTGGGGCATGTTGGGAGCATGCTTTGAGCGTGCTTTTATGGCCACTTGCAGGTATTGGGTTACAGTGAGTATTAAGATGTAATGTGTTTTGACCACTGATCTGACCCTGTGTCCCACTCTGGCTTGCGACACAAGAACTGGCCTTTGACAGAGTGCTTTCTTATATTTAAAAATACAAACACTGTACTCCAGGGATATAGAGCAACGAAGGAGAAGTTACCTCAACCTCTAATGGCAGCCAGTGTTAAAATGAAGAGATGTTGCCTCTATCAAATGAATGTGACACTTCACAGTGAATCACTCTGATACACAAGCAATACGATGGAACAGGTTTGATTTATTTGGAGACACTAACAGGGGCTGGGTGGAAGGACGATCAGAGGAGGTAACGAGCAGTATTCCCTTCCCCCACCTCCATGTTCTCCTCCTGTGCAAAATTTGGCTATTGTTAGCTCAAGAACGGATGACAAACTCAGAAGCTAAAAGCCAGAGAGCAGCTGTATGTGATGCTGCCAGCAGTGAAGGCTGATTGGTAATGGATGCAGAAAGAGGCATGCATGCTACATATTTATTTTGATTCCAACATGCAACACACAACAGAACAGCTGTCCATGGAGCTTTGACAGATTGGCCCAGCTCAGATATAAACAGCAACAGCAACCAAGCCATAGCCTCTCTCTATCCAAGGCACACCAAGCCACAGATCTGAAATAGCCAATCCTCACCTACTCAAAAGTGGAGCCCTGCACGCAGATGATTTTTTTAATCCCGCTCCCATCCCACTCCACAATTCCTTCTCCTACCTGCTCCCATGTTATTTCTTGCATTTTTATCCTGCTCCAACCTGCAAAAGCCTTAGATCCTGCAAATCCCACAAGAGATAGAGAGTCCCCCATGCCACTAAACAAAAACGTTGGTTAATATATTGTATATAAATGGAATTCAGACAATTTTACCACTAAAGGAATAAAAAAAAAATCTTGCTTAAACCATGTAAAAATACTTAACTCCTGTTATAATACACAAATATCTTTCTATCCCTCGCTAAAACCTTTTCATATTTAAATTTAAAGTGTTTTTCTGCAAATTAATGCAGTCTGCCTTTTTTCCCCCAACCCAATCCCGCCTGCAACAAAGTACATTTTACCCACCCTGCGGAACCTGCAGGATCCCAGTCCTGCTACAGGGTCTGCTCCCAAACCCTCATCCCCCAAAGAAAAATTCACAGTCTCTGTCTCTGAAAGTCTCAACTCTCCCGAAATAGAGGGGCTGCACCATGGGCCCTGATGATCAACAAATCCAGGCTATTTCAGAACCCAGTTAGAAGTGAGGAGGGGCCCATACTGGAGAGTGCCTTTCAGCAGCCCTCTCCGTTATGTGAGATGGACATTCCCACTTGAGCAGTTTGACCAACTCCAGATGCAGCACTCACTGGGTGTGATCTCTCACAGGCAGGTCTCATAAGGAAAAAAGTTTCCCCGCCCAACTTTGTCCAGTAACAATGTGGGGGAAGGGGAGCTTCTTCCATGCTGTCCAATGCTTTCAAATTTTCCCAGAAGAAAGCCAGAATTTCCCAATAGGAAATTTCAAACTGGGATGTTTCCCACACAAGTTCTGGCCATCTCTCTTGGGCCAAATTAGTTAAGGACCACTGCAACTTCCATCCAGGAACCAGCAGGCAGCCAGTACTGAGCCCAGAGCCATGGCATCCTGTGCACTCATGGAGATCTCTGGCATTCTTGGTGCCAGCCTCCAGTTCTGGTGGGTTTCATCTAATGATCTCATTTGGACGTGCCCATTTCTGGATGGAACTCCAGTGCATTCAACATAGCTCCTCCACACACTGGTCCCAGCGAGTCTACAGCCAGACTAGCAGAAAAGCTGTGCACCAGTCCAGGTATCCCACTGTACACGGATATCTTCAGTCACCCCGGAGCACGACTTACATCAAGGCATCCATTGTGGTCTCAACCGCCAGATTGGGGAGTGGTCGACTAAAAAAATACTTGGAATGGTTTCCTAGCCACTGATCTGGCCATTTGACTGCTGGGATTTGACCTGCCACATCATCTTTGGACTCTACTGAACAGGCTCCAAACTGGCCAAGGAATATCCACAGCCAACCTCTACACACAGGGTCTGTGCAATGACCCACTTTAGCAGTGTGGCCTCTGCCAGTCAATGGCAAATGTCAACAAGTGTCAGATAACCAGCCTCCATGGTGGTGGAAGGGCCCCTCATTCTGCTACCGGGTGGCTCAGCAAGCACTGCAAATGCTAAAAGATGACTGGAATTATTCACCCCAGGTAAGAATGTGGCTTATCTCACCTGTGGCATTACCCTGAAGCCCAGGCCCATGTTTGAAATGGAGCAGAGATGCACCCGCTCCATGGGAAGCTCCAGGAGGGCTTGTGCTAACACAGGCATGCTGACAAACACACAGGGTCTGGGATAGGCTGTGGCTCTTGTGCCCTCCCCAACTCCACACACATGCAAGAGGCTAAGGGAAGATGGCCTGTTGAGATGACACACTTCTCATGCCTGGTTTAATCTGACTTGGCTGAATCCACACCAGAGTTCTCAGTTGGGCCTGAGGTGTCATGGATGAACGAGAACTGCTCTGACATCCAGGGGGAGAGCGCTGTCCAGCCTTCTGCTTCCTTCTCCTCTTTGCGGGAGGTCGCTCAGGCTGGGGAGCCCAGCAGATCTCTTCATCTCCTGCTGGGCTCACGGGGCAGGCTTCATGCAGCTTCCAGGATTTCTTTGGCCTACGCAGCGTTAGCCGAAGTGGCAGCCTGTTTGCAGGCATCAGACCAACCTGCTTCGCAGTGGGGCTCACCACTGGGAGAATCATTTGCCCTCCACATCTTGTGGGCTCTAGGTTGAGGAAAGCCCAGAGCAGAGGGTGCCCAGCTGGGGCAGGCTCATCCTGCCTTGAAAAAGATGTGGGGCACCACCTCGCACACCCACACCATCAGGTCTCTGATTATTATATTGCTCCGATTCACCTTTGCTCCATCAGCCCCCACAGGAAGCTGAACAGACGCACACTGACCACCAGGATCTGCGTACCAGCTCTGACGTGTACCCACCTGCTTTTATGTCCTGTGTGGGATTTTCACTCCAGTTATTACAGGGTGGGACTTGATTTGAGGGTGGGTTGTTTGCGGTGGTGGGGTTTAGCCTGTTCATTTGTCTGCTCGCTCTGGCTCCCCTGCTTTTTCCCTTTCCCCAGGTCCTTACCCCTTGTAAGTAAAGTCCATCCTTTCCCCAATAAGGGATTTGTTCCTGTTTTAAACATGCCTAAGTGCTTTTCATCCTAGTGCCCAAGAGGTCACAAGAGCTGCATATTAACGTTTACCTGGCCACTAGGGGGAGGCACCATCCTGTGAGAATCCATGTCCATTCCATTGACCTGCAAGCTCAGGACTGAACCCAGACCCTCTTGGCCCAAGGGGGGACCAGGAGACGTGTAGAAGGAAGTAACCAGGGGGCATGGCCACATGTGGGATCAGGATGCCACCATTAGGACTGTGCTACCCATCCCACCCGCAGCTCTGACCTGAACAGCAAACAGAGCTCACCATTCACTGCCCCCAAAAATCTGATCTCCCCATATACAGAAGCATGGAAACATGTAAAATCTCTCAATGGTAGGAACGGTCAGAAAATCATCATCAAAATAGGGTTTATTTGTTTGTTTGTTTTTTAAAAAAAGCTGCTTAAAAAAAAAAAAAGGATTTTTTCATCCAAAATGTCTTTCTGAAAGACAAAAACTTTGCTTTGAAATTTTTCCCATTTTTTTGGCAAACACCAAAAATCTCTACAATTTTTTTGAATGAAAATGGCAATATTTTGTGTCAACATTTAACAGGGAAACGAAGCTATTTCCTGACCAGCTCTGCTTCAGAGTCACTTGTGAACATGGGAGTCAATCATCTTTAGCAAAGAATGAGAGCAGGAGTAGTAGGCTGTCCAGTCCGTCAGCCTAGTGCAGAATCACACTCTGAGCCCAGCCTTTCCCCGGTCTGAAAACAAGGTAACAAGCTATTGGCAAAAAGTCTGAAAGAGTAAGGAAAATTATCAAGATGCTGAGGAGCTGATCTGAAAAGGGCTCAATATATATAGGTGACAACTGGAGTGGTCAACATTTTTCAAATTTTGATTCCCCCCACCCCCCCAAGATTTTAATCAAATTTTTGGTCAAATAAAGAAAATGGGGAAATGTCAAGGTTTTCAGGGTTTTTTTATTTTTCAAAACAGCTATTGAGCCATCCAGAATTTTTTTTGAATTTCAACAAAACACCTCATCAAAATTTCAAATTTGGGGAAAAATTAACACTTTCATAAAAATATTTTGGTTCCTCTTTTTCAGCCATTTCTGGTGACAATCAAGCGTGAGGAACTATAAAAGTTTACTGACAGAATGTCAAAGGGATTTGGGCACCCAACACCACAGGTCAGTCCAAGAAGTGCCTGAGCAGATTCAGTGCCTAACTCTCATTAACTTCACGGCTAGTTAAAGTAGAGATGCATGCAGCTCTGCGGCACCAGATGCTGCGTGCTTGAGTCAGTGCATTCAAAGCTAGAAGTAAAATCATTTTGGAGGGACTGACCTCATTCATACACTGAGCTGCAGAAAGGCAAGACCCAGGTCCCCAGGGATCCTACAGTCCATCCGGGTTCAGGGCTGCTGGGTTTGGTTTTGCTCAAGGTGAATTCAGAACAGTTGTCAGTAAGATCATCTCATTCTTGCTTTGTGTGAACATAATCCCACTATCACAAGGTGACTCTGGCTTTTCAAGACAGAGCAGGGCCATGCACCTGTGACTCATCAGCTGTCTCCAAATTAGGCTTAACAGAGGGCACCTGACCACAGAGGCAGTGAGACCCCACCCTCTACCCCATGTGGGGGTTGCTTTAGAGCACAGACTGTCAGACAGGAAGAGAGCAGAGACCACAGAGATGATGCAAAGTCCCACAGGGAACCTGTAGCTAGTTCCTGGGAGAAGGTGGAAGGTAAGGGAGCAGCAAGAGGGCTTTGCAGGCTGGTGTCCCTGAGCCAGGACTGGAGGACAGTCAGCAGCAGAGGGAGCTGCCGGCTGGCTTCCAAGGCAGAGAATTAAACCTGAAGGGCCAGAGGGGACTGACGGCAGGTGAGGAACAGAGGGATCAACCCACTAGCCGAGCTGCAGCCATGCGAATAGGGAGAGCGCTGGGACAATGAGATGTGCTCTCCTGGGGAGCATTCTCCTCAAGCAGAGAAGCTGTAGGGGTTCCCCAAGGAAGAAGGGGGATCCACTCTAGCTGGAAAGGCTGGGAAAGTTGTCCTGGCAGAGGGATAGAGAGGGACCGATAAGGACACACCAAAGTAGAATCCAAAAGGGCTCCAACAAGGCTGATGGGGATGTCCACTAGGACGAATAGAATTTTACAGTCTGTATCTGCTGGGTGTGGGAAATAGACTATGCTTGGGAATTTTTGATTTGATCTATGTTTTGGTAATAAACTGGCTCCAAGGAAGAGCATTATTAAGACAAGGGTTGGCATGCATTTACTGTCTCAGTTTTTCCAGGTATGCCAGTCCTGCTGCAGAAGCATGCTCCAGAAGGGGCCACCCTATAATACCCAAATACTGTAAAAGATAGAGGATGCTAATAGCACACTGGCTTTAAACTTTGCTGTGGTCCACTCAAGAGATGGTGTCAGGTCAAACATGGCTGAATTTAGGAGTGTTCCGTACAACCAAGGGAAATACTTCCTTGAAAATGTCAATAGAATCTACTGGGTCCTTAAAGCAATGCTGTGAGGCTGTATAGCTGGGGCTGTGATAGACCTGAGGGCTCTTTGGCGGAGGCTCAGAAGGAATGTATGACACCGCAGACCAATGGGGCTCTCGAGCACTCAAAGAACCCAGAAGTGAAGTTAACCAGCATTGACTCTATACAACAATGACTGCGCCATGAGAGAGATGTGCAGAGAGAAAAAAATCACACAGCTTCCAGGGCTGGAGCCTGCAATCTATTTAGTTCTCAGGCCTGGATCCAGACAAGCATTTAAAACTAAGCACATGCTTAAATGATGTGAATCATTTCATTGACTTCACTGACAATTCATGCATTCAAATGGGGCCTGATCACAGCTGGGAACTCCGGACACTCCTGAATGACACAGTGATGGTATTTCCAGAACAGTATTGCAGACTCTGCTCCCTTCATCTCTCCAGAACTCAGTTTCCCCCCTTTGTAAGTGAGAGATATCACACACTGCAGTATCAGTTCCTCAGTGTAGGCGGAGTACATAGAGACCCTCAGAGCGAAGGCTCCGATATTTTCAGTAGCCGAATGCTGTCCTTTTACTAAACTAAGAGGAAACATAGACCAAGAAGACACCGCTAAGGTGCCATGTATGACATCCAAGTGGAACCAGGGTGACCAGACAGAAAATGTGAAAAACTGGGATGGGGGTGGGGAAAATAGGAGCCTATATAGGAAAGACCCAAAAATCAGGACTGTCCCTATAAAATTGGGACATCTGGTCACCCTAAGCAGAATTGAGGAGAAGCCACAACCCTTGGGAATTTCTCACAGAAGAGCCTTCCCACCTAGATGTCTCTGACAGGAGAGGGGAGGAGGCAGAGGAAGGTAGTTAAGCGATGGATTTCTCCATGAGTCATCCAGAATGCCCCTAATCATCTTCAGCAACCAAGCCAAGCCAAGAATAGTTAGCATGGAATTTACGTGCTCTACAAGAAGATCTCTGCTGCTGGTAAAGCTACTGTGCTGGCTTCCCTGTCACCCTCGATGCTATGCTGCAAATGGCTTAAGCTCCATGGTCAGTGCAGCAACATGCTTAAACTGCCACCTCGCACCGGCATCAGGATTCTATTTACACAGCATCATCTCGGGTGTAACGCTGAGCTGGAGCAGCTGGAACCCTACCTGCTGAGTACACGTTTTGCTGGTCAATGCAGATGGCTCGGAAAAGCCACAGTATTGTCACTTAGCTTGGCTGCTGCAAGAGCGTTATTAAACTCAGCCCTGCTCTCAAAGCTTTGGGATCACATATACACGGCCCCATAGGCAGCCTACCTCCCAAGTGGCTTTCCTGGGTTTTGACATTATTGTAAGCGAGCTTATTCTTTTCTTTAGCATATAGGGTTTCGACACAAGACGACGAGTTCATCTCTAGGTTACGTTTCCTTTCACAGCCTTGAACCAGAGACAAGGGGAAATCATTGTTACATTTTAATTGCAGTTCAGAACTGTGGCTATTGCTGGAATAAGAGCCAACACAGGAGCTGACGACAGAAATTCATCAGTTCTATTACTTCCATACATCACTGAAACGGACGATGAAGACCAGGCACATCTGTATTTCCCAGGTCTCCTTTCTTGCTCATATTCTAGACAGAGTCTGATCTAGAAGAGATGACTGTCCCCCCACCTCTCCTGTCTCACAGCTCCTCCATGAGCCTCTCAGACCCTCTAGAGCCAGGAGATGGCATCATGGGGCTCTTTTCTCCTCCAAGATTCTGCCCAAGACCCCTGGATGCTGCCAGTGGGGGATATGAGCAATTTTGCATTATGAAAGACTAACTCTTTTTAGTCAGGTTTAAGAATAGCAGCCGTGTTTAGTCTGTATCCATAAAGAAAAATGAGGAATACTTGTAGCACCTTAGAGACTAACCAGTTTATTTCAGCATAAGCTTTCGTGGGCTATAGCCCACTTCATCAGATGCATAGAATGGCTCATCTAGTCAGTAGACCCAAAAGCAAAACCAAAAAGGGCAGACTGTTAGGAAGCAGGGCATTGCCCTAGACTGGCTGTGAGTTCTATGCAGATTTCACCAAGTATCAAGTGTAAACTCCTTCAGCACTATACCAGTCTTAGCATGCAATCACAGACAGTCCCCTTGGATACTCCAGGTCTGTCTCACCACCCAGATGAGCCTACCTTTGTGGTAGATGATCCCTTACACTGGATCAAGGCAAATTCAGGTTACTCCCAGAGGGCCAGTCACTTACCCCAGAACACTTGCACCTTAAATCTCACACCAAATATACTTGTAGACAATTCTATAAATTGTCTACAGATTTACTAATGAAGAAAAGGAAAGAAGAGTTATTTACAAGGTTAAAGCAGGTAAAACACAGATACACAAATGAGTTAAGTATCAGAGGGGTAGCCGGGTTAGTCTCGATCTACAAAAAAAAAAAAAAAGAGAGAGTCCTGTGGCACCTTACAGACGTATTGGAGCATAAGATTTCAGGGGCAAATACCCACTTCTGGAAATTTCCACTGCATGCATCTGACAAAGTGGATATTCACCCACGAAAGCATACACACACATTAACGGATGTTTTGGAAAGGTGCCACAGGACTCTCTTGCTTTTACAAATGAGTTAAAATCTTAAGTTTCAAAAGGCAATAGAAGCTTCTATAATCAGCAAGCTCTAAATGTCCTTTAGGGCTAACCCAGGCTAGGCAGCTGGGGATCTCTTGCTTATGCCTAGAACACCTTGCTCCCCAGAATCCAAGCAGCATAGAGATACCAAGCTCCTTTGGTGTGGTGTTTTATCCCTCTCTTGCCGCAAGCTCCGAGCTGCAAGCTCAGCTGAGGGAAGGAGTCCCCATTGCATGCCTCATCTTCACTGGGATCAAAACAATGAAAGTCTCTTGTCCCTTGTTCATTGTATGTAGGGTAGTTCCAGTTGCAATGTCCCACATTAGTTTGTCTGGGGTTGGTGGATCTTTCTTTTTGGGAAGGGTGTTACATCTTCTGTTGAAGATCAGCCCTTCACACTAACAACGTCTCTCCTTGTCTGGTGATTTGCACAGTCACAGAGGCTCACAATACAACTGCTCAACTATTACCTTACCATACGGGATACCGATGTTAAAGTCTAAACACTAATCTCACTTATATCAAATGCTTGTGAGTTGCCGCATGCATTACACACATTCTTATAATTCTAATACCTATTTTAACCACATTAACATGTCAGACTGATCCCAGCTCTCTATTTGTCAGTGTTTAGCTGAGACATGGGGACCTTAACACAAGCTGGCACCTGGTTTGCCAGCGTTACCAAGATCATAGCAGGTCCTATTGTAATACTGATGGAGTGATGCTGGCAGATGAGGTGCCAGGACCCCATGTCTCTCTGAAGACTGATAATCACAGGTGGAATCAGCCTGGCTCACGTGTCAGTACCGTTAAAACAGACATGAGAATTATAAGAATGTGTTTAGACTTTATGAAATGCTTGTAAGTTGCTGCTGGTGTTCATCTCACTTATAATATGGGATACAGATGTTACAAGGTAATATTACCTTGTAATATTACAATATTATCTTACCTGTAATAAGGTAATATTGTTACAAGGTAATATTGTTATAAGTTGATCTCACTTATAATATGGGATACAGATGTAATATTTGAGCAGTTGTAAGTGTGTACATCAGACAGGAGAGAGGCATTAAGTAATGTGAAATGCAGATCTGCAACAGAAGGCCCTCAGGGCTCAGGAAATCTGCATTCTATTTCTGACATTGCAAGGATCAGCTTGTAACTTGGGCAAGGCTTTATGCCTGTCGTAGACATGCAGGCCAGAAGAGACCATCATGATCATCTGACCTCCTGCACATCATGGGCCATAGAATCTCACCCACTCACTCATGTAGTTGGCCTATAATCTCTGCCTGAGTTACTGAAGTCCTCAAGTCTATTCCTCTAATCTGTCCTTTAAAAGTCTCTATTAAAATCATGTTTTCTTCAGACACTCAAAGAACTCTGAGCTCGTGACATACTGCCCCTGGCTAGGGGTATGGCCAATGGCTGATTGACACCAAGAGGGCTGCTTTGAGTACATGCTATCCTATTAGCTTTGGTGGAGAAAGATGTGACACATCTAGATCAGAGCACAGAAGCATCTTAGCTGCCCTGCTCACAGCATGCATGCAGGCCAGAGGCGTTCTCAGCATGGCTGGCAAATGCCCAAACTGAGCCCTGAGAGGATTTGGCTGTGCCTGTGGGGTGGCAGGAAGCATGGATACATCACAAAACAAACATGGAGACTCCCCAGCCCCAAGGGACGCTGCCAAGGCAGCTGCTGACACCGGCGGAGCTCCTGACACTGATAGTGATGGTGGGCTGCGATTAGAGATCAGGACCTACAGCAGCTCACTGCAAAGAAAGCCTGTGAAGATGAACCCCATGGCACTAGCCTATAGCAGCACTAAAGAGAGCCCTGGTTTCCTGGGACATGGCTGCAGAGAGGCCCAGGCCAGGCATTAATTACTGCTTAACCAGTTTCGTAAAAGACCCCCCCCCCAGCCTTACTAGCTTGTTTCCTTTCTCTGCTGAGTACAGCACTGCCCCTCAGTGAGAGATTAACGGGCTCGGTCTATTTCACTTATCCAGAGAAGGTTCAGAAGAAGTGACTTGTTCGTGGTCTATAAATACCTCCCCAGGGAAGAGATTTGATAGCAGACAGCGCCTTCACAAAGAAAGGCAGAATGAGATCCAGGGGCTGGAATCTAAAGCTGTACAAATCCAGACCAGAAGGAACACATTCCAATGGTTAAATAACCTCCTTGTTAAAAATAACTGACCTAGGGAGGGGTGGATTTTCTATCACTTGGAGTTTTTAAATCAGGATTAGACGCCTTTCTGAAAGATACAGATTCGCTCAGACAGACATTCCAGGACAGTTCACCCCATACTGATCCTTGAAAGAACCATGCTGTGAAGTGACAAGTTGCCACATGTTAGATGCAGGAAGGTTTCTCCCCTCTGGGCATCCCCTGACTCAGATCCCAGGAGCAAAGTCCTCCACATCAGACAAATCTGACGCAGCCATTTCCCATAAAACAAAGGGCTCCACGCTGCTTCAGGGACACCAGATACACATCTGACCAGGATTTACTCTTGGCCAGGTCTGCATTCAAAATTTAAATTGACCCAGCTAAGTCGCTCATGGGTGAAAACTCCAAACACACTGAGAGATCAGGTGAAACTGCCATAACCCCTGGTTTACACCGTGATAGGAAGAAGAATTCTTCCATCGACCTGGCTATTACCTCTCAGGGAAGAGGATTACCTACGCTAATAGGAGAACCCCTCTCGTCACTGTATCGACCATCTCCATTGTAGTGCTACAGCTGTTGCATCTCAAGTGCAGTCAAGCCCTCCATCTCCGACAGGGATCTCCAACTGCCCCTTTCCACGCCAACAACAACTTTGAGATGGCAAGAAATTGCCCATTCAAGGGTCTGATGCTGCTCTCTGAAGTCAGTGATTTTGATCACAGCAGGTTCAGCCCTCTCTGCTTCTGTCTCAGATCTGTCAAATTCCTACATCACTCCAGGAGCTGGAAACAGAACAGTTCGAGGCCAGGCAGGCAGAGAGAGGAGCAGTAATCTTCCAAGATCTGCCCAGTTGAGACACCACCCACTTGAGATTGGGCCAATGTCCAGAATAAGGTCCTGACTGCTCTGGGTGTGGATCCTTGATGGAATGGGGGGAAAAAAATAGCTGATGTTGTGTCTTAAGTCCCGCCCACTCGTGCCATGAGTGTTCACTGAGGGTAAATACTGGAGATCTTCACAATTCAGCCCTTCTCTTTTCTTACATGCCTTCATCAATAACTATTTAGTTGCTAACACTGGCATTTACATTATCTCCAAGAACGCTTTACAGGGCAATTCCCCACTCCCAGAGCGGTTGGTTCAGGCTGTGCCCCAATTCAGGCAGATATGTCTGTAAAATACCTTCAAAATGTGAAGTGTAACTGATGCAATCTTTTCTAACTAAAGCGGATAGAGATCTATAGTGCTGCACACTCTCCTATCCCTCCAATTCGAGCCCCTAGATCCCTGAACATCACTAGTCCTACTGAGATCCAGAAGCTTCGAAATGGAACTCTATAGCTCCAAATGTCCAGAGCTGAACCACTCACTGCAGGGAAGGTCACAGCCACCATGTCCCTCCCCCTCAGTGCAGAAAATAGCTCCTTAGCTGGCAGTGTCTTATTGTTCCCAGAGTGGCTTTAGTCTCTTGGGCTGAGCTGCTCTGCTGAGATGATCACCCAGGCTACTGATTGGACAGCGGTTTTGTTCACCATGAACTGACCCACCAAATCAGGGTAAAGTCACATTTGCAAGGTAAAGGGAGGGAGAAGGCTTGCACTGTGTTTTCCTGCTCTGTGTAGGCTCAACAGAAGAGAGCATCTTTAGACACAAATGAGCAGGATATACGGGGCAATGGTCCCGAGGACTGACTCCATCATGTACCCATAAAACACACACTGCTCTTCTACTTTCACTTACAGCTGTGGCCAAGTTTGACATTGGCCACAGCACAGTGATCTCATTGACACGGGTTTGAATCTGGAGTTAATCCACTGGAGTTACTCCAGATTTACAGCAATCAGAATCTGACCCTAAAAACTATTTAATTGCTGAGCCAGTATTTTTCCCCAGAAATACTGAGTTTATACCAGCATGTTGCCTCACCTTTGACTTGATGTCTATAGATTTCATGCAGGGGCTTTTCCTTATCGCCTCTGTTGTTTACTACTAAATCACATAGCACAGTAATAGCTCTGCTCCTTTCACTGCACCCCAGCTGAGTCCTGATTCTTATCTCATACACAGCAATGACCCTTTATTTCCCACCAGGGTCATAAAAAGCTTCCCAGCTCTTTAGGGAAATAGCCAAGATTCCACAGAAGGATGGGTCTAAATCAGGCGAGACCAGACAGCCCTACAAATAAACACTTTCCAGCCTGTCGTTTTGCCCTTTTGGATTTCACTCAGCACAGGACAGACCTGGTGGGAAACATGGGCTATATGTCAGTCAGCAAAGTCAGTCTATTAGTCATGAACTTGTCGTGAAAAACTCCAGCTGAAATGCACCGTGAGAGCCAATGGAAACGAGGCAGGACCTGGAAAGCCACAAATAAGGGGTGAAGAGAATACACAGACTCATTTATCAGCACACAATAGACAGATAATGGTCAGCTTGGCACCCACTCCAGAGGAGCTACCCAGGCTGGGCACTGGCCCCTGCGAGCTGCAACCCACATGCTGCTGCTCGCTGCTGCAGTTGCTAGTAGAGCCCGGCAGCTCCATGGACATCCACAAATACAAGTTTTGTATTCGTACAGGGCTCTAGCCATAGGATTTCCCCCAGAAAGAGTATTAAAGCATATTCTTTAAAAAGATCCCATTGCTTGGAGTTTTAAAGACAAGACTTGATGAGTGCACCTGCTCCCCACTAAACCGCTCCAATGTTGGCCCTCGTGACCGGAATTTGAGCAACCTCAACTTCCATTGGATACTGCTCTGCCTTTGTCAGTAACACTGCACATTGTAAGGCTTCACAGCGTAAGCTTCACATTGTAAGGCTGTTTTCTAGCCCCTGGATCATTTCCATAATCTCCTTTGAACTCTCTCCAATACTGCCACAAAATTCAAGTGCAGACACCTAGAACTCTCTGCAAGGTTCTGGTAGGAGCTCTACCAGTGCTGTGCACAGAGGTAAAAATCACCTCCCTACTTCTACTTGAAGGATTAAGTCATTGTCTAATCCAAGGATTCAAGGACCACATTAGCCCTTTTAGCCACAGCATTGCATGGGGAGCTCATGTTGAATCAATTATCTATGATGATCCTAAATCTTTTTCTGATCACTGCTTTCCAAGACAGAGTCTTCAACTCGCATCCTTTGTTCCCAGAAGTATTACTTTGCACCTGGCTGCACTGAAACACATTCTATTGGATTGTGACCATTTAACCAAACAATTCAGATCACTAACAGTAACCTATTCTCCTCCTTATTTTGTACCCACCGATCTTTGTGCCATCTGCAAACTTTAATAAAACATTCACAGGGAGATATTAGAGAAGATCTAGACCATGTTGGACCAAGAAGTTCTCTCAACTATATTTTGAGATGCTCTAAGCACCAGTTTTTAATCCATCTAATATGCACTCTATTAATTCCACATCACAAAAAGTTTTTCATGGGAGGTGTCATGTGGCGTGACACACCAGGGCACAGTCTAGACTGGCAGAGAGCTGTGTCATCCCTGCCCTGCAAACTCAGAAGCAAGGCATTGCAAAGCACAAGTGGCTCCCACCTGGGCTGCTTACAAACAGCCTTTCAGCCACACCTTGAGTGTCTGTGTGTAACTGAAGTCTGCCTGCCACATTTGAGTTACATGCCGACTCTCACCAGCCTTGATTGTACTGCAGGGTGACTCCAGCACTCTTCCTGTCCCAGAAGTGTATGTCCTGCTCCATCCAGCCCATGGTACAGATACAATATTCCCTTAAAGGAACAAACAGATTTAAAATACCAGTTTTCAAAGAGAGACACCCTCTCTCAAATAGCATCTGATGTAATCCAGGGTGTTTAAATTGTAGCTAATTATTCAAACAGTAAAAAAAAGTTTATTGAGTACAAGTAATGAAGCATAAAGGTCAGGAAAGTTACAAGATAAAGATAGGCAGGCATTTACTAATGCCTTACTTAAATTATATAAATGCAAGCAATGTTTCTTACCACATGCTTCAGCAGATAACGGATCAAACTCACAGATTAGAACCCCTCCCTTAGAATCCAGTGAAGACTTCCTTTGCCATCTTCAGGTGCAGAGAATACAATGAGCATGGAGAGAAAGAGGGGTACTTGGAGTGTTTTTCAAAAGCGGGGGACCAATGGAGGAGGCTAAGTGCATCCAGCCTCCCTCCACCAACCAGGTTCCTGTGCACAGTTAATGTTCTATATTTTAATGTGAGTAGCAGCTAACAATGACCATAAATCCAACACCTTTTAAAAATAAACACCTCCCCATTACACCAGATCCACTCAACACCCATCTCTCTGCCAAGTTTCACACAGACAAGATGTTTTTAAAGCAGCATAGATAACTCTGAATGTAGGACTGACAGGGAGAATTGTAATCAGAACCTAAATTGAATGGCTGTTATAAGAGATCTAGGCAAAATCCACATCCAACCGGAGTACAGTTTGCAAGTATGTAGCAGATATTTCAGGGTAAATTACAGCAGTGCTGTTTCTATCTCCAAACCAAGAGTTCTAAGCCTTGGAAATCCAGGGTTTGGATTTCTTTTCAGTGTAACCCTAATGTGTCAAAATACTCACCCCAACAGCCTTTATTCTGCTCTGTTGTGACACTGTGCAAGAGCTATAGGAATAAGACATTGCAGTCTTTGATGGTCCCAGATAAATCAGTCTAGGAGTCCAGAGGATTTTTTCCCCTATATTTTTCCTTTCACAGTGTCATGACAGGGCAGAGTTAAGGTAAACTGTGTTTCTCTTACACTCAAAAGAAATCCAAACACAAGGTAACCTCAGTTCTGAATTCTCTGGGTTTAAAATTGTTGTTTGGGCGATATTACAACATCCTTGTGCTGGTTTGGGAGGTAATTACAGGTAAAAAGCGTTATAGGGATATTGCAAGTTATGATATATACTCTCAGCCTTAATGCCATCCTAATGCAGCTAGGGGGCAGGAAAGAGTCAGTGGGGTGGAGGGAGCGACATTGAGGATATAGGAAGGGAAGGGTCAGCAGAGATGTGGGGAAGAAGAGGCAGATAGTGGAGATGTGTGAGGCGGGAGAGATGTGGGGTCACAGGGAAGACAGTGGGGACACGAGGGTGATCCCATCCATTTTCAATGTTGGCTCCTCCCCATAGTTTGGTTCTTAGATCTGGTCTCTTGCTTTCCCCTCAGAAGCTGGGCGCATTGGCTGAAATTTCACCTCCTGCCCACATCTGCTGTGTCACTCTCCCTAAGGCCTGAGGAAAGAGCATTTCCTCCTCCTGCAGGTCCATGGGATGAACAGTTACCCTTGACTGCATGGTGCTGTTTGTTCCAGTTCCTCATTGATTGGTATGCTTGGACTGGAAGTGTGATGAGAATAAAGCTGGGCAGGGCCACTCGTGCCAGCAAGGAAGAGCCCTGAGCATCTAATATGGGGACAGACTCAGGGCAGCAGGCTGGGCACAGCCCCTTAAGCTAAGCAGCACATTTGCCTCTTCCTAGCTGGTGCAGAAGGACAGCATGGCCATGTGCTCACCTTCTCTCCAAGCCCACACCCCTTCTGGGATTGGGAGAGCCACAAAGCACAAGGCCGGCCCTGCACGCAGGGGCTGTGACTGGCCTTTGCACATGGGACATAAGGGACAGGCTCCCAAAAAGCTCAAGAGCACAAGGACTAGTCACTGACTAGCCTCAAACTCCTGGTGACTCCATGTAGCATCCAGGCAGAATGTATCAGTGTTCTGGGCAAAGTCTCCTTGCCCGGCAGATCCATGCCAAGATCACCTTGCCATCTGTGCATCTCCACACAGGGACTCTGCAGAGCAGTTTGAGTCCAAATCACACCTTAGCACATGGCCAAACTTTGGGGAGATTCAGCTCAGACTTGGCCACTGGCCCTGATCTCTAGAACAAGCCCAGCCCTTCTCCAGCTCAGAAGATCTCCAGACTCTGGGGAAGCTCAGACCCAAAGCTGGGCAAGGGCTTTGCTATGCAGGCCAGTCCCTAGCCTGACACACCCATTAGTTACTAGGGGTTTGACTGTGGGAGTGGTTCCCTGATCAGCCCATTTCAGACACCTGACCAGGGTACAGCTCTCCCTACTAGACACACAGAAGGACCCACTGAAACTAGATATCACTTCTGGCATGCATCCTTCTCTCTGCCCCTCATCTCAGTCTCCCCGACAACAGGGAAGAGATAAATTCTTCCCTCAAGGCACTGCCACAGTGGCCATAGGCTCCAATGTGTACAACTTGAGCACAGAATCCGTCCCCAGGTGTTTGCAGTGTGTACTGCTGGCCATGTAATTAGACACCAAGCAGAGTGCATGTCGCTGTATGACCTATAGCCCCTACAATGCCATGGGAAAATGTTACCAGCCAAGTACTTCCAAGATGAGAACTATGTAGAGAGCTAGGGTTAGATTAGAAGGCTGGAGGGCAGGAGCCCTATGAATTATTTCTTGCTTTAACAAGGATTTACCATGCGACCTTGGTCAAGTCACTTAACCTCAGGTTCCAGTTCTTTAATGTGGGTTAAATGATACTAAGCATCTCTCTCATAGGTGTGTTGTAAAACTTAAGATGCTTTACAAGCACTGAAGAGTCTTCGGAATTCTTCGGAAATCTTTATGTGCAGATCTAGAATAAATGAACCTTTTTGCCTAATTTAAACAAATGTCTCTTGAAGGTGACTAGCAGTATTAGTACGCCTCCTCCTTGCCAACTGAGTAAATGGGACCAGCTAGCACTGACTGACCTTTGGGGAGCAACTGGACATTGACCAGTGTTAGAATAATAGATTGTATTTATGCTTGACCATGAGGGTCTTTGCAGAAACCTCCAGTGAGATCCATGTGCAAAGCTGTTTTATGGTTCCAAGAAAGGCATTTCAAGGGATCCTGTGTGCCTTAAGTGTAAATTATGACATGCATTAAGGACCACCCACATCAAATAGGCAGTCACCCCAGCCCAGGGTTTTCATGGTGAATTGGGAGCAAGTTCCACAACCACCCAGGTCTGGGCTTTCATAGAATAATATATTTTCAGGTCAGCAGAGCTGTCTGCTTCTCATACAATAGGTTCTTTCTTCCTCTTCCCCTACCTCTCAGCCTCTGCTGTCATTTATGCTTTAACTTATAAGTGTGTTACTGAACTCTGGAGTATTTCAGGAGATGGGGTGTGTGAAAGTATAAAAACAGACCAGCTCCCTCTGATAACAATTGCAAAACTACTGCCCCAGCAGTTGAAATGAGCAGGAGCAGGCTGTAGAGCTGTATTGTACCAACCCCCTGCAAAGCCCCGGTACACACCGTTCCAAAGACGGACTTACCAGTTTTGGTGTTTGGTTGTTGTTTTTTTTAAAAAAAAAAAAATAATGTGGGGTCTGATACTTTAAAAGTGGGGAAACAGGCACAGAGATTCATGGATTTGCCCAAGATCAGAGAGTCAGCTTGGAAACCTGCCTTCTATTCCAGATTCCCAGTTTAGTATTCTTATCTACAGGATAACCATGACTAGATTTCCTGGGGTGCAGCCTGAAGTGGGGACTTCTGAGCCCTCTGTTCCACCAACCTGGGCTCCCTCTCACACGGTGATGCTTTGACAAGCTACCAACCTCTGGCAGGTGCTGCGCTTCCACAGCCATCCATAGTCAGGGGACACACCCAGCTGAGTTACATGAATGATCTCCCAGACACTCATGAACTAATAGGAAAGCTCCAGCCAATTCCCCCTGCTCCCCAGCCTTGCACCCCAGAAGTGTACCATCTCACACTGGTCAGAAGCCTGACTAGTGTAAGTTCATTGCCCTGTTCACCCCTCCCTCAATGTGGAGAGGACACACACACTAGCTTTTATTAATCCAGCTGAGATTTTCCAAGCACTTCAACCAAAACATACTTTTAGCTGAAATATAATCCCTTATAACAGATTGACGACAGAGATTTTAAGTAGCAAGCACAGAGATTCAAAGTTGCTTACCTAAGAAATAAAAAACTTAAAATAAATTTGCAGACTATACACTAAACAGGATCGGAATCAAGCAGTGTCTTACCCTGACAGCTAGCAGGTTACAGCTCTTCCATACACAGGCTGGGACTCTCCTTCACCTCGGGAACACTCCCTGCTTTCAGTCTTGTCCTCCAGACATATTTCCAGGTGTCAAGTTGTAGAAGGGATTGAGACCATATGGTGATGTCACTTTCCCTCTTTATAGTTTCCCCTTGCTTGCTGGAAATACCTGTTGCTTTGATGTGGTCAAGCTGTCTCCATTGTCCATGTGCTATCTCTGAGAAGGCTCCATTGTATATAGTTCCTTGGATAGTCCTTGGGAGTGTGGATTCCCTTTAATGGGCCATCAGCGCACCTGGCTCCTCCATTGTTGTACCTGAAAGGCAGGTTGTGGGTGTTCCCAACTTTACAACTTATTTCAGTAACACACACACACATAGCAAAACTTCATATATGATAGCACAAACACCAATATCCTGTTGGATTGCTAACAGATCAAGACTTTCAAAAGGACACCTCACAAGGGAGACTTTGTACAAAACATGTATCATAATTATATGACAGTTGTAACTAATGGGATTCCAGGGTGCTGCTTTGAGGTACAGAGGGCAACAGTGATATGGTCGGCTTACACACAAACTATGCCAGGGGTCTTTGGAAAGGGATTATGTAGATATGAAGTGTGACCTGGAAGGATTTGATTTATGGCCTTGAAGCCAGGATAATTGAGTCAGGCTTACAGTATTAGAAGCATGTTTGTCGTTCCACAGCTGAAACAGAGTTTGACTGAAAGCAAGGAATCAAGTCCTTTTCTTCCTCTGTGGAAAGCGATTTCTCTGAAAAGTATTATTCATAATGCCATAATATGACCCCAGCATTCCTAAAATGGGAGAGAGTGTAACTACTCATTGCACCAGATCTACTCAGAGAGGAGACAAGGGGGGAAAATGGAGGAAGTGGCCAGAGAAGTCTGAAGGACAGGAGGGACAGGGGGTGCATCTATACAGTGCAATGTGGGGTCAGCGCTGAGGGAGCCTGGCTGTTGCTTTGCACTAGTCAGAGTGAAGGGAAGATGCATGGTGTCCTGGTGAATCTGGCCAAGTAGTGATACCAGAGTTAAAGTCGTGGTAGAGTTAATTCTGACCTTCATTTCTCAGCAATATTGTAAAAAAAGTGGCAGAACCCCCCAAAAAGGAACTAACACCCACACAGCATTGGATTTTTTCCTGCTGGCTTCGTGGAGCTGGTAGGGCGAACATGGAATAATAAGGCATCAAAAGTGACTATTTCAACAAAAATGTAGTTAGATGTGTTGCTTTTTCTTTTACTCTTTTTTGGCAGAAGTGTGTAATTTCCTGGAATACGACTGTTGCCTCACATTTGTCCGTGTGCCAAGCAGGAGAATGAGACAGACAAAGGGAGTAAGGTAATACCCTTCATTGTACCAACTTCTGCTGGTGAGAGAGACAAGCTTGTCTCTCTCTCACCAACAGTCAATCCAATAAAAGATATTACCTTACTCACCTTGTTTCTCTAATACACAAACACAGCTACAACTTACACTACATACAAGCAAGGCAACAACATTTAAAACAAAAGAAAATGTATTTTACACTGTCAACACTAGTCACCCACCATCTGCAAATAACTTTGCATGTCACAATATTTCCAGCTGCTCCCACACAGGTTGGAGAATGAAAGACTCGCTAAAGGATATTTGATAAGCAATGAAAAAAAGTTCCTTAACTAGGAGACAGGAAGTCATAGTGTCAAGTCTTCCCACTGCTGACTGTGCTTTATGTTTCCATGCACTTCATCACCCTTACTACTAACTGATGCTATGACCTCTCTCAGATAGCAGCCAAGTACGAACTACTACACCTGCTTCCAAGTTAAAAGGTTACAGAAGGTGACTATGGGAGCAATTGGAAACAGAATTCTAAAATGGTAACCTCAACTCTTAGCCACACTCCCTTTCAGATGTGGAATAATCAATATGTGCTTTGATTATCCTCTCTCCCCCTGGTACAACACAAACCTTCTCTTAACCAAGGAGTGAATCTGGGATTCCTGAGCTCCAGTTTCCTACTGTTCTCTAGTCAGTAGTGATGTAACCCACTGAGGACCTCTATTTTCACTCCCCAGGCTATGGATGGCTCAGAAACATTAGCAATTACTCCTGTGCTGCCAGCACTAGTGGGCTTGAGTTGAACTGAGAGATTCAGCTCTGATGATAGGAGGGGGATATTATGTGTGTGCTTTAAAACCTTTTTTAAAACGACATTCAATTCACATCCTTTGATTCAGCTTCCTGCCCCCCTTAAGAAGATAATCTGAAAGATATGGAGTGATGCCCCAAAACACCAGGTGGTCATCTTTGGTCATTCGTCACATCTTCTGCTTGCAGGTGTCTCACACTGGCAGGTGTGAAGGAGGTGAGGGGTGCTTGGCACTGGCGGGGACAGGGGAACTATCAGATTTGGGGGTTCAGTCCAGATCAGTGAGAGGTTGTGTCATGACTTGTTTTGTAACCCCGAGTGCCTTAAAATGCTCTGCATCTGTAGCTCCCTCTTGGGATGCTCCAGCCAGCATACAAACATGCCCTGTGTTTCTGCAGTGAGCAGCCCTAGTTCAGCAACCGACTTCAGCAGCCTGCTTGTTACACCACAGTAACCCTGGGTCTCCATCTGCCTTGCTTACTATCAGTCAAGGGACCCCAATGCATCCCAGGGCCCAATTTTCCCCAAACTGTCTGCCCTGAACTGTGCACCCCTTCCTGGAGTATTCGGAGGAATAAGGTCCATTGCACCTTTAAAGAGCCAAAGCCCAGCAGCTAGCTGCTTTAACCAGAGTTAACAATCAATTCAAAACACAGACTGGGCTGGTTTAGATTAAAAGTAAAACAAATACACTTAAAACCTCTCTTATTAATAATGCACTTATGTTTAAGCACACGGGATAAAAATAAAAATTGTTATAAGCAAATAAAAGGAATACACACATCCTAATGGTGAAGATTTAACTCAAATAGATACAGCCTTGGGGCAAGGTAGATTTCTTACCCATCTTTTTCTTTCCAGCCATGGCTAACTCTCTCTCAGTCAAGACCTTCGATGAAAGTACAAGGTACTGGTTTCCCTTGTTTTCCTAGATGAGAGATGTTTGCCTAAGCAGGTCTCATCTCTATTCGATTTCCAGACACTTCAAAACCTCTTGGTTGAAGAGCCGACCTTTCTCACCTTACAAGAGCTCTGGTGTCTGTCCAGTGACAAACACCAAGATGGCATCTCTCTCCCTATATCATCTCAGATTCACTGTTTTGTCCCCAGGCTCAGGACAACCTCATGCTAGTCTTTCCTTCCTGTGAAGGGCTCGTTCCCCTGCTAATTCATATGGAAATAGGGTTTCCATTGGTTTTGGACACATCTTGCTTAATTTCACTGGAGACAGGTAGCTAGCTGCCTTCCTTCCTTCCTGTCTAGGGAAACCCTGTTTCTCCCTGTGTGGCCATCAAATAGATTTTAAAGCAGAATATAAATGAATAGCCATAATTCCTCCTATTGTGAAATGTTAGCGATAACACTATGAAGTCACCGGTATCATTCACTTTCAGAAAAAAGAAAAGAGTATCAGGTAAGGTAACACAGTAATTTTGTATATAATCAGTTGATTCAATTACTTATCATTTGCAGTTCAGACATCCCTTCTAGTCCAGAGGTTATCATCCTGACTCTCTAAGGTAATGGATTTTTTTTTTTTTTTTTTACATGCACCTTCATTGTCTCTGCCCAACAACCAGGCTGGTTAGCCAAGCAAATCCACATTCCTTTGTCTAGGGAAGGCAGGGCTAATGCACTGCTTGCCAAACATTTTAGAAATGCAATTCTAGTCCCTATCCCTATGTCACAGGGTACCCCTCACAGTGGGTGGTGCCTCCTTCTCCTGGCTGCTCTGGAGAATAGCTCTCTTCCAGGCCAGATGCCTCCTTTTGTGGTCCCGCCCCTCCTTCCCCCGCGGCCCCCCCCCCCCCCGCTCAATCCCCCAAGTTGCCCTCTCTCACTTCAGGGCCCATCTCTTGCTCCAGGAGCTTCAGCTTCCTCTTCATGACTTGACCTTCCAGACAAATCACTATAGATTTTCCCCTTCCAGGGCACAGAGTCTTGCTGGACCTACTCTCCAGGCAATGCCACCCCATCAGTGGCTGGTAGGGGAACCTGGGCTACTCTGGGTTCCAGCCCAGGGACCCTACAAGACACAGTCAAGGCTTGCTCAGTTTCTAACCCTTGCTGCTCTCTTCCTGGGTTGCTTTTCACCATTCTTCACCTTCCTGGGGACACCCTTCCCCCAGGGCCAGGCTCCCAGGGACATACTCTTTTGCTGAGTTCCCTCCTTCCCTCTCCAGTGCACAGAAGACGGCTGCAAATGTCCTCACTGCCACCACCTCTGTTGCCAGCTTCCTGGAGTTATACCCACCCAGTCCCCACTTGTTCCACTGAGCTCCATCTTCCCATAAGGGGTTGCTTCTTCAGCCTCATTGTCTCCTGTGTGATCTCACCACACTAATAGGCCTTTTCTGAATTTCCTTAACACCACATCATACCATAAATCTTTGTACACCCACACATACAACCCACCCCAGAATAAGAATGAGTGAGGTATTAGTTTTCCAGTAATATTCCACCTTTTGGGCATATATCATAACCAGTGTGTTCAGTGTAGTGAGTCTGCAAGGCCTGACACAGTGCAGTGGCCCATCAATGGGCCTGTGTCTCACAATCTCTCAAAAGGAGATTGCAACAGGCAGACCTGCTGGTGGAACACACAGATACGCATCCTGGAGCTGCTCATGCCTGTGTCCAATTTCCAGAAGCAGACGAGAGGCTGTGGCGTATTTGGAGAAGCGAGTGACAGACTGCCCTTCACAGAGAGTCTCTCCAGAGAGGAGCTCTGTTGTCACTGGTAAATACGATGGGTGCTCTTTATATTCTTGGGAGCTACCAACTGAGAGGCCCCAGCCAGGACATTAACCACAGCCCTGGTTCCATCAGGGCCCACCTCACCTGCCCAACCCCTTAAGAGCTAAGAAGTTGAGGGAGAAGTCTCCAGCATACCACATTGTGCCTATCATATGCTCCACAAGGCTTTGACTACCATCTCCAACAGAGACCAGCCCTGTTCAAAAGGAGGGGCCCCGAGGAGTCCAATCTCCAAGTCCAGTGTTGCTGTGCCTCAGTACATGGTGGAGCTCAGGCAGCAGTGCCAGGGAGCCCTGCAGGTGCTGATGCCCAAGCAGCATGGGGTCAGGGAACCTTGCAAAGCCAGTGACAAGGGAACTACTAATGAGAACTCTTTACCCATGGCAGCCTCCCTCACACCACCTGAGTCATAACCACCAAGTGAATTGCTGTATGCAAATAATTCAACCAATGACCCCCTTGTTTATCGCTTATCTCCGATGGTCACAATGCTCCCACTTAAGAGTTATTTGGGCATGTCTATAGCTTATACAACATAACAGTTAACCATCACAATTGTTAATATCTTTGCTTCAAAACCTAGTTTCTTCAAATACAGCGAGAACCCAAGATTTCAATGCACTTTAACTATATGGCAAGTTGGAAGATTAATTTTGTCCAAACAGTTGGATAGCATATAGACTGACAGATGCTAAATTGCTTATTTTACAATTAATTTCAACTCAAATAAATGATTTTGTAAATTCCCAGAAAAATTCATTTGGCATCCAAAGAGCCAGTGCTGTAAGTCTGGGGAGGACATTTTATATTCCATGGAAAACAAAGGTTGAATCTCTGCTTTAAGTGCACAACGTAATTCAACCTAACTATGGAATCACAACAAGTGCCTCCATTGTGTACTTTTATTTGCTTGGGAACAGACTATTGAACAGGCTCAAATCAATAGCTCAGGTCATTCTTGAATGGGGCCATTATGACATCTGAGTGAATTCAACCTACCAATCCTTCCTCTCAAGCTACCTGGCTGACAGCAGTTTTATTGGTTGAAATAAATCAATTACATGAAGGGGACTGTACACATGTACCTGCCAAGTGTTCTCATTGGTAGATTAATCTGCAGACAAGTATCACTTGATTGACCCCAACCATCAATGTTGGTTAATAAATCGAGGGGTGAGTTTACCAGTATGTAACCTACCCTACCTAAATCCCACCTGCCAACCTGGAAGTTTCCCTTGTTATTGGTTGAATTCCACCAGAGCTGGTAATATTTTCCCACATCAGAGGCAGTGTTACTCTGCAAATGGCTCTGCTCACACCCAAGTCCCTAAACAAAGCCTGTTTTATTCCATACAATATGTGCCATAAATTCACGTGGATATTTACAGTCAACACCTGCCTATTCAGAGAACAGTCTATTCTGCCCCTTTAAAATCCAGGTCTCTCATTCTGGAGCTGGATATCTCACAACCCCAAATCATTCTTGCCTACACACAGTCACATGTACATGTGCACTTCACACTCATGCAGACAGTATGGGTGCATTACATATAGCTTCGTCTTATGTTGGCTTGTTCATTTCTCCAAAGCCTCCAATCCACAAATCTCAACTACTTAGCCTCATTGCGCATCCTGATTTCTTCTTTAATGAGTTCTGACAAAAAACAGTCAACTTTGTATACTGCTTCCAACTAGTTTGCCTCTCGGTACAAACTCACCTACTGTCATTCAGAAGTTCTTGCTCCTTATCTCTGTCCTAGTCTGAAAGGGATGTGTCCCTCCAAAGTCCCAGGCACTTTCCCTCACTGGTCTGGAAATATCTTCATGAAAACATCCTCATCGTTAATAACCAGAGGGACACATTTCAGAATAAATGCAGAACCTGCTGAACTCTGGCTAAACTATGACTAAATGTCATGCAAGCCTCCTTGGAGGTTGGCTGTGCAAGGCTCAGATCCAGTTTCATCATATCTGATTTTGGGATGTGACCAGGAAATGCCAGAAATGTGCCCATTCTCATGTGATTGTCTGCCAGCCTGGACTCCCATACAGTCAATGGGACTGAACGCAGACAGAGTCAGAGTTTAAGATCAGAAGAAGCCACCAGGTATCTCTTCTGACCCCCTGCATCTCACAGACCACCAGCATCCACACAGTAACCCAACCACCAAAATGAGACTAGACCACAAAGAGGAACTACCAAAATGCACCAGTACCCAAGGCCCCTGCATGGGCAGGGGAATGAGTAAATGAGATATATTCAGATAATCCTGGCAAGTGACCTATATCTATGCCCCGCAGGGGAAGACAAAACCTTCCCACTCTCCCTCCCCACCAAAGTTACTGCCAATCTGACTTGGGGGAAATTCCCTCCCGACCTGGTAATCAGGGAGACCCTGTGTGCGTGAGCGAGCAGATGTGCACTTGCAGATCCTGGTGCAGGAAAGGAGCCTAGTTTTATAGACCTCAGAGAATTATCAGACATTCATAGTAGATTTAGGCCAGAGGAAGGGGTGGTGTGTAAACTGGCCCATTCTGAAAGCGGCTACTGGAACATCATGATTCAGACCCACTCCAAAGTTCAGTTTCTTCCTAGCTCCTAGGCTAAGAAGCAACAGTAAATTACCATCTCCAATCTCCTCCCCCCACCCCCCGCCAGCTGAATCAGATACTCTGGCCAGTGAGGATGGAGCCCAAGCTTTGCCCATTCCCTGCCATGCCCAAGCCCACTCCACCTACACGTTCTCTGGAGCAGGTGGGTGAGTGTAGAGCCTTGATTCAGACCACCTAGACAGGGGTGTACGGAGAGGACTTCTCTGTGTAGTCGGAGTGTGTCTCTCAATCTAGCCATCATTGATTTTATCAGCCAAAACAATGAGCACTTGAGGCTTTCTATCTTCAAAGTCCTGTATAAATAGGAACCAAATCAATGGTAGACTCTGAACTCCTCAGAAATATTTATAGGGAACAATTTATTCAGCAAATTTGATGTTTTTGCTTCAGGGGAACACTGCTAGCCCATCCTTCCATTGAGCCAGCCGCGTGATTTCTTCCCAAAAGTATCACTCAACATGAACTATAACTAAATATGTTTAAGACTCTTGCAGTGTAAACAATGTCCTGTAAGTATGTTGTGTCTGATATCAATCTACTTATGTCCTACCCCTGGGACAAGCTCTGTTCTTTTTAAAAGTTTAAATAGGATTTGGGTTTTACATGACAAATATTTTTGATTAATTGGTATTCAAACTGCCAGTCATTTGTTTATGGTTAGCATCAGCCTAGCACAAGGACAACATTCTGCTCATTAAATTGCTGGTGAGCAAAGTGTTCAGGTCTCAGCATTTTAAAACAAAATCCTTTTTATGCAAAGAGTCTCTCAGAAAATGTGCTATCATTTAAAGCCAGAATTAAAGGTTTCCACTTCTCTCTAATCCATTCCTAGCACTCTACGCTACACTTTCCATCCACAGATCTTCATAAAGGTGGATACAAATCATTATCCCCATTTACAGATGGGGAAACTGAGGCATGATTTCTAAGGCCAATGCTTTCAAGCTTGGCTGCCCAAAGTCAGTGAGAGCTCCAACTACCCAGTGCATAGGAAAAATAATCAGGTCACTACGGTTGATGCCTAAACATGGGTTTCAAATTCCAACATTAGGCTTTGAAATTTGAAAAAAACTTTCACCTCAGTGACTTACCAAAAACCAAACTGAGCACAAGAGTGAAATCCTGACACCCCCCCGCCACAAAAAAAAAAAAAAGAAGTCTGTGGGATTTTTGCACCAACTTTGGAAGAACCAGGATTTCACCCCAGCTCTGCCACTATGCCCCATCTACCAGACCATGCTATTATTTGCACTCCTCTTCCTACACTTTCCCTCACAGGCCTAGCCTAAGGGATACTGTATAATAGATTTGCTTGGGTTTTCATTTTGAATAAATATCAGCTCTATTTTGTAGCCTGCCTGTCCAGGATTGGACTAATTCTTCTTGCAGGGAACACCCATCAAAAGGATCCTTAGAATTCACAGCATAAACCTGGTGATAGGGAGAGCAGAATTGAGCCCTTTACATTCCAGTAAGCTTGGATTTTTTTCAACACACATTCAACGTGCCCTTTTGGTGCCAGACACTCAGATGTGACCAAATGGCAGTGACAGAACCAGGAAGTGAAATGAATCATTCTAGTTCTATCGTCCAAGCTGAGTGATGTACAAACAACAGATCAGCTTAATACTTTAGATGATTTGAATAAACAGTAAGGGAGGGAAGGTTGGGACAGATAAGGCTCCATCCTACAGGTGCTGAGCACTCTTACCCCATCCAGCAAAGTTACAGCCTAAATAGCCTCATTCATTTCCTTGGGACTGTTCTTGTGCATCAAATTAAGCACACATTTAGGTGGACTGGAACCAGAGTGCTCAGCACCATACAGGACCAAGCTCTTCAAGACACAGAAAGTTGAGGTCATCTTCACCTCAGTAGCCTTACCTCACTGTAACTCTATGGCTAGGAGTGGACAGACACCAACACTACAGATTATATCCAGCACTAGGTTCGCAGACAGTTGCTGTTCAAGAGAGGTGAGCCCATTTCCTGGTTATAAATAGCAGCACAGTTTAATGATAATCAAGGCGTGAGACATCTGGATGAAATCAAACAAGGAGCGCTGAGCCACATATGTGCACAGAGTTCAGGCCTGTCCCAAGCTCTGTTACTCTGACTCCTTCATACCAAAAAATGTATTTCATACAGTGAAAGGGGGCAGCTGGCCAGGAAGCGCTTTAACCTACATCTCTGCTACTTTTAAACTAAAAATATCAGTCCCTTTCTGCTTATCTGTTTACTTCTCAAAGACAGCTCTTGGGGAATGTCAAAATTCTAATAGAGCCAGCCTGTGGGGAAGGCAGCCAAGCCCCATAGCCCTGCCCAGACATTGGTTCTCCCCTTGAGTGTTTTGGTTTTGACTTGCCTCAATCTGTTTCCCAGCCTCTCTTCTCCTTATTATGCTGAGAGACCATCCTGACATCTTTTCAATTCATCTTGTCTCATACAACTAGCTCCCCCGATCCCAGCACCTCCAGATGCATGCAGTTCGCAGTGATTAGACAGGACAGACTGTAACTGCTTCTCACTCGTGTCCCAGGATAGTTGTTCCTTGGCAGGAAGAGGAGCTGCCTGGATCAGACAGCACAGAACAGAGCTCCAAGAGCCCTCTCAGCTCTATCTTAATGGATCAGCATGCTGAAGCATGCCATGGCATAACAGGGATGTCAGCTCTGCCAGCAGACCCCTGGCCTGTCCAGCCCAACAGCAGCCAATCACTGATGCTATGAGGGAAAGCAAACACCCCCTGTGCAACTAGCCAAGTGTGCACTGGCCCTCTCCAGGAGCAGCTGAAGCATGAGCCTTGGTTGTGCTGGTCTTCGGCTGCAGCTTAGTCACTAGTCTGCAGGGCTGTCCCAGCAAACATTCCTAGCTCTGGTTCAGATTTGTGCTTGAAATTCTCAGTGCTTCTGTTTCCCCATCTTTACAATTTCACAATATTTTACAACCATGCAGGGGGCTCTGAGGCCCACAGATAATATGTGCTGCATAATGTCTCTGCAATTCCAAAACTGAGGCTAAGATGGGGCTCATCTTTCCCACAACCCGCCTACAGCATATGGTGTGATAGGCTCAAGTGGCCTTGAGTTGCACAACCTGAATCAACAATGTGTGAAGCTGCTTTGCTGTACGACTGTGACACACTGGCCAGAGCACAAGGGACAGTGGTTAAAGGCAGGCTTTGATCTCCCGCATCTCACTCCCAGATGTGGGCTCCAGGGGATGGGTGGAACAAGCCCATCACAAACACAACTGCAGGAAGCAGCACACTCTTGAAACACAGTGGAGAAACAGGAGTCACCAACACAAAGACCCAGATCCTCAACAGTATCCAGGCTCCTAACTTCCAGTGTGGGTGTATCTGGGCCCCAACCCCTTTGTTTAAAAGTTCAGATTGTTAAAGTATGCATGCAGTGACCCAGGGCATGCCAACACTGCAACCCTCATCCAGCCCCCCTTCCAATCAGTGTGCATCTCACCCACCAAACTCTGAAGCACACCCCCTGCCAAAACCACCTTAAGCACACACAGCCATTTGGCTTCACTCACTTTGGGATTAAAGGGAGGTGGTAGCCACTGTGAAAAGAGGGCAGTGCTTTGTTCAGTTCTCTGGAGATCATTCTGGACCATGTTCAGCTGAAGAGAAAACCACAGCTATGGTGAATTATGACAAAAGTGACCACTAATTCTAGAAATATTCTTCAAATGTACACTACACCCATATTTCAGTGAGCCTCAGCTATATGGAGACAGAACTCAGACACTTCAAGGTTAAGACCATTCAGAACACCAGGGAGTTAATTTCTAAGCTTATTTTAAATTGGATCTTTCAATACATTTAAACATCTTTACTTGTAAATTCTCTGGAAATTCATTCTGAGCTTGGAGAGTCAGTGCTCAGAGTCAGGAGATGATTTTCTTAATTCTTCAAATGTAATAGCTGGGATTCCACCATTTTGCAATGTAAAACTCAACTCAGCCTTAAGGCAGCATCACTCAGTTGCCAGTTAATACCGGGAAACTTTTACCCACTGACCCATGAGTCATCTCCATTTAACAGATGGGGAATTGATTTTGCAAGGTCAAACAGCCAGTCAGCAGCAGAGTGGGAGATCAAACCCAGGGGACCAGACCACTAGCATAGAACAGACCATAGCAAAGTCTCCACGACTGGGGGCTCGAGCGTGCTTTTCACTCCAGAGCAAAGCCACCACAGATAATCATTCCTAAGCCTCACTACAGGCGGGCGAAGCAGGCCTAGGCTGAACTTGTGGTTCCTGCCATTGCTCACAGCAGATCCTGTGGATGTGGAGAGATCTGCAGGAAGGCAAAGCTACTGGAGGAAAAAAAAAAAGAAAAAAAAAGTGTCAAGGTCTGGAGAAAGGGAACTAGGAGAGAACAGGAAGGGACAGAGCTGTAAACTCCAGAGCAACTTGCTCCCTGCCCCCTCATGGCTCCCAGTGCCTTGCAGCTCCCCAGCCTTTGAACCATGTGGTTATCTGCTCTGCATGGGTTCTTGGCTCTCACCCCAAGGCATGTCACAAATATGTTAAAGAAAATGAACACAAACATTAACAAATCCTGCCAAAGAACTCCCCAGATAGACAGCTTGGTGCAGTGAGGGCACAAGCCAAGAGCACACATCAGCAACTTCGGGGGAAAGCCACACACATCTGATGAGTGATCCAAGACAGCCAGTTGAAACCCAGGCAGTTCAGAACCTACCCCTGAACTGGAAACAGGACTCTCCTTCACTTCCTGCAGTGAACTACTAAAATGCAGCCATTGCTCTATCATTGCACACAAGCACACTTTCTCTGCTTATTGGCCCTGTAGTTTCTGATAACAGAGGAAGATGCAGAGTGGATCATGCCTGGCTTTGAAGCTAATCCAAGTTCAGCGAATCACTTCATTTTTCCATTCTTTGGTCCCCCATGAGTGTTAAAGGAAATCAAGGATACTTGCCTCCAGTGTTATGAAGATTCATTAATGTTGTCCTGACTCTTTGGAGATTACATGATGAAGTATGTAGGCTGTATTTTGTGCTGCAAGACACTGATAGAAGAATGAGATCTGTGTGCATCAAGATCTTGTTTTACGAACAAACTGCAAGTCCCTTTTTATAAAAGGGTGTTAATCATGCTGAGGTGCTATTAGAAAAGAATAAAGAAATCAACCCTTTCCCCAAAAACAAGTGAAAAAAAAATGAGCAGCGGCAGGGCTGGATTTAAACTTTACATACCCCTAGACACAGCATCTCCAGCGCCCCCTTTGCCTACAGTTGACTTTGTGTTTTCTGTAAAAAAACAAAACAAAACAAAAAAACAAAACCACACATGAAATTTAGGTGCCTCCAGAACACAGACTAATTGGAAATCTGGCACTGAGGAGTGCAGCGTATTCAGGTATGGACAGGAAATGTGAGGCTTTTATTGTTTTACTATCTAGTTACTGCAAGAATCTTTGTCACAGATACAAAGTATGAGATCATCAGAACACCACAAGAATGAACAAAAGACAAGCCTCAATGAGAGCAAGCAGTATGTTTTCCTGGCCATTTTGACACAGAATGGCTGCATCTCCCTGAAGAGATGAGTCCTTTCAGACTTAAATAAGGAGTCCTCGTGGCACCTTAGAGATAATAAATTTATTTGGACATAAGCTTTCAGGGGCTAGAACCCACTTCAGATACAGCAGGTATTTTCCACTCCATGCATCTGCTGAAGTGGGTTCTAGCCCCTGAAAGCTTATACCCAAATAACTTGATTAATCTCTAAGGTGCCACAAGGACTCCTCGTTTTTGCTGATACAGACTAACAGTTACCACTCAAACCTTTCAGACTTAAAGACGTCGTGTGCACAGGATTAAAAAAAACAAAACACACAAACATAAGTTACAAGCAATATAGCTTCTGCCTTAGCTCCAACACTTAAAATACACCAGAGCTTCTACCACCCTCTTGAACACATCAGCTCATTTACCCATCTACAGTTGATTTCAAAGCCAAGGACCTAAGTCACTGCAGATTCTTATTGGCAGACCCTATCTTGACCTTCATATCCACACACTCCAATCAAAAGAGCAGTTGCTGAATGTGATTAGGCCCATACTGAGTTGCTCAGTGATTAATGCACAGACTTTCAAGCAGTATAAAACGTAGATCCAAAGCCATGGACATCGACGGGATCTTTCCCTTGATTTCACTGGGTTTTGGATGAGACCCTAATTTACTTCCTGTCCACCCACATCCAGTCCAAATATAGATTCGTAGAACCTGGGGTGAGATGGGACCATTCTGATAGTCTAGTCAGAGTTCATTTATAACCCAGGCCATAGAACTTCACTCAGCTACAGCATAGCTTTTAGAAAAGGAGATGACACCTATATAGCACGTCAAGTGCTGGAGACTTTACCATGCTGCTAAACAACTGTGCCAGTGGTTGATAACCACATCAGAAAACTGCACATTGAATGCAGTGCAACCACCAAAACGAAATCTGGAGTTGAAACATACCAGGCAGGATAACCATTTGTATGACTGTCTTAATTGTTACTTGGGGAACATGGGCCTTTGGCAAATGAAATGAGGAGGCTATTGAAAGGCAGATTTACTACAAATAAGGAAATTGTTCTGACAAATGAAGACAGGGATGTTGCTAGAGTTTCTGGTAGGAGCTGCATCAGTCAACACACTGCCTGGAAACTATAACACAGGAAATGGGCTGGTCCCACATTCAGAGACCCAGTCTGAGACACTTCGCATGTAACAATGATTTGTAGGGAGAAAAACAAAAGTCCCTTCCCTTCACCCACCAACATTTGCTGACTTCCCAAGCAGGGAAATAAATCTCCTCTTCCTAGATATTTTGGTGAGCTCCATTCTCATTTGCTAGCTATAATTTACAATTCAGGACAATGAAATATAAATGGGACCAAGATATGAGGTTAGAAACAAGGAGATTCCCCTTGGAGAAATGCTGCTAATACACCTGTGAGTGGGGGAATAACTATAATACACATACCCAATGGGAAGAGGAAATCTGGGAAGCTGGCCTTTTGCTGAAGAGAGGAATTTTCCATGTGTTATGGGACCAATCAAAAGCTGTGTACCTAAAAGATGCCATATTGTGGAGGAGGGACCTAGGGGAGTTTTTTTGTTCTAAACTAAAAACAGCTTTTTTTCAAAAGTGGAATGAAGTTTTCCACAACTTTTGAAAATTTACCAGTTTTTCTACAAAAATATCCAGTTTCACATTTTCCTTTTGTTGTTGAAAATCAAAACAATTTTTCCATGACAGAACTTGGGGGGGGGGGGGGGTTTAAAGTTGTCATTTCTTTTGAAATATCTCATGGAAAAACACTTATCGCTTTCCAACCAGCTCTGGGATCTATGTAGAGCTCATTCAGCTGTGCCAGAAGTCAGGTTACCAGAAAGATACTGACAAACTGGAGACAGCTCACAGCCCAGTATAAATGATTCTGGGAGGCTGGAAGGGCTGATTCATGGAAAAATTGAGGGCTAGAGCCTACACTCAATGAAGTCTATGACAAAGCTCTCATTGACTTTAATTGGGCAGGACCAGGGCCTAAAGAAGAAAGAATGGGTGTGAAGCTTAGCTGGAAGAACTAAAAGGGGTGGGAACAGGATGCCAGTTCACAAACATGACACACTTTGAGTCTCTGCTGTGTAACCGCAGCATAATTTTAAGCAGTCAAATCAGGAGGAACACATCACCATTGCCAGGAGTTGTTTAAATGCTCCAAAAGTAGCTGAAAAAAATCATGGTTTTATTAGTTATGAAAGCCCTGCACCCCCTTTTCAGAGTCCATGCCATACAATTTTGCAGACAAATGAACTTTAGGTACGAGTCAAAATACACCTTAAAGGGAACAGTGATTGCAACCTTCCTTTTGGAGTTGGACTCACTGAGCAACACTAGTGCTGCTCAATAAATAAATCCATTATTTCTCCCCCACACCCCATGAAAGTTTCACATCTTTATTTGTCAGGGGAAAATTTCAAATCAAAGTGAACAGTTATGTTTAGAAATTACCTACCCAAAACAAACACCAACACTTGACAAAACCTGATTTTACAGCAGGGAGTTTTTCCACTAGTCCCTCTCTCATATGAAAGATGAGAACTCCAGCAGTAGTGACAGACAGCAATATAATTACTGGACTTCTGTGTCATGCTGCTGCCTAGTATTGGACACAGCTAAGAGTGCCAATCTCAGGCGTGACAGTCAGAACACAGGGCATATACCCCAGACTGGTAGTATGCTCTGTCATAAGGTTTCACCAAACCAGTAACAAGTGTGCGCTTCTGAATTACTATACTAATTTAATGGAGGTACAGACAGTCCCCTACAGGCCCCAGAGCCCCTCATGCACCACCCAGTCAAAAACACAGACATTGTGATAAATTATTAAAATGAGAAATCACATATTAGGTTCTTCCAGTTGCAAAGAACCAGATATCCACCCCAGATCAATATGTACTTCTGGATCTCACCAAAACACCACACTGATAGCCAATCGTTTAGTAAGGAAGAAGCTAAACCATTAATATAAAAAGAGTAAGAGAGTTACTGGAAGGTTAAAATGTCTCACACACTGACCTACATATTCAAAAAACTAACGTAACAGCAGTGACATTAATCTACCAGTTTGTAACAAGTCTGATCGCCCAAAAGACTGGGGTCCTCACTCCATTGTTCAGAGCCTCCCTTTGCTAGAAGTTGTAGTCCACAGATGTGGTGCAGGAAAGAGGCAAGGGGATGATGGTCACAGTCTAATTTATAAACCACCCACACCCCCAGTTCACTTGCATGGAAAGCTACTGTCTCAGGGATCATGTTCCATGATCCCTGCTGAGTCACTGGGCTTCCATTGTCCATACGCTCCCCAAGGCATCCTTGGGAGGGGCCCACTGGAAGAGTTGATTCTCCTTAATGTCTCAACCATGGCTACTCATGAAGTCCTGTCTCAATGTAAATCTTGCAGGTGTTACCCGGGAAATCATCATATTTAAGATACAAACACCTAGCAAAGACTGGCATCATCACATATAGGGGACCATATGTCCAGATTTGGCTGGGACCATGTTTAAGCCCTGTCCTGGCTGTCCCAATTTTGGACAAAGTGGACATTTGTCCCATTTGCTCTTGACAACTTGATCAACTGGAGGAGGAATGTGCAGGGGATGGGAAGCAGCAACACTAACACCAGCCCTAGCTTTGTGAGAGGTGGAGGGAGCGTAGGCAGAGCTCAGGCCAATCCCACCCAGGGAGGAGAGGCTCAGGTGAGCAGCAACGCCAGCCCAGGCCTCATGGAGGGAGCAGGGAGTAGGAGAAGGGAGTCAAAGCTTGGGCTAGCCTCACCCAGTGTCCTGGTTTCCCTTTGGGAAATATGTCCCCCTCTCCCTAGACAATGATGCATGCACATAAACAGGATAACATTGTTCAACAGATCACAACTTTTCTAAGGATACGAAGTATGCCTTAAGGTACAAGATTTCACAATTGTGCAACAGTGGTGATAACTTAGAACAATGACTGTGTTTTATTCTTTTTATGCAATGCCATATGCAGATGTATCAAATGCCAGTTAACACCATCTGTTGAATCACCAGCACTTGTTGTGCCACCTGCAACTACAAGGCCCGGCTGCTACCCAAGTACTGTCCAGATTGGTCTGTGTAACGTGAAAATTGTTAAGCACAGTTGAAAGTGTAATACTCCAATAATCTACCTCACACTGTACTGCATGTCCATTTATATACTGCAATTCTATGCAAATACCATAAATATGGAAGGAGTGGCTGTGTGTAAAACAGTGTTTAAGAGCAAGGCTTTACAATGGAAAAGGAGTCATTTCAATTTCTTCAACTGGTTTCCTAGTAGAGCATCTGGGCCATTGTGCTAAAGTTTTCCAATGAAGTGTTATCCTTTTGAGGTCAATCCTGCTTTGGAAGGATAAATGTACTACAATTCAGACATCTTCAGATCTTTGGATTTCTCCCAAGTCATGTCCAAGTCTATCTTTCTGGTGCAATCTGGAATGCTTCCAGAGCTCTGCAGGAATGTTTGCTAGATTCTCCTATTCTCTCAGATCCAACTGTGTGTGTGTATATCATGTGTCACCATCAGTAAGTTGCAGCCACAGAACATTTGGGAAGAACAAACAGCAAATAAATTCACAGAGGAACCGTAACTGAGGAGTGTGGCAAAGAGACAATACAAGTGGACTTTACAAGTCTGGGCTCAAAATACTGTAATTGATTCAGACAGGAAACAATGCAAGCAAGAGATCTGAAACAAAGCTCTCCACTGGGATGCTGAGCCCTGGAAAGCAGTAATGCTGCAAACTAGGGATGCCCATGACCAGTAAAGTGTCTTAGCACAAGACCAGTGGGAGCTGCTAGGGGCTCTGCATTTTGGAGAATCTGGCCCACAGAGATTAGAGAAATAAACATTAACCAATCTCTAAATGAGGTGAGAACCAGAAAAAAACTCAGCCATCTGCCCAGAGTGCAGAAAAAAATGGCTGAATAATGCATCTCATCCAAAGGACTGCCACAGATGTGTATGCTGATTGTGATACAGCAGGTGGAGTGATCCACACTACTAACAGACACATCTACCCCTTGTAGGGTACAGCACAAATGACCAGGTTCTCCTAAAGAGCAGCCTCTCCACAGCTAATTGCTTCCTGTCATGTTTATTAACAAGAGGGAAACGGTAGAATGGCAGCCCAGAGCTCTTCATGCTGGTTTCAGCCCCAACAACCTGCCATACTCAGCAGTAAATCCCATACAGAAATAGCAAGAACATGTTTCCATTGCAATAATTCTTGCCTGGCATGAAGTGACCACATCTTCCCATAGCAACCAGGCCTCTCCTCTAGAAAACTCATCACCATGGGATCTGGTCTGGAGATCCCCACATCAGACCAAGCAGCAAACTCCACAGTCACAAGGCCTCACTATAGTCAAGCCCATACCAGACCTTACCCCACGGCAATGAGGCACACCCACAGCTCCACCGCCATCTCAGACCCCTCCCCTCCCCCACAGCCACCAAGCTTGCCCACAGCTCCCCCTCAGGCAACAAGAACTGTCCATAGTAATCCCCCGACCTCCCATGGTGTCCAGGTTGCCACTTAGTAAACCCCAGATTAGATCCCATGGGGAACAAGTCTCTCCATAAGAAATCCACCATAATGAGGCTCCATTTTAGGGTAAGCAGTCTGAATGAGCTCTCCCCTGACATCTAGTGGTGAGTTGTGGAAAAGGACTTCAGGAGCTGATCTTGTTTGTGTAAGCAGTCAGGAATGAGATATATTCTGACATCTGGTGGCGAACTATGGGAATTGCAGTGAGTTTTGGAAAATAACTTTGGGGCTGATCCATTTGCATAGACACACCCACTGCGCCTAGCCTGAGCCCACCGCAGCCCACATGGCCACTTTGGCTGATGTGGGAGCCCCAGTTTCTATGTTATTGGGGCAGGAAATATAAAGTGATGTTACCCTGATTTGGTGAATGAAGGACTATGGACACTTATTTGGCCCTTGTTATGATGGAGGGACTCGCCATCATCTAGGTAGCACTCACTGGGCAAGGGCCATGCGTTTCAGAACACTCTGAGATTGAGAAAAGTCATGGGTGGATCTCTGTACCTTTTTGATGAAGGATTTGTCTAAGGCCTCCCCCCCCCCCGCCTATTGCAGTGTGCTTCTCTCCACTGTGGAATGTTAGAGCTAATTTTGATTCTCTTAGGAGTCTTGGTTCAGCCTTCTAAGATAAATTTACTTTGAGTCTGCTGGTGTACCTGTGCCCAGGTGCTGACCCCCCCCCCCCCAAGAGCTGAAATCACTTAAGAGCTGAAACTAAGCACTGTGTTAAGTGGGGGCAGGCCTAAAGGCATGTTGGTGGCACCAAGCAATTGGGGCAGCTAGCAGAGTAAAGCAGCGGACTCAGCCGAGCGGTTCCTGGGTGCAGTTCGTGCAACTGGCAGCGGACTCAGCCAAGCGGTTCCTGGGTGCAGTTCGTGTGGCTGGCACAGCAGAGCAGTCCGTGTGTTGACCAGCGGAGCCGTTTGTGCTGCTAGCGGAGTGACTGGCACCACAGAGCTGTCCGTGTGTCAGCTAGCAGGACGGCTAGCGGAGTGACTGGCACCACAGAGCTGTCCGTGTGTCGGCTAGCAGGACGGCTAGCGGAGTGACTGGCGCTGCAGAGAAGTTCGAGTGTCGGCGAGCAGAGCAGAGCGGATTGCGGTGAGGGCTGCAGTGGAACCCCACAGAGAGGCGGCGCAGTCGGCCTCGGACCACGTAAGGTGCCCCGTGCCCTACCCTCCATTTCCACCCAGGCTGGGAGGTAAGACTCTGGCAACTGACTTTTGAACTCTGCACTGACCCAGAACAGAGACTCTTGGGCTGCTGGACTTTGGGACTATTGAGTGACTTTTTGGGGTTGTGGAACTCAAGAGCCAAAGGGAAGGCCACGGCCTATTTGCTGGGAGGGGGGCTTCTGGTTCATGGTTTGGTTTATTAACCTTGTTTGTGGTGTTTCCCCAAGATAATGCCACATTGTTTCTCCCTGTTATTAAAAGGCTTTGGTACACTCAGACTCTGTGCTTGCGAGAGGGGAAGTCTTGTCTCTTACAGACACCCAGAGGGGTGGTATATGGTTGTCCCAGGTCACTGGGTGGGGGCTCAAGCCGGTTTTTGTATTGTGCTATTGGAATGGAACCCCTGGATAGTGAACCCGGCCCTTGTTGCTGCCAACTCTGGTGGGCAGAAGGGTTACATTTGCATGGACACAAAATCAGACACCATGGCACAACGAACAGCACCTGTTCTCTCAGCAACCTCCAGGCTGGACCTGATCCCACAGCATGGCAGTCAGGACCTCACCCTCCTGCAGCAATGCACAGACAAAACCCCACAGGGTGAAAGCCAGGAACCCCCTGCAGCAACCAGTACCCACCTCTGCACCAAAGCCCACACAGTGGAGCAATTACAGACACCCCTCCCTGCCCACAGCAGCAACCCCTAGACCCCACAACTGCAGCAACAAACCCCAGACTCCACACAGACGCCCCCAGCAGCAAACCCTGACCCCACCAGACCCCACAGGGCAGCAACCAGAGAGAAATCCCCAAGCTCACACGGTGCAGCAACTACAGAACCCTCTCTGCTCACAGCAACAACCCCTTGACCACACATGGCAACCAGAGAGCCCCTCCCTGCCCCCCAGCAAGAAGCCCCAGTCCTCACAGAGTGGCAACCAAAGAGCCCCTCCCTGCCCGCCCACATGCACAGCAAACAGACCCACCCACCTGCAACACCCAGACTCTACAGGGTGATAACCAGAGAAACCTCCGCTGAGCAGAAACCCCCAAACCAGATCCCAAGGCACAGCCACCAGTAGGTCTCCCACTCACCTTCAGCAGCCACCAGAACCCACTGTGCAGCAACCAGCACCCGCCATTATCCTTCAGTCACCCCCTACAGCAACCCCCAAACCAAGGCCCCAGAGTACAGCCGCCATCACCACCCACCCTGCAGCAAACACTAGATCAGATCCTGCATTGCAACCACCAGCATCTGCTCCCCTCACAGCCACCCTGAGACTAAGCCAGCGGTTCTCAAACCAGGGGTCGCAACCCCCCTGGGGGTCACGAGCTCCCGGCGCCGCGTAAAAGCTGCCGAATGAATTACTTCCGCATTCAGCGGCTGTGCGCTCAGTTTGGCTGCAGTTGGGAGCGCTTGGCATGTCTATGGAAAAGCTGCAGAATGTGGAAATAATTTATTTGGTGGCTTTTCGGCAGACATACAAGGGTTGCCGCAGCAACCAAGGAAGCTAAAATGGGTCGCGATTCTCAAAAGTTTGAGAACCACTGGACTAGGCCTCACAGTTCAGAGCCCAAGGCCCACCCTGCCCCTGCCCCTTCCCCCCCCACAGCACCCTTCTGCCCAGATCCCATCCTGTGGTGACCAACCACTCCAGACCAGACCTAACAGCATGACAACCAGCACCTGCAACAACCCCCAGGCCAGAACCCACAGTAAACAGCCTCTCCCCTTCAACCTGCTGCAACCCCCACATCCAAACAGGCATCCACCAAAGGAGCCCCCATTTTGATCAGGCCCCCCTCACAGAAAATTCCAAACACCCCTTCTCATTGATAACCCTGAGAGCAGACCCCATGGCCACCCCTCAGACTCTCCCACACAGCTACCCCATCCCTAAGATCCATGTAGGTGTCCTGATGAGGGACACCAGAGCGAGTGTGGAGATCATGTTTGCCCTAGAGTTTGCATTCATAGAGATTTCTCCAGCACTGGGAAACACCTCCCGCAAGAGATCCCCATGAAGGGAGGTTGGGGGGGGCACTCACCATAGCAGTTGTCTTTCAGCCTGGTGCTCCCTGCCAACAGTCACTGTTTCTCTGCTGTCGTCTGTCTTCCCTTGACTCTGTGAGCCAGCCGGCTGGCTCACAGTGTTGTTCCCCCACTCCTGGGGTAACAGCAAGCCCAATGCAGAGTAGACCAACATCCTCATAGGAGGGCCTTCAGTCCTGACACCAGGCCCCTGGTCCTTGCCCCCTTGCCTCAGAGCTACCCAATATCCTTCTCCAGGCTCAGGCCACCTTGCCACAGGCTAACAGAAGACCCAGGCCTTCCTGCTATCCTGGGTTCCAGGTCAAGGACCTTCAGCAGCCAAACTCTTCATGGTCTCACTCCTTGCTTCTGTTTCCCTGGGCTCCTTCACAGGCAGCATTTTTCAAGTCTCCACCACAACCCTTCTTTCTAGACTAGGATCTTAGGGCATCACCTGTCCCCCCACCCCTTCAAAGTCCTTCCAGTTACTGACTTCCTCACCTTGTACTGAGGAGCCTGCCTAGCTGCGTATCATGATCATTTAAGCCTGATTCTCCCTCCAGGTGCAGCCAGGTAACCTAACTGGACTCTCAGGCCCACATTAACCCCTTCAGGGCCTGTACAGGGTGCACACTCCCCCAACATCCTCTACTCTGACACCCTTCTCATGACTTCCTGCTGGGGCCTGGGAGATGTGGCCCATCCCCCACATCTCCCAGCTCTGGCCTTTTTAGCAGACTCAGCAGCTTTTAGTCCCTTCCTCCCCGCATCCTCTTTGTCTGAGAGGTACCAGGCTGGATCACTGCCTGCTCCAGATCCTGAATGCATTTCTGAGGGGGATCAAGATGCTTTCCCCACACTCTGTAGCAGGGGGCAGCAGAGAACTACTCTCTAATGCACTTGCTGATTCTCAAGTGTCTGGGGCAGAGATGTGCCCTAAAAGCCCTTATGAATGTGTGCTAGGGAAAGCCTAGACCTACACTCCTGGAGATCCCCCGGTGCTCTCGCTCAGGCGCTATCTTGATGAAGGAGGCTTGTTTTATCCTTGCGCTTGTTTCCTTCTTGTCCACAGTGCTGTAACGCTCTGTTCCAACTCCACCGGCAATGGACTTCCAGGGCCAGTGCAGAATGAGGACTGGGCAGAGTGTGGGCCTGGTGTCTCTCCCATTCCAAATGCTGGAGGAGAGAGAGAGACTGTGGTGAAGGAGACAAATTCATCCTCCGAGAACATCCAACTATTTCCTTGCACCGAGCAGGGGTGTGAGGTCAGACAGCTACTCAGAGCACAGGATGGGAGACGGTCCAGGATGATTTCACTGAGCCAGCCTGATCTGGGGTTGCACCAAGGCCCAAGAAGAGAATGATGTCATTCTCAGTCCACTGAAAACACATCAGGAGCTGAGATAGGGGTTAGAATAAGAGTGGGCACCTGACACTCCTCTCCCAGAGCACACCAGACGCAGGGCCCAGGGAGTTCAGAGCAGGGATGAAGGTTTGTCACAGGGATAAATGTTATCCCCCATTAGTTATTTTGTGGTGTTAAGCTGCCCACAAAGAACATGGGAAACCCAAAAGCCAGTGGTCATAAAACTCCTGTCTGCGCTCCCTGCAACACATGTTCCAGGGACTCCTTAGCTAGCACAGCCACAGAGCACCAACAGCCAGCAAGGAGTGTACACAGCTCTCTATGGTGGAGCCCGTGCATCCCAAAGGGACGTGCTCTAGGAACATGAAGCATTAGCCAGAGAGAGTCACTTAGGCGGGCAACTACTTGTGTTTTGTGGCAGAGCTCCCAGGCAGTTCAGGGATGATGGACCTGTAGGTGTAGATATTTGCTAAGTGAGGCATAGGTATATATGAAGGCAGTAATGCAATATAGCTGCAAGGCCTGTAAGACAATAGCTTAGCTAAACAAGAAACCTTAGCAAAGCAGCTAATTAGGAGTAAACCTAGACCATAAGCTACCACGGTAATGCCTGAACCACTGACATGTACCCATGAGAGGTCAGTTCATACCATCTTGAGATAGTGACTCCCCTGGCCCACGCATTTCTCCAAAGGGGATAAGGAGTTGACAGGGCCTCTACAGTGGCTCCTGAAGCTGGACTGCAATTGTGGCTGGCATTAGTAGGACTCAGGCAAAGGGGCTAGACACGCATTCCCCTTCCCCCTCACACACAGCCTGACCATTGCTTAGTGACAGACCTGGATACGAACACTCCTGAACTGTGAGGATGTTTAAATGTGGGTCCAGAATCAAATTCTGCAACCACCTCCAAGGATCTTCTTACTCCCTCCATAGACTTTCCTTAACCCATCTCAAAGACCTGCCCCCTCCCTTCTCCCATCTAGCACTGCTTGCTCTCTCATCCACTTCTCAGACTGGGTCACATGTTTCTCGATGAAATGATTTTTTAATCAGGAAATGGACATCCATCGAAAACAAAATTTTGGCAGAATAAAAAATTGTTACGGCAACATTTTTCATCTCCCCTCCTCCTGGAAAAGTAAAAATAAAATATTTAGGGGGAAAGAAAATTTGTATATAGTTTCTAATTTTTTCCTTTTTGAAATTGTAGGGAAATCTTCCCCTTGGCTAATACTTTTTCCTTCCCCCCCATAAAAAGCCACTTCTCTTCCCCCCACCACTTGCTCCGCAGTCTCTCCCCTAGGCTGACCAACCCTGTAAACAGTGAGGGATGCTTTATGGTGTGGATAGAGAGGAATGCAGTCACTGCCCCGGCATGTGAGCCAATAGCCACGCAGGAAAAGCCTGGCCTACAGCCCAACGATTTCATTCACAAGCACCCCACCCCTTATTAACGCTCCCCATCCTGGAGTGCAGCCTCAAACCACAGCGCTCTCTATATGCCACGGGCCGAGGCGTGGCCCAAACATTGCAATTTCCATTCACAGCCAAGGCTCCACTGACCTGGCAAGTTGGCTATTTCCCAGCCAGTTCTGCACATTTTGGCACTGACGGAAAGCAGAAGACACAGATTAAAATACCCACAAACAACCCCCCTGCATTAAAATAACATTAGGGGCTGCTTTGAAAGCCATCCCCGCTCGAACTGTTGTGCCAAGGAGGCTGATCCACCAACATGCTGAGGGCTCAGATGCACAGCACTGGGATGAACACAAAGAGGATTCTTTCCTGCGACTGGACACAGACCGACCTGTGGGTCTCTCTGGCTGTGACAAACACACCTACCATTGCACACAGCACTGGCCCAGCCTGAGCCGTCGTGGGGAGGATTGCTGACGGTGCTACGGTGCCGAAGCTGATATTTTGCTGTGCGATGCAAGCAAGGGCAACACGTGCCAGAAGGAGGCGGGAGAGTGTGGGGAACGTCACAGAGCTACATGGAGTCAGCACATCATTGTTTCCTTAGCACCCCCACGGAGAAGCTGGACCAGCCTCCCCAGACTCCATCCTGAAAGAGCCCATCCAGAGACTGCTTCTTAGGCTGGGTTGCTTCTGTGAGAAGCTGAACCTGCTAATAGTCCACTGCTGATCCCGCCCCTCAAGGTAATAATAATGCCCTATCCTTTACAGTGCCTGTCCCCCAAGCGGCTTACACTGTCCGGCAAACATTAACTAAGCCGGTGCTGTGGGTGATTAGCATTATGCGGAGTAGGAACTGAGGCACAGAGATCCACTGACTTGCCCAAGGATACACAAGCAATCAGTGGCAGAGCTAGGAGTAGACCCCAGGAATCCCAAAGTCTTGTTTTAGACTAGGATTTTCAAAAGCACCTAAGGGAGTTAAGTGCCAATGGGATTTGGGCATCTAACTCACTTGAGTTCCTTTGAAAGCCCACACTTAACCAATACTCCATCAGAGGAAAGGATGGATTCTTTTATGCCTGAGAGAATCCACTCCTGCCAGGAGGCCCTGTCCTCTAGGAACTCTGGATTTGATTCCCAGCAGATTGTTTTTATCAACCCTGTATTTAATCAAGTGCTCTCTAATTTAACATGAGCAGCAGTTCCTGTCTCTGAGAGGTTTGGTGAGCAGCCAGAAACAGCCCCAATAAAACAACTTCAGTATGCTGATAGCAGAGCATGAGGAATTCCAGTGGGAAGAGCAGCATGGGAGAAGGAGCAGGCAGCCTGTGTGGAAACACCCTTTCTCCCCCCAGGCCTATATCAGAGGCTAAATATTCCCCACCTCAGGCTAGATTCAGTGACTGAGATGTTTCTTCTTTACCAGACTAGCTAAATAAACAGCCAATGTGCAATCCATCTACAGCATGGGTTCAAAACAGCCAATTGGCACCTTGTTGGTATTGGTTTTCGCTCACTTTCCCCAGACCATTGTGCATGGCTGCATTGGATGGACTGGAATAGTGTTAATAATAACAACAGCCACCCCTACCTATTATCTTGTGGTTTTAATCCATACATCACATTGCCATTAGTCCCATTTTACAGATGGGGAAACTGAGGCACAGGGAAGGAAAACGACTTGCCCAAGGTCAGGGCAGAGCCAGGAACAGGATCCTGGTCTCCTGAGTTCAAATCCAGTGCTCTATCCACTAGGTCACACTGCCCTGAAACCAGCCACTCACATCCACTGGTTGATGTTTAAGAAAAGTCTGGGGCCAGCTTTCAGACACGGGTGCCTGGGGTCAGGCCTAGCACCTGGTAAACGGAAAGTTTCCACATTGGTCCCAATGACAGTGTCCATCTAAAAAATTCTACAAAAACCCGTCAAGCTAACAAAACCCAAGTATGTTCTGACCCCTGATCAGGGAAAGGAATTAACCGCTGGGACAATGGACAATCGCCAGCACTACCCATTTGGAAACCCAGGTAGGCTGTCTTTCTAAATGCTCTGCTCTAGTTAGACCAGGGATTAACGGAGGGCAGCTCTCTGGCCTAGGCTATGTGGATGTCACAGTGCCCTTAGAATCTATGAAAAACAACTTGGAAATTGCAATGTTTTTGCCTGTTTTTGTTTCATTTTTTACCCTCTCCCATGTGCAGCAAGTGAATGGCCTGGAAGGCCACATGTTCCAACGGGCAGGTTGCTGGGCAGGATGCAGGAGTCCTGGGATTACACCTGTCACTGATCTGCTCTACTCTGGGATCACAGGCAAGTCACTTTTCCTCTCTATGCCCAAATTCCACTTCCCACCCTGGGTCTCTCTAGTCCCTTTGGTCTGTAAACTCTCCAAGGCAAGGACTGTCCCTCACTGGGGTGGCCTAGTGGTGGGGCCACTCAATGCAATGGCTGTTTGCACCTCAGGTGATGAAGCCACAGTGAATTGCTGTATGCGTAATGTACGATTTTATCACAGGCTGTAGGAGTGAAGTGCAAGTGGCCAGTATTTCTCTGTGGTTATCACTAAGCTCCAGCATTTGTATCCTTCTGCTCAGGGGCTTCTGGCATCTGCTCCTGACTGAGGTGGGATCAAGATCAGGTCCTCAATGCAGGAAAGGCCAATGCAGAGAAACTTCTTAAGCTGCTGGCATTAAATAGGCACTAAGGCCTGATCCAGAAAGGTATTTAATCACCTAAACCCCATTGAAATCAGTAGGAGTTAGGCACCCTAACTACCTTTGGGGATCTGGGCCTTAGCCATTAGGTCTAGCCCATGAAAAGCATTTACCATGCAACAGCCTCAGCTTCCAGTCATAGTCCCAAAACAGAATTCACCAGGAATATGGGAGTTTTGAGAGTGATGAGAAATGGAGGCCAGTGTTTGAAGGATGGGTGGTAAACAGCAGCTTCCACTAGTACTTCAGGAGGATGTTAAACAGCAGCTATTAAAATTAGACATTTTTAAATCAGCAGGTCTGGAGAACTTGCATCCAAGAGTTTTAAAAGAGCTGTCTAATGAGTTCACTGGACCATTAATGTTGACTTGCAATAAGTCTTGGAACTCTGGGGAAGACAAGATGATCCTTATGATCCCCTCTGGCCTTGGAATCTATGAGAAGAGCCCAAGAGAGAGAAAATACACAATACATCAAAGAGCCAGAGATCAATCCTGTAATGACCCACTTACACAGGAGACTAAATCAGTGTCTCTCACTGTCACTTGCCAGCAGCACTGGGTTTGCAATGGTGCCAAGGGCTCTGGGCCTCACTCAGAAGGAGCCCTGACACCTGGACTGTGGCCCCACCTCCCACTCCACCAGCACTCCCCCACCCACCACTCTCTCCTCTTTGCCCCCTCACTCTCTCCCCCCATGCAAGTGGCATACAAGGCCTCAGGGGGAAAAGGCTGAGTGGGGGTAGGGCTTCAAGATATAACGAGGGTGTGGGGTCATGATCCAGGCATCAGGGCCTACAAAAGATTAATCCAATCCTGCTTGCCAACCTTTGCATCTCACACCACCCAAGGAATGTTGTAGATGAGGATAAGCAAGAGAGCTCACATCACACAAATAATCCACAAATAATCAACCTTTGTCAGTTTGTTCTGAATAGAACTGGGAGCATATCTGGCAAAACAGTTTTTTTCATTTTAACTCAGTTTTTCCAAATTTCAAACATCAGACAGTTTCATCCAACTCTGGTTCTGAAAGGTTCATCTCTCTCTACCCTGGTCTCATGCATATCTGCACCTGCAGAGGCCAGAGGGGACTGAAACCAGAACTGATGAGGAATCTCACGAGAAGTTTATTCTACAGCCTAATCCAGTGCTCATCCAAACCAACAGTAGATTTGCCATTGGTTTTGATAGGGACCAGATCAGACCCCAGGGATGTTCTCAGCCCAGTTCAGATAAATCAAGAAATTTGGTTAGTTCCGGTATGATTTTGATAACAGTTTGTGCAAACAGACTCCAAATTGGTTGTGAGTCACTCCCCACACATTCTGATAAACTGGGTACAATTCAGCTATAGAAGCAGATGCTGTGATTCCAGCTTTACTAGCTATGGACAAACTCTCTCTCTAAGGTCTATTTCAGTCTCACTTGGATGTTGTGGGCTTCACTCAATCTTGAATGTTATTGGGCTACATCCTGCTTAAGAGAGACTGTGAAAAACACAGCATAGATTGTGGGAAAAAAATCCAGTGAACGATCTATCAGAGTGGAAAACAAATCCAGAAAGTCTGTGAACAAGAAGAGCAGAGAGGGACAGAAAAATTGAAATGAAGAATAAATCCAGTACAGTCCACCAACCTCCTACTCATCAGCTTACAACCGGCTGGGATCCCACCATAGCATATGGCACAGTTTCAGCTGGAACTCATCATTTCACTTTATTTTAGGGTTTAAAGGAATTGTGCTGGAAAGAAAAGGGTTAGATTACAGGGGGAAATGTTGAACAAACTCACACTAGTTTTGCAAACCCATAAAACAGGCTGCAAGCTTCATAAAACCTCAACCTCAGAAAATCCTCCCTCCCTGCCTCTAATTTCCTCCTTGTTTGAGTTGCAGTCTCACTCAGCTCCTTGTTGTGGGATAAGATGTGATGAACTCCCCTCTCCTTAACAGATAGTGACTTTTACAGCCAGAGCTGGCACTTGCCTCTGCTCTGCTTTTCACAACTCAGGAGCCCGAGGCTGGATCAGAGGTAGCCCTAGAGCAGAATCCCACGAGGAACGAGCTTGACCTTTCCTTGGAGCCCAGCTGTGTTCCTTGATCACAAATGCAAGCAGGTGGGGTTGTATGGCTCTGCTCCAAAGCCAAGTAATTCATTACTTGAAAACATTACAACTCCCTTGTGACTCATCCTGTATTTTTCTGGGTGTAATTTGTTCTTTGTGTTACTCAGCTGAAATTCTATTTGGTTTCTGGGCCAAGAGAGAGAGAATTCTCTCAGCTGCACCCTCCGTTAAGAGTCCACGAGGAACTCAGGTATGGTAGTAAAGGCTAGCGCTCTAACATGAATGACAAGGGCTTAGGAAGCTCCCTGTACCTGGATGGTGTTTTCTAAGGGGCATATATGAAGGCCCTGAGCAGAGTGGGAGATTTACACTGAGGCTAGTTAAGTTCCTACTCCCCATTCATAGCCAATGGGAGCTGGTCTCGTAACTCCCATTTGTGCCTTTGTAAAAATCTCTCCCTGTGTAACCAGCGCTGTTCTGCTGCACAAGGGGTGCAGAATCCCAGCAGCACAGGGCTAGGAGGATCCACATATCCATGCACACTGCATAGCCCTCCTCCACCCTGACATTGGTAGGCAAGCAATCTGCAGCTACATGGCTCTGCTGATCAAACCAACCCTTGGTGGGGGCCTCGGCAGCTATGATGGCTAGAACACTGGAGGCTTCAGAGCAGCTTGGCAGGGGAGAGGATGACTGGAGCATGACAGAAACAGGGCCCCTGAGCTTACTCCAGCCCCAGCGCTCTGCTACCTCCTTCCATTCACACACTGACAAGAGCATCAAAATAGTCCTGCCTTTGCTCTGATGTTGTTTGACAGCCCTGACCATGGAAGGAGACTCTCTAGGGAAAACTACAGAGAAGTACACAGACAGAGGCAGTTACAAGGTGGCAGTATGGACAGAAAAACCAGCCTTGAGACTGAGAGGTAATGAGCTGGGATTCAAAGAGAGAATAAAAATCACCCCACTAAAAATACTGTTCCAAAATGGCTAAAATGTTGGTGTCCAGCTACCCTCTGACATGGACAAAAAACGCACTTTTCCCTAATCTCATTCCCTTTTTGCTGAAATTGAAAACAAAAAAACCGCCTGAGGCATCCACCTGGCATAGAAAATTTCAGCACAAACAGTTAAATTTGGCAGAGCTCTAAGGAAGTGAAAATATGGTTTTATCCTGGGAAATGTCAGCCAACCTTTACTATAGCTTGTGCTACCAGAGCCACCTGTAATAACATATCCAGGCTAATTCCCCAGCCACACACAGTGCCCATCCTAACTAGTCCATCAACTGCACTGACAGCTTTAACTTGGGGAAAACAGGATGTGATCATGTAATAAAAGACTGTATCAGAAAGTATGTACACAAGGGGGTTGAAATAAGGTTGCACTCTGGCATTTCCTAACTGTTGAGTGCTTGACTTTACAAACTTCACTGCTTTAATATATTTGTACTGTGATTTCCTATTGTAGCGGGGTGGCTACCCGCTCCAATCCTGAAAGGGTTAAAACAGCCCTGCAGAGGACTGCTGCTGGAGAAAAGCAGCCTAGCAGAGGGTTGTATCTGGAAGGGGATTGACAACAGCTGGGCTGATAGTGAAGGCAACCACAGCTGTAGCCAAGGTAATCAGGGCCCAGCTAGCCCTTATAAGAGGGCAGTGGGCCAGAAGGAAACAGGTACTCTCTCTAGCTATGTGGAGGAAGTGGGACCTGGCTGCTTAGAAAGTGAGGAAGATACCTAGGCTAGGGCAGAACTGGGGAAGCAGTAGGATGAGCGGGGGAGCTTGGGCCTGGCATCCTCCCAGGCTGCAAGCCTGAAACAAAGGCTTAAGTAAGGTACTGGGATTAGGTAAAGGCAGCAGGTCCAACCCCCCTTGCCTGTGATGACTGGCCACGACACTGCAGTCTGCTCCAGGAAGCGGGGGCTATATGGTGACTAGCAGTAGTCCATAAGCTGAGGCAAGGTAGGATTAGGGGGTGGGGGTTCCCCAGGGAGGGGAGACCTATGGAGAGTGGGGTTTATGGCCAGGGGGGCAGCACCCCAGCTAAGGGGGCCCTGGGGTCTGGGAAGGACCCTGGGGTGGTGATAGGTGGGACATCAACCTGCAGGGGGCGCTCCAGAGGCTGGAAGAGCTGATTCCCTGGAGGACTGATAGGAGGCACTGTGGGGGTGAGTCCTCACTCTGTCATGCCTATAAAGAAAAATATAAATGGAGGACATCTCCCTGCACACTTATCTTCAGGAGGGTTGGAACTCAAGACTTCCAACAGTCCAATATAGGCCTCTATCTCTGGGGATCAGATAAGCAGTGATATGGGCCTACTATCTCCTAGTGGCACTAACTGCTTGAAAATTTGGCCCTAATCACAATAGCTGGCAGCAGTGGTAGGTTGTTCTATTCTGCACCAGCCACTCATGGGGGCAGCATACCATACTGAAACAGTGGGTTACACATGCAGCAGTAACCCCATTTTACAGACCACATACCAAAGTACAGAGATTGGGAAAGTCTTTTGTGTGGGGCAGTGTGGCTAAGTGGCAGAGACTCAGCTGTGTTTTAGCACCATGGGTTCTAATCCCAAATCACCCAGAAAGGACCTTGGACTACTTCCGTTCCTGGCCCCCCTTCTCTGTTAGGAATATTATTAGTCTGCCATAGAGAGGAGGTTCTAACTCACATTACCTCTATCCTGCGTCTGCTTTGCTTTTCCTTGGAAAGAACAAGGCTGCCAGAGGCCAGGCATGGAATCTAGGAGGCGGGATCTCAGAAGGTAGAACATTCAATAAAGGGCAAGAGTAGCTGAAAAAGTAAACACTTCTGAAGTCTCTGTCTAGCTGAGCTTGTAACCATCAAACCCTTATTACAGAATCATAGCTCAGTAAAACAGCACAGGGGAGGTTACATATTGGAGAGTAACCTTTAAAGAACAGTATGTGGTGGTGAGACTAAAGCCAAATCATAAGTGCCTTTGTTCATGGGGTTTTATAATTAGTCAAGCTGTCAGAGAAAATCATCTAAGAGATGTAGATTGAATCCAGGTGTCTCCTACACACATCCACCCATATTCTCCCAGAGTGATGTCTCAGCAATGTATTAGTTACATAACTAGAGCCAGTGAACAATTTCCAGTGATTTATATGCCAGTTATTTTCTGATTGTTAATTTTTTTCCAAACAGATCAAGCTTTTTACTGGTTGCTCATTTATTAAGTGTCCAACAAATAATATTCTCAGATGTATCAGAGCTATGGATGGTTCCCAGACTAATCACAACGGTGGTCAGTCAGCTACCTGAGCTTTCTGTCTGGCCGTGTGTCACGCGGCATTATTTCTGCTCTCTGATTAGAGGACCTAACCTAAAATTTAGAAGAACTACCTTCACTTCTGAGTGAAACAAGCAGCAAGTCTAATTTCTTGATTAAATGAGCACTTACATGCCAAAAAAAAAAAAAAATCAGTCTCCGCAAATACCGGTATGAGCACAAGGATGAATGTTCATGAACAGCAATTAATACATGAACAGGCAACTGGAAACTTTGCTTTTGATTCATTTAACTGTCTGCCTTTGGAACCAGGTCTATACATGGCCTCCACGTGACATACCTCCAGCTACATGAGAGTCAAAACACAAGCTTTAGATCCAGAGTGTCAATGCCACAACATTCTGGGATGTTCAGAGCATGTAGGGGCCACTTGCACCTTTTAGGCTAAGGCTTGGAACACACCTAAGTCTGAGAGCATTTGAATCTAGGAGTTTAGATTAGTCCACCTTTAACTGAGGTCAATAGTGCGTCAGTCTGCAGTGTTGTAACCAGAAGGCTTTAAGTCAGTGTCTCTGTGGCAGGATCAGCCTGGGTGAGAAGCTGTGTTCAGAGGAACATTTCAAGTACCTTTGTATTATATTTATTTCTCACCATCATTATTGTCTGTTTCATGTTTCCCCAGTGGAAGAATCCCTCTTTAAGAGGAAGTGAAGTAAATGTGTATTTAGCCCAGCTAGCAACTGAAAATAATTCTTGAGCTGTCTAAGCCAGGATAGAGCACAACAGCTAGGCATACAGCCAATGACAGTAATCCACCCAAATCAACGTGCATCATTTTCCTGTGTACATTTACTGTGCAAGGATCTAATTCAGTGCTTTCCAGCCTCCTAGATGCCATTGACTTCTTCTGAAAAGAAATAAAATCAGAGCACTTAATATTTATTTAATTTGTCACCATCCCATGACCAGGTAAATCTAAATGGACGAGAATGATGTTAGGTTTTAACATACAGTGGCTGTTGCTGTGATCATTTGGTGCAAAAGGTAATTGCCAGTACAAGCCACAGTCTTCAAGTCTATCACTGCGTAATTCCAGAGCCCTTCCAAGTACTGCCAATGTTGCATCATTTCTTACCTGCTCAAACCAGTTTGGAAGGGCATCTCCAACATCCCTACTCTTTCTTTCTTGGCTCCATTTTCAATTCACATTGGCACTCGTATTGCCACAGTTTTCAATAGCCTGTCTGTTCTTCAAGAGCTTACACAGAAATGGATGAGAGAGGCCAAGGCTGGCTGCAGCTTTTCATTAATTACTTTTCTGAGATGACACTATCTGGTGATGCTGACAAAAACCAAGAGATGTGGTGCAGTCATTTGCAGCCACTTATGTGGGATAGATGAGGCCATTTTTCACAGAATAATGTGGAAATGTATGGAGTTATTGGTGCCAGATTTACAGCTCCAACTGTCTTGCATCTGGATTTCATTTTGAGAGCAGCCAATGTAGAGAATCCCTTTTCAAAACAAGGTATTCAGTATTTCCCATGTCTGCGTGACAATTCTGGAAACTCTGTTGACAAAGGAAGCTAGACTGCAAAATGTCATTCTTGCTGAAAGGACTTCCAGAGAAATCTCACATGCCTGTTTCTGTAAGTCCCTTCTGGAGAACTAGAAAAATATTAGTTAGGTCTGGAGATATTCCACTTTCAGCATCTGCAAAAGGGTTCCTCATTCATTGTTCATTAGCAACTTGCAAGGGAAATATGCATGAAATGCCTCTTTGAGGAAACAAAGGTGACTTTATCATGTGAGTTCAGTTCATTTTTGGCAACAAAGTCAATGTCTTCTTAATCATGCCATCTTCTTGTCTCCTATGTTAAACACAATAACAGAGGCCCCTTGGACTCACAAATTTAGTTCACTTGGGTAGTGAACAGGTTGCTAAGTAGCTAACCTGACTAACCATGCATGCTCTTCAAAATTCAAGACATCTTCTGGTGGGCACTCCTAGGCCTTTCCCTTCCCAGGCAACTGTGCTCCCTTGTGGGTTCTTCCTGCTACCCGCCTGGTTTGAGATATTCAATTCCGGAGTCTTTGGTAAAGCTATTGTTTAAATACTTTATTCTAGAAATGAAATAACGAACACTGGAACTCTGTTGGGTAGGCAGAGTCACAGTGGGGCAACCTAACCAAATAATACTGTAGCAGGGTGGCTACCTGATCCCAGCCAGAAAGGGTTAAAGTCAGCCCTGGGAGAAGGCTGGGGCTGCATGTGCAAAACCCAAGCTGATTAGAAAGCAGGCTCAGCAGGGTGGCCATGCCCCAAACAGACCAGCAGGCCCTTATAAAAGAGCTGAGAGGCAGGGGCCTGGGAGAGAGAGAGTCTCCTTCTCTAGCTGAGGAGGCAGATGCCCCTGGCTGCAGGGGAAGCTTAAGGTACCCAGAGTAGAGCAGGGCTGGGGGGAAATAAGGGGTGCTGGGGGAGCTCTGGCCTGGAGACCCTCAGGCTGCAGGGCCTAGGAGACAGTCCAACAAGGAGCACTGGGGTTGCAGGGGGCAGCCTATGGGTAGTAGTGGAGGCAGCAGGCCAACCCTCCTAGCCAGTGATGAATGGCAATGACACTGCAGTCTGCCCCAGAGAACGGGGGCAAGTGGTGACTGGCAGTTGCCTAGACTGAGGCAAGGTGGGGATAGGAGGTGGGGGTTCCCCAGGGAGGGGAGACCCACAGTGAGACTGTGGGGGTACTGCAGAGGTGCAGCACCCCAGGGAAGAGGGCATCGGGGTCCAGGGAAGGACATGGAGCCTGTGCAAGTGGGACTACGGACTGCAGAGGGCGCTCTGGATGCTAGTGAGAGCTAATTCCCAGACGGACCAGCGGGAGGCGCCACAGGGTGAGTCGCTGCTTTGCTTACAAATACCTAGTCAGATAATGTCAAAAACCTGGTAACAGTATACATATTAACAACTGACCAATCAATATAGAGCACAAAGAAGTTACCAACAGATTAAAAAATCAGGAACTGTTGCTGGTTAGAGTAAGTCTAGTATCCTACACTTGATCCATAACAGGACTTTGAGATCCACATTCCTCAGGCCAGAAGTCCCTTCTGTACATGTGCAGATCCACAAAGGTCACACAGGAGACACCATGGCTGACAGCCCTTGGGCTGCACTCATTCTGCTGGCTCTATACTATTAGTGCAACCTACACCACCCATTGGTGCTCCATCAGAAGCAGCTAAAGCTCTCCAGGCAGCGCGAAGTGATGAGCGAGCACCCAATCCATCGGAGTGTGACGGGGAAGATGTTCATGCTTGCTGCTCATCTCATCACATACGGCAATAAATACAACACATCGATACCCAAGAATTTATCAGATGATCTATCTTCACTGAGTCCGCTAAGCTCTCTCCATTTTCTGTGCCCTCATCTCCTGTGAACGTCAGGGGAGGTTGTGATCTCTTAGTACCTTGTAGGATGCTGCTTCACACCTAATATTTTATAAATCTTTGAATGTGCAAAGTGCTGTATTATGACAGCAACATGCAGGGGAAGAATGTGGGGTCAAGTGCTCCCCCCAGGTTTCTGAGTGGCTTGTTGGAGGGGTGGAAGCCCCTGGCACGCTCAGCCCCATCTCTGGCCTCTGGGCCTTGGTGGGGAGCAAGGGGTGGGACCAATCACTTCTCACGCTGTTTGCTTTGGGTTCCTATTCTGTGCAGCACAGTGGCTGCCTGAGAGAGAGCCTGGCTGGGAGGGTGGCCCACTCTGCCCCCTCTGCTACCCGCCGGGGCCTGGATGATGGGGCTAGGGGCCAAGCAAGCAGGAAACGTGCTGAGGGAGTGGGGGCTTCTGCTTGCTTGGCCCCTGTCCCCAGCAGCCAGGCCTGGGTGGAGAGCGGAGGGGGCAAGCAGTCGCCATGCTGCACAGTCAGTGACCCGGAGCAACCATCTTCAGCCGGTGTGAGAAGCAGCTCCCTCCTGCTCCCCGCCCAGGCCCAGCTGCCAGGGAGAGCGGCTAAACATACCGGGAGAGAGGTGCAGCAGAAGAACAGAGCCCCCCAGCCCAGCAGGTAACTCTGGGGGCAGGGAGAGTGTGCCAGCCTTGGACTGGGGGCAGGGTGAGGGCAGAGGAGACATATGGGGTGGCCATAGGTCGTCCTCTTTAGATTGTGCCCCCGCCCCAGTATCAAGAGGCCAGCAAAGCACACACAGAACTGTAAGCCTCTGCGCAGTCCCGCTGAAGTCAATGGGGCTACTCACATGCTCAAAGATATCCATGAGACTGAGCCCTAAGCGCTGTGCTGGATCCGAGTGGTAATTGCTGTAGCAGGTGGAGCAGCTGATAGCTTAAGGCAAAGTGGAGGGTTCAGCAAGTCATTCACTGCTGGGAAACGTTTGACCATTGCCAGTGCAAACCATGAAAATAAGGCGCAAAATATTGTGTGTTTTTTTGTTTTTTTATGTTGCAGTGAAGTTGAAATCTGAATGTGCACTGCCATGAATACCAAGTTCTGTTTACGCACTGGTCATTTCCCAGCAGTTAGTGGCCCGACTAAAAATCGCATATCTAACCTCCGAATCATCTCCACTAATAACCCTGTAGAGTATAAGGTAGAAAGAACATTTAAAATCCAATATCCTTTTCATAATGGGTGCTGCTGGGTTTTTTCATTTCTTTTCTCAGTGGGCAATGAAAACAACCCAGTTTCACTTTTGTCAGTTTCGGATTCTCACACAGTCCTTTGGGTTGCAAATATCACAGCAGAGCGCTTATTTGTTATAAACACTCTCCTGAAAAGGTTTCAATATAAGCATCATCTTCGAAAGCCAAAAGCTTGGGCCAAATTTCACCTGAAAATGTCCTAGAATAGCCATGATTTTATTGAGAATCTTGCAATATTTGATGTTTTTCTCAGGTCTTGAGCACCTGGAGTCAGGGGAATATATTAAAATCTCTACTTTTTTTTTCAAATGAAAGTTAATTTCTCTTGGGTACAGAGAAAAGCTGGAGAATGTGACCGAGCCCTCAAAGCTTCCGAAAACAGATGGCAAATAAAAAGAATTCAACCTGTTTTATTTTTATAACTCATTATTTGTACGACACGATCCTGCTCTGAGGGCTTGACTCGTTGACTGCTTAGTGTTGGCAATACTGGTTTCCTTTTTTTAAAAATGCCCACAGTAGCCAGCAGCAAATAGGGTTTCATTCTCAAGGCTCCTTCAAGGTTTACAATGCATACTCAATGCTGGCTTTGAAGTTTAATATTTTTCTGTCCACTGTGCATAAGAGCTGGATTCAGTAAATCTGTCTGTAATGTGAAACGCCTGCAACGCTTTAGACCGGGGTGGGGGGGAAATGGCTGGCTCCACACACAGCCAGCTGATAAAGCAACTGCTGAAAAATGCACTCGGCTCCTTCGTGCGTGTAGCCTTCTAACACTACTCAGCTGTGATTCATATGCCTCCGGAGATTCAGGCCAGAGTTCCAGCATGCAGCTCAGGGCTTTTCCTCCATGACTGTCCTTGGTGGTCTCTCTGCCCCTCTGGGGTAGAGATAAGAGGGGGTTATTTTGTTGTGTGTCAAATGTGTTACAATGCAGCTATTAAGGTGCTGCAGTTGCCACTGTAACTTTAAAGTTTTAATCAGCTTCCCAGCAGAAACCCAGTTTGGACAGACACAAATCCCTCAAAGCGGGGCCTTTCTGCCTGTGTGGGTCTCCACAGAAGAATCAACTGTAGGGTGGGGGAAAGGTAGTGGTTCATCAGATAAGGTGTTCGGAGTGCTCTCATGTGTGGAAAAGCCTTCTCCATGTCTTGGAGAAGTCATAACACAGGAAGGACTTGGCCTGGGAACTTATTATTTCCTTTATTCACTTCCCTTCCTTGAGAACTACCAGACAAAGACCCACCGACATCTGGAAGGTTGATTTTTTGCAGTAATTTGCTATGGGTTTTGAAACTCAGAAAAGTCTGAGAGCTCCTAGTGGACTTTATAGGGCCCTGGGGAGCACAGAGAGCCACTGGCCAAGGAGCCTACCTGTGCAGATTGAAAAAATGTAGTCTAGGCCTTTTCAAAGAACCTAAGGGAGTTAGGCACCCTAATCCCATCCAAGATGGGTGCCTAATTCCCCTAGCTTCCTTTGAAAATGCCAGTCCTAAAACATCCATTAAAGTAACTTTGCAAAGCATTGGTGGGTGTTGATGGAGAGCAGTAACAAGCAGATGGGAGAGGCCCAGGGCTGGCTCCAGGGAGGGTGCAGTCTTGTGTGGCCACAGTGGTGGATGGGCAGGGTCAGAAAGCAAGAAGATTCTAAGTCAAGGTTGGGCAAACTACGGCCCATGGGCCACATCTGGCCTGCAGGCCCCTCCTTCCCGGTCCCCAAACTCTCGGATGGGGAGGTTCCCCGGTCCCTCCCCCGCTCTCCCCCACAGCCTCAGCATGCTGCGCAGGCAGCACTCTGGCCCGTAGTTCCTGCCAGCGGCTTCGGCAGTGCTACGCTCTCCACACTCCTGAGGGGCAGCATATCTAGCTCCCACAGGCCACGTGGAGCCAGACGCACTGCGCGGCATGGTGAGGGGGGCAGAGAGTCGCAGGGGGCGGTCAGCATGGACAGGGAGTGGTTGGATGGGGCAGAGGTTTGGAGCGGGGGCGGTCAGGGGATGGGGACTGGGTGAGATTGTATAGGGTGTGGGACTCCTGGGGTCTCTCAGAGGGTGGGGGGGTGAATAGGAGTCAGGGCAGTCAGGGGACAGGTAGGGGGTGGGATTCTAGGGGGACAGGGTAGAGGGGTGTGGGGGGGCCCTGTTCTAAGTTTAAAAAGGAAGTCTGAAAGTCAAGCTTGCCCCAGGTGAGATGGACAGAATGCTGGCAGGAAGAGGAACTTTTCAAGGTGAGGACCTCCCCCTTGAGAGCGTGTATCTCCCTGTCAGTCAGGAAGCTGGTGCCCAGCTGCACGGTAATGTGAACTCAGCACTGTCCCAGACACAGCAAATGCCTTCTCCACATCTGGCCAGTCGGGGGCCTCTGCCTAGTCCTCTCCAGTGAGATTCTAACCACTGTGATCCAGACTTCGGCCATTTCCTCTGGCATGTAGCGGGAGCTTGATCATCACCAAGAGTCTATTTGGCAACTTATTCCATCAGCTGTCCAAAGAACTGTTTGCAGATCACTCGATCAGCTCTGCATGTGGCCAGACAATATTCGTCACCTCAATGACTCTCTGCCGGCCAATGATTTCTTGATGAGTACCCTGTCCCACTCTTCGGCCAGCTCTAATTCATCTCACTCAACCACAGCGAGAGTTCCACTAGCACCACCTGCAGCAGCCCACTTTCATGGGAGGCCCAGATATATCTCTGGCATTGTCCCACCATGCCCGGCACAGGCATTGCTCACTCTAAACCACTACCCCAAGGAGCCATCCCGATATCTGCTCCCCCCCACAGCTACCTAAACGTCTCCCCCCACCCTCACCTTGGCCTGTCTGTCTAAACCCCATCACCCTAGTACCTGAGTGCATACATACTCTGTCAACTGGGTGATCGGTTCAATCCCACGTCAAATCTTTGCACATAGACACAAAGTTTCTGGGATGTAGCCACCCAGACTAGGCCAGGATAGCATCTTCCCTGTCACTTTGCAGTGCTCTCCTCTCCAGTCCCAGGTCCCTTCTACCCCTGCTTAGCAGGCACAACATACACAAGTGCTCTGTTCAGATACTGCTGACAGCAATTATCCATCTGGCCAGATGCAGCCAATTACCCCGTGTTCATGTGAGCCCCACAGACTCCATTCTGCTCACTCTGTCTCCATTGGACACTTTCATCAAGATGGATATGGAGGGTCTGGGCTTTGGGGAATTCCCCATGGGCAGGGCAACCTTTTCCAGAGGCTTGCAGGCTAGAGCAGTGCTGATTGTTTGTGCAGCTGCCAGAGCCCCTTGTAAGCCATGGAGAGGCCCTTGTTTATGGTAGTGCAAAAGGGCATCAAGTGGGAACCTGAGGATGAATCTGAGCCAAGGAAAAGGAGGGGAGACATCAGAAGTAGATGGCTAACTGTCCAGTCTATTAATCTAGCAGGGGGCAGGATGGGAGCTTGGAACAACCGGAGCTAGACCGGGCACTGTCCAGGAGACTAGACTCCACGGGCCAATTGCACTGAAGTAGCTTTTTGCACAGGTCATTGAAGTCTATTGCTTCAGCGATGGATTGAAAAGCCCGCTGTGTTCTAAAGCTAGCGTTTGTTGTCTGTCTCAGGGTCCTGCGTGTATCATTTCAGAGCAGGCGGAACGTGTTTTTCCTTGCATAGTGCCTCTTATTCACTGGTAATGAAGCGTTTCATCTTTCACACATGGGACAATTGGACTCTCTCAAAACAGCACAGAGAGAGTGTGCAGTCAGCAGCATTAGGAAACCAACACAGACCTTTCTGCTGAGGCAAGGCTTCAAGGGCTGGTGTCATGCCGGGGGACACAGCACGTTGGAAATGAAAGCCACCCTGCATATAAACTGTTATGTCTCTCCCAACACAAAGAGCAGAAAGGTTCTTTTCTATTCTAATACGCAGCTCTTCCACAGCACTTTTATCAGCAGACCTCAAAGCACTTTACAAAGGAGATCAGAGAGTGACTTGGCCAAGGTCAACAGCAAAGTAAGGAGTAGAATCTAGATCTCTGGAAACCTAGTCTAGTGTCTTATCCATTAGGTCTCACTCAGAAAGCAACACAACAAGAAAGAATCAAAGTAAAATCTCCATAAGCAAGCACAGCATATGTCTCTTCTGAGACAGACCCTGCATTTAATACAAAATGGTTGCCTGCCTGGACAGAGATCTAAGCGATTTAAAGGTCCAGTACAGCAGTAACAATGGAATAACAGCTCTATAGCTAAGTAACCCACACAACTATTGCGCTCAAAGGGCTTCTTTGACTGGACATGATGGTGACCAGCAGCAGATTTGTGGTGGTGTGGCTGCTTTGGGCTCTTCTCACTATTGTCCAGCCAGCTGGAGGCCAAGAAGTCTGAGTGGCACTTCAGACATGTTCCCTCAGCACCCCATAGGAAGGAGCGGCTGCTCAGTTAACCCCCAAAGAGGAGACCTATCCTATTCACAGGGTCTCACCCCACAGGCAAGCTAACTGGCTGGGCCCTGTTAGAGGTAGTGGTTGTTTTGGCAACTGGGAATGTTAGCAGAGACTGACATCTCAGCAAAATGCCGAGGCCACTGCCAGTAACTGGAATATCGATTACTTATTGCCAAAAGCAGCTATAAGGCCTCTGTAGCAACTTTAGCATAACTAGACAAGCTGGGGCGAGGGGTACCCACAAGAACTGAGCATGATCCTGCACCATCCTGTTGGGCTTTCTTCTAAACTACAGAAGCATGCTGTGTTGAAAAACAGGAAGTCTGCCTATATTTGACTTCTGGTGTGTGTTTGTCAGGGCCCACAAGACCACAATCTCCATAAAAACATCTATGCACAACTAACGGCTTAAACTTCTTGGTTAACTATCGGCTATTGGTGACTGACAAGTTATGTAACACTTACCTAAAAAGGGGAAAAAGTCTGAGATGAGTGGACTCATCTTAAGATCTCCAGGGGCAGACAGAAGGCTGGCCACCAGAAGCCTGTCACTGACCATGCAAAGACCACTCCAGACTTTGGGTAGCTATAGTTTTAGGGTGCGCTAATCTATTGCATGCATGTGTACATGCTTGAGACTCAATAAAGTAAAAACTTTAAGTGAAAGCACTCTTGTTCGCACGAATCATTTATTGGATGGAGGAGCTGTGTCCCTTATTGATTTATTTCCTGACCCCACCTTCCAAAGAGTAAAGTTATCAAGAACTTTGGGTTCAGAAAAACCCTGAATAATGGGATGATTGCACCACTTGGGGAAGCTGCGCTTGGGAAATATGGGGAGGGCTACACACTTCAGATAAGCATGCAGCCTTTGTGACCACGGTGAGCTGCAAACAGGTTTACACAAGCTGAGATTCAGCTGAGCAAAATGGCCTCTGTGATGCTAAAACTAGTTCTGTCCTGCCTGCTGTTGCTGTCATACACTGCTACCCACCTCACACACAGTTATCTGCTCCATCGCCAGTGGAGCAAGAGCTAGGAGCTTGGATTAACTGATGTTAGGCACCATATGCAAACCTGAATGAGCATCTGAGTTCCACTAACAGCTTCCTCCTCACAGTGAGGTCTCAAGCAGTTTCTCCATTGGATGCCCTGGGGTTTTGCTTCTGTTTCCTGGGATTGTTCAGGATGGTCGGGAGGGGCGGGAACTGACAACTGGAAAACCAGTCAAGACGGACCTAGTGGAAAATACCAGCTGGCAGCTTCCTGAGTGAACAGCTCCAGCAGTGGTGCCCTCAAGGCACCACCATCCCCAGTAGAGACCAGAGGGAGTTGGGTTTTAGTAGCTGCACTGCACACCCTCACTCACAAACAGACTGTTCCAATATGTTCTGCTGGTTTTATGAGACGCACAACTGTCCACTGGGACATAAGATACAATTACAAGGCAATTTCAATTAGAAATCAAACTATAGCTAGATAAGGTAAAAAGGTCAGAGCTATATTTAGCAATGCAGATGGATGATGGCTTTGCATCCAGCTCCAAAAATCTAGGGAAATCCCAGCTAAGGCCAAAAACCGCTGCTTTCACTCATGATTTTCTGCCAAACACGGATCCTAGAGTATGCTTCAAAGAGAATCTTTGCCTGGATTTACAGCTTTACACACTTCCTTGCTGTATCAGGCAGTCTGCAACTTAAATATATTGTTTACAGAATTTGTTCCTCTCAGCTTTGATTTTAAAAACTAATTCAAATAAACAGATTAGCCTTGGTGGTGGGATCACACCTGCCAAGTTTCAGAGAAGAGCTATTGCAAATATGACAAACAACATTCTGTGGGTCCACAATTTAAACAAAGGTTTACGAAGCCAATCAGGAAACTTAAGACAAGTCAGTTTATTGTCAATTGTGAGACCTTATCTAAGAGCACCTCCTAGAGGATACAGAGTGAGAGAACACCTGAGAGGGAATCTGATTAAAAATAATTTAACCTGGATTTTGGAAGGGGAGGTCCTATTGGGGCACTTTGAACACTTAACTGCCAAATAAAGAAACGGTGGTAGAAAATTCAACCAGCTTCATTTCCCTAGATGTTCAAAGCACAACACTCTTGTTTTCTATCCCCCTTTGTTTTGTAGAGTGAACTTGTTCTGTTACATGACCTGGGGCAATCATTCACCAGGTAACTTCAGAGTTGTTAGAAATGGGCTCTAACCAAACCTATGACCTGAACCTACATGGAATCCTGAGCCAAATATTGTGGCTCACGCCCAGCTCTGCTTGCTACCCCATTTCCAGTATAATTCAGGGTGGATTATCCCTTACACACCACCAGCCTCACTATAATAAATGATTAATCACAAAATCCATCTGCAGGAAATCAACTGTCACACAGAGCTATATACAGAGAGCAGATCTTGCCCCCCACACTCTAACTCACCCATCGTGCTGCATAGCCTCATCACCAGAAGTGGAGATAACCACCTCTCAAACCACTCAGAAACCTTAGGAAAAACTGTGAGGAACTCCAACCACCCATCATGCCTGCCCCCCAAAATACCACCCAGAACAAGGGTGCTCCATTGCTACAAACAGCTCTGAACATAAAGAGCACCAGAAAATCACTAGGAGCAACAGACACTCCAAGACAAGAGCTCTTGCACATTGCACTTGCATCCTCCTGCAGGAATGAGCCTATTACAAATGCAATACACTAACTGAATGACTCCACAGCACGCAAACTGGGAAAAGCAGCCAGGAAAGCAGAACGGAAGTTTGCTCTGTGCTGGACGCATCCACAATGACTCAAGTGCAGGGAGCATAACGTTCCATGGATAAAGCATTCCTAACCCAGGGACTGGTCAGTGTATGCCAGGCAGCCTCCACCCCATGGCCTGAAGTCCTGGTATCTCCAGGACATCAGACAGCAACTGAAGACCCGGAATGAACCTGCCTGACTGCACTAGAAGGGAGAAAAGAAAGATACCAGCACTCTTGGAGCAGACACTTCTCATGAGTCCATCCCTCCACACCCAGTGGGACCAGTGAGATGGAAAAGGTGAAGTCTCCCCCACACTGACTGATATTTGAACCTAACTTGTTCTATTGCAAAGGGGGCCTCTGTGAAGATATCAAATTCCCAACAGTAGAAGAAAGCTACAAAAACCTGCTCTGGCCCCTGGCTAACCAAGGTCAGGATGTTTCATTCTGTGCTCTGTTCACCCTGTCGTTGTAACGTAATCTCCAGTGGGAATCCCGACACCGAAACTCCAGTCTACTCCTGCACCTGGTTTTCCAGCCTTCCCCTGTAATCTCGATTCTGAATTCCAGATTGCTGCCTGGCCTGCCCCTCTGACTCTGCTCCCTCAAGCTTCAGAACTGGATGGGGAGCCTCCAACCCTCACAGCCTTTTTGCTTTTAATTTCACTCAGACTAAAAGGCTGCACCTGGAATTGAGAGCTGGATTTTGGATTCTGTAACTGCTCGATTCGTGTGTGCAATCAGCCACGGAGCACCTACAGCTGCTGGAAACACCAGACAGTAGCAGTTAGGACTTGGTCATTCTCCCACTGAAGTCCATGGCAGAACTGCCACTGACTTCCATGGGAGCAGGGTGAGGCCCTCATTCAATGTGTGGTCCATGCCTGTTCTTACACAGTACCATTATAGGAGAAAGGCTGAGCTCAATGGAGTCCAGGATGCTGAGTCCCTCACAAGAGATGCCATGTTCCACAGGAGCATGCTCCTTACTCAAGGTCTGATCTGCCATCCGCTCTGGTGTCAAGAATCATGTTAGCTTTTGGACCACAGTGTAGCACAGAGAGCTTATATCCAGCTGATTATCCACCACAATGCCCAAGTCTTTTTCTCCCAGATCTTAAGGTCAAACCTTGTTGTAAGCCCAAAGGGGGCCAGTTGTAATGACCATCCCTGTAATTTTAAATGATGCCCTGAGACTTTTTCAGAGGGCCGGTTGAGGTTATTTATTATTGTCTGTTGCTGCAGCTTGTGCATTTATTGCATCATTTAATGGTCAGTGGCTGTGCAACACACCAAGCACTTCAGCCAGGGCCAAGACACTTTACAAGCACTATTATTCATACAATACCAATCAACAGCACCATTGGGGTAGATGGGAAGAAACCCACATACTGGAGGAAGCAACAGAAATGAAACCAACAAAACTGGGCAGAGTGCAAACAGTGGCTGACCGTGGAGTTTTAACGTTCTGAATTCTCTAAATACTCAGGGGACTAAATAAGGGATTTGGACTGAAGAGAAGAAAGTCCCTCGGTCCTTCCCCAGCTGAAGGGACAACCCAAGAAAACACAGCATTTGATTTACACCCTAGTAAATCTTTCCCAGATTAATCTGCCCAGCGCTGTGATAACATGTGGATGGGTTTTACCCGGCCTTATGTAAACACATCCTTCATTCAAAGTGAATTCACTGCAGGGCAGGGAAGAGAAAAGCAATTTAGAAACATGTTCTTTACAGGGAATGGAAAAACACTTTGTCTCCAGCACTGAGAAAGGCTTTTAGACGTGCTGCCAGGACACTCACAGAACATTTGATACAATCAGTCTGCTACCAGGAGATCCATTACACACACAAGAGTTGTTCAGAGGCCACTGGGTGACCCCAGAAACAATCGCGGGCCTGGCTAATGTCACCACACCCAGAGCTGCTCTCAGCTGCCTAAATATGATTGACTTATTGTGACAAGGGGATTTAGTCTGCTTTTCCTACTTGAAGATTAAGATGTACTTTTGCATTTGGGTGAGTCAGTGTTATCAGCCCCTAAAGAAAATTCAGCTTTGAAGATAGTTCAACCATTATTTTATTTCGGAGTCCTTTCTATATTGGTCAAATTCAGCCTAACAACTCAGCATCACATCCAATCTTTCCTCTCCTCCAGCATCAGCATGCGCAGCTGCACATCTCATTGAAACAACGTTAACCTGGATGACTTTAAGTGAGAAGTTACTGTACCAGGTTAGGAATCGTTGATCCCTGGGTCCCAGGTGTGGACACGGGACAGTTCCAGCAGCTCCTGTTCTGCTTTTCCACTCAAATGGGAAGATGTCAATGCAGAAGTTGAGGACAGATCCCAAACCTAATCATATTCCTCCATGTAGATATTTGTAAAGTAAACACTGAAGTGCTCGGCCAAAGGTGAGCAACAGTCCCATCTCCCACAGTCAATTGTCATGCTGTTCGTGTCCAGAAATTCTGTCCACAGCGGGAACAGATCTGAGGTTCCACTGCTCAGCCCAGTTTTGCAAATCTCTACTTTCGTCTGAAATGCTGCACTCTTGTCACTCCCCTTAAGTATGGTGGTGGCACCCCTGTAAGTTGGCAGGGCTGCCTCTCCGTGTCCACACCTGAGGAGGCCATGCCTCCTCGCAGTTTGGTCTACTAAAGCCTTCTTCAAAGGATAAAGGGAGGAATTAGCAGTTCTCAAGGGGCCTGTCCTTCAAGCGGGAGGTGGGCCGCACACAGTCTGGGCTCTGGCCTGTAACGAGGGAGAGCTGTAGCAGTCTATCCATCTAGCCATTAAGCAGGGTGGAGTAGTCAATAGTCAGTGGTCTGGTTTGCAATCAGGAAGAGCAGCAGCAGTTTATTCACCATGTCGCTAGGCAGGGTGGGGCAGTAAACAGCCAAGGCTCTGGCCTGCAACCAGGCAGAGCTGTAGCCCCGGTCCAGGCTCTGGGACTCAAGCTTGGGGTAAGCAGTACACTCAGTCTATGCGGCTCCAGTTTGGGGTGAGCTGAGGAGCACAGGCTTCCTGACCTATGGAGGGGGAGTACTGCCACCCCAGAGGTGGGCTGTTAGGGGAGACATAGGCCTGCCCAACTCCACCACATCCCAACCCAGGACCCTATCAGCAGTAGAGTAGTCCACCACTGGGTCAGCGGAGATCCGTCTGCAGCAGGCTGACCTGGTTTCAGGCTCGCTTTCCACCAGACTACTGCCTGGTTCCCTGGGTTGCTTCCTTCTCTCCCCCTCGGGCATACCTGAATACAAGGGTCATCCTCAATCTCCTCTGGGTACTCTACTAAGGGTAGCAGTAGCAGCTCCTCTGCCTCAAGTGCACGCTGGTCTCTGGGGCAACAGCAGCTCTCCTTGGTTCTCGCCTCCAGCAACGGGGAAGAAGCATCTATCTCCTCCGGCACCTTCTTCCCAACTGAGCAGCTGAGCCGGGCTTTTATAGCTCCCTTTCCTGTCCCGCCCCTCTGCTTCCAGCTTGCAGGACGTGGTCCTCCTGGCTCCTCCCACCAGGCAACGTGTGGTGTTCCCTCCAAATCCCAGTCTGAGGAAGGCCATGCCTCCTTGCTACAGCCCATTGTGTGGACAGGTTCAGCGCATTCAACAAGTTAAAAATGTCTGCAAGGTTTGCAAGCTTTGCAATCCATATTGGGTCAGAAAAGTTTGTGGTGATCTTGGGATTGTGCATGGAAAGAAAACCCAGGAGCTCTTTGCAAAGCTCAAAAACTCTTGCCAACACTCTGTCGTGAGATAGCCAACGTATTTCCATATGAAACAATACTTTGTCATGTCTTGCACACATTTCTAAACACAGCTTTGCAAAACAGTGTGAATTCAAAGGCCAGGACTTTAAAAAAATGTACAACTGTTACAGCTACATTTAGCACATTGTGTAATTTGGGTTCCATTTTCTTTGATACAAGGGCCTGGCAATGCAACATATTATGTGTTACAATTACCTATAGTTTATGGCTCATATTCTTGCTACAACACCACTCCTACTGCCTGTCATAGTGGCAACACCATCCGTGCAAGCAGTACACACTTCTCCCAATTCAGCAATTCAATTTTCTTGAAATCATCCAATAATCTGAATATTTCCTGACTTGTCCATTCTGATAATTCCTGTCAAAGAAAATCTTCCAAAATACCCCACAGCCAAACATTCCAAACACAAACTAATAATTGTGCTGCATTACCAACATTACTTGTCTCATCACACTGAATTGCCAACTATTCACATGTACGTAGCCTTTCAGTTGGCATTTTACATAATTTGAAAGCTCTTCAATTCTCCTACCAGCTGTGTCACTAGAAAATGGTATGGCCTTAAGTTTCTTTGCCACATCTTTGCTTACCATCACTTCATACATTTCTACAGCAGCTGGAAGAATCAGTTCTTCTCCAATGGTATGGGATTTTTTACTCTCTGCAATCCGAAGCGCTGTCAAGAAAGATGCTTTCCGAGCCTTTTCTAGAAACGATGTTCTGTTTGTCATTTCAGTTTTCTGTCAATAGTATTTTTCTTTCTTTCACTGAAAACAGTCTCTCAATTTATCTTTATACTCCAGGTGCCTTGTTGTGAGGTGTGTTTCAACTTTACAGGTTTCATTGCTTCGTTTGATAGGACTTGTAAGCGTACAAAGCATTCCGGTTGTCCATTACTAAATTCTATAAAACCAAAATCAGTGTAACTTTCGGCAAACTTTCTGTTCTTCTTTGTTTCTTACTACTTGACTCTGCATTGGCCATGGCTTCAACACAACTAGCAGTACTGGTAAAAGGACATTTTTAAAACTTACCCATTTTCAATGTAATTTCCTCACACACCATCAAAAGATATTCCACTTCCACTTGCCAAAGACATGTCAGTCATCAAAATAAACTTACGTCACTTCTGATTTGCTGTCACAGAGCTGGGAGATATTTTACGTTGATGCTTATGCACTGTGAGTATTACGGTATTGTTCATTCACCATGGAATATGTGGTCTAAACAGAAATATTGGCTTTGCTGGTCTTAATTATGCAATCCTGATGTGTGGGGAGATTTTTTTTAAAAATTTTCATAATATTTTGTGGCCACCCTTCTGTAGACTCTCTGGCCCCTAAAGTCCACAGAGACCAGTTTGAGAATTGCTGCCCTAGACAATCCTTGACCTGCCCAGAGGCAACCAGGGCATCCTAATCACCAGGTTCCACAAGGAGATGGAAACCCCTGAAACTACCAGGCAGTCCATATCCCGGGGGCGGGGGGGGGCACTGAATCAGCATCACAGAAATCAGCACTCAGGACTCTGCCCAAGATCTCCACCCTCACTGCCTCTCGGGGGCCAGGCACTCTTTCTCCAACCCTGGGGCACTCTCTCCTTCCCCATTCCCTGCCTCCTCTGATTCACCCCAAACTTCTTCAAGCAATTTCCAGCCAATGGGGTTTGTGCTGAGGAAGTTCCAGGAGGCCAGCAAAGTGCATCAGAACCCTGGTTGTGGCTTTTGCTCCCTAGGTGCCACAATCACACACGCAAGCAAAGTTCTTTGCTCACCACTGGGGTGCAGCCACCTCTGGAATGGAACTCAACAGCAGCTGCACCACAAACAGTAAATCTGGGCAGCAGGTTAGGGCTGGGAGTGAAGGGGAGTCCCATGACCTGTGGGAGGGCGGGACGACTGAAACATCAGCAGAAAGAGTTTCAGTAAGCTGGAACCTGGTGTGGACACTAAGCCAAACAATGTCCTTGCACTAAGGGCCCCAAAATCTGGCCACATCTCAGTTGGACATACGCTGGTACTACCCAAGGGGACTGGCTCAGGGCAGATCACCCTTCCCCCCAGCACTCAATCACATGCTCTTACTGGAGCTTCCGCTGAGAATTCCCATCCACTCCGGGAGGTAGCGTTGTTGTCAGTTCTGAGGCCGTTCCATGCATCAGGAGCAGTGTGCAGCAAAGAGAGCAAGTGGAAACAGCAGACCCAGTCTGGAGGCTGAGGTCATTCATGGATGGGAGGGACAAGGCAGGGTTTGTGGAGAGGAGGTGAGCTATGCTGGATCTTGATGTGCTGAAGAAAAGGGAGCCAGGTCTCCTCAGGGATGTGGTGAGAAGCTGAGATTGTCCAATGAAGGTGCAAATAGGAGAAGTGGGGAGAAAAGGGCAGCACATCACATATTAAGGGAGAGACGAGGGCCCCATGTGAGACCTGACAAGATAACTCCCCCTCGCTCCAGGGTTGCTGCCCACCACCCCTCCCTGCCCCGCAGAGGGAGCCATGATTTATGGCTTGCTGCAGCGATTTAACAGAACTTGTAAACAGCAGGAACTAGCCTGATAAAGATCACCAGGGGCTGAATGGCAGCACTCCCAACCGGCTGCCAGCACGTGGCTGGCTAGAACACCCGGCTCAGTTCCAGAGCAGCTCTGCAGCAAGCACATGTTTGAGATGGAGCCGAGCAATCCAGCCAGGAAGCAGAAATAGCCTGCCATGCTGGGGTGGGGGTCAGGGGAATTGGCTGCTGCCCTGAGCTCTGCCAGACTCATTATGTTGTTGGCATCCTTTCGTCTGCAAGAGACGATGGGAATTGCAGCCTATGATGCCGATAGTTTGCAACATCTCATGTGACTGAATGGTCCAGTCCAAGATTTGCATGATCTTTGCAAGTTATTGCAAATGTATGTGTAAGCAGGGGAATGGTCCCGCTATTGTGGGGAACTTTCCTTGGTCATACACTATCCCGGTGAAGTGGGTTAGCAAAAGGCCCCTTCTCAGGCCCTTGCTGTGCTGCCGGGGTGCTGCGGATAGCACGCTGCCAGAGCAAGTGACCACACGCCCTCAGGCTCTAGGTGGCAGGACCCTTCTTCCCAGCATCCTGCTGCCCCATTGGAGTTACAATCCCCCTCCAAATCTGGACTGCAAGGCCTGTTGGCTGGGGACATCTCCCTGGGCTGGGCCTGCTGCCCAGAGTCCCCCTCGCTCTCATCAGCTGCTCACCGCATCCAGCTCCAGCTCCATTCTGCTTCAGCACTGCTGCTGCTCTACCTCCAGCTCCCTGGGCTGCTTCTCTGGCCCCTCTGGCTCTGGTTGCTGTAGCTCTCCCCACAGGACAGGTCTCTGCTCGCTGGGCTGCTCCTGTGATTCTGCTCCCAGCTCTGACCTGCTTCCTGGGCTGCTTTTCTGGCCTCTCTGGCAGGCACAGCTCTGTTCCCTAGCTCAGCTTGGACCCCTGCTTTCTCCTTAGCTCTACTCCACTCCACTCTGACTGACCCAGACAATTCCAGCTCACTAGGAGGACGGGACCCCCCTGGCCTCCTGATTCACTGATTAGTCTGCCCGGCCTGTCAATCAGGCTGAGCTGAAGCATTCGCTCTCCCCATTGTTCCTGGGAACTGTCAGTCTCAGTTCCCATGGGCCTTTCCCTTTTTGGTACTGGGAGTTAGCAACCAAAACACCCCCATTGAGTTTTAACAAGGGACAACAGTGCCCTTACATATGTACCTTGGTTGGGAGCCGCTTGCTTCCTGCAGGCTCTGTGGGACGCTTCCTTGGAGCACCACCGGGACCCTGCAACCCAACGCCCAGGCCGGAGTCCCCTCCTGCACTCCAAAGCCCTCAGCCCCGACCCCACCCCAAACTGAAGCGTGCGCTCGCTCTCTCGCTCTCTCTCACACACACATCCCAGCCCCTGCCCCAGCCCAGAGTCCCCACCCACACACCAAACCCCTCAGCCCCAGTCCGACCCCAGAGCCCTTACCCCCTGCACCCAAATGCCCTGGCCCAGTCCAGAGTCCCTTCCTGAACCCCAAACACCTCACCCCCTGCCTCAGCGGGAGTCCTCACTCCCCCACACTCCAACTCACGCCCCAGCTAGAATCCCCTCCTACACTCCTCACCCCTGGCCCCACCCCAGAGCCCACCCACCCCCAGCCCGAACCCTCACCCCCCTACCCCAGCCCAGGGGGCACTCCAAACCCCTCATCCCCAGCCCCACCCTGGAGCCTGCAGCCCCAGCCCAGAGCCCATGCCCCCTCCCGCATCCCAACCCTCTCCTAGCACAGTGAAAGTGAGTGAGGATGGGAAAGAATGAGGAACAGGAGTCAGGGTCTTGGAGAAAGAGTGGGGCAGGGGTGTTCAGTTTTGTGTGATGAATAAATTGGTAACCTAGACCCCAGGCCCTAAACCCAAACAGGACATGCTGGCAGGCTGTAGGTGTGCAGCACTAGTGATGGCGTGAGCCTTGCAGGAAGGGAGGAGGATTTAACTGCCCAATCCACTCACCCCAGGTCTCCTGCTCCTCTGTTAGAGATCTGTGTGCTTTCCCACCAACAATGCTTTAGTGCCACCGGGACCCTATCTTTCCTTTCTCACAGGGACTGACTCTCAGCACATTAGGCCAGAGCAGGCACTTGCTTCCTTGTTTAGGAGGAAGAGGATTTCCCATGTCGCTAGGCCTTCCCCTAAAATTCAGTGAGAAAGATGCTTGGACTCCCAAAAAGGCAATTACAAAAAATCCTTTGTATCCATCCTGACACATCTCCCTCCAATGCCTGGTACCTAGGGCCATCCACCCAGCCCCTCGGCATCCAAGTGCTTGCTACAGACTGGTTTGGTCAGCTTAGAAGATTCTTTGAAGCAATCAGCACGTCCTCACTTTTTGGAAGGCCTCATTCCTTGTGGGACGCTGCAGCCCCTCTCAGAGCAGAACCCTGCTCTCAGATCTGCACAGCACATCTTGGCTCTAACAGCCCCTGCTCCCTCTGCATTCACAGAGCTCCTTCTGGGATAGCGGGACATTACCACTGAGGCCTGCTGTGGGCTGAGAGCTTAACCCTCAACCTCCTTCACTCAGGCCAAGAGCAACATGAGTCCTTCAAACGGCGTTTGCTGGTATGCTCCTCTCACCAGCACCCAACATGCTGGCATTTCCTTTCTGATGCACTGAATTCTCACCAAGTGCATGTATCAAAGAGACTGCAATAGGTCAGTGCTTGCACTACAAGGCTCTTAGGCCATTCCTGGAGTCTGAAGAGCTCTAAGCTTTTTCCTTTATGACTATATTAAAGCTACCTCCTACCCCTTTGAAGTAGATATTGTCCCATTTTACAGATGGGGAAAACCGAGGCATAGAGAGAGGTTAACTGACTTTCCTGAGCCCACCTACCAAGTCTGTGGCAGCAGCCTGGATAGAATCCAGCTCTCCTAATGCTCAAGGCTGTAGTTTACCCCTCAGACCCGAGACCGTCCCCTCCCTTTCCACTTTAAATGACAGCACCAGAAGAGGCAAAGACAAGTCCTACTGCTCTCAAATCCTGTTCTTCACACAGACCGTAATCCCAGAGAAGAATCAAAGAGAGAATAGAAATCTTGAACCACTGCATGTCACGAGAAATATCACGGGGACTGATTCTGGCCTCCTATCAGCTTTACACTCAGATAGCAGTGGCTTGAGAGGCGCTCGCTCTGATCTGCACTGGGATCAGAGAGAGCAGAACCAGCAGCGGGAAGATTACAAATGGTCAGCAAGTTATATGGCATAGTCAAAACACAGGCCGTGCCTTTAGCTACCCTTCCCTGCCACTTGGGAGGGGATGAGGAAGGACTTGAAAAACCCTAACCATAGACACAGTCTGCAGCTCAACAGGATAGCTTATTAAAACAATCCAGGTGAATACTTAATAGGGAGATCCTGGATTTAGGGAGGGCTCCGATCAGTGAGGCTTTCAGTTAACCTGCAGAGATATATATCTGTCCCAGAGGGATGCATTTCCTGGATTGTTAGCCCCACCATAGGGAGACATTAGGTTTCTCCTTCATCAGTGTCTGGCTCAGTCCTATCAGCTTTGATTTTTCATCTATGCAGGAGTTTCGCGGTGGGAACTGCCTCCAAGAGGTTTGTATTCTTTTTGTCCCCAGCTCTCAGCTCAGCAGAGCACCAAGTGTAAAATGAGTGCAAAGTGAAGAAAGCTGGCTAGAAGAAAGCTGGCTAAGAGAGCTGCATAGTCTCCTGGACTGTGTGCTGTGGAGGTTCCAGCTTTGGTGCCATAGTTAAAGTTGAGTTGAATATTGCACTTAAAGCAGAGATTCAGCCACTGGATTACATATGAAGAACACGACACGTGCTCCCCAAACTTCCCAGCCTCACTAGTACTGCCAACCTCAAAAGAGCAATAATGAGTCAGATCCCCCCCTCCCAAAATCATTAGAATGGCCACAAAATCTCAAATAATGTATTTTTAGCCAATCTTTTGACTTTTTAACTACCCTCCACTCCTCTGCCAAAGTCTGTGTGGTCATTTCAGGTGCAAAGACAAACTTCAATACATACAGAGGTAAGCAGTGGTCTGATTCAGGTCACCTCTGCCATCTGTTGATGCACAGGCAGGAAAAGCCTTCAGGAGCAGACCAAATTTGCATAGACACACTTACTTTGCCTAAGTGATCAGCAGACCAGCCTGCTTGGCCACAAGGATCAATATCAGCTGTTGTGAGTTAAAATTCACTATAATCTTAGATGCAGGGGTAATGCAATGTTGTTATCCCTATTGTATGAGGAAAAGACAGCAGAACTGTAATCAATATATCCTAATTGCCAGGGGGAGTGTCCCCCAATTTAACCTCACTTCCTAAACAGAGAGGAATGATGCCAAATTCCAGCAAGTGGGGATGGGCTCTGGTTAAAGATTTCAAAAGCTGTTTGGTCCTCTCCCTTCATAGTTACCAACTGTCATGCAGTAAATAAGCACCCTGACTTTCATCATAAACAAAAAATCACGGTAATCCCAATTCAAAACAAGCCAATCCCTAAGAACCCCAACACTCTATGTGACTAGATCCCTGCCCTGGCGTGCAGTCTGGGACAGTGGTGGACCTACCGTGCACCCCAACTCTCTTCCCCCTTTCCCCTGCTTGCTGGGAAACAATCAAAAAAAAAAAAAAGCAACAAGCTGCAACAAGCTACAAGCCAAAAACTAGCCAACAAGTGACTCACAAGCCAGTTAAGCCAAAAACAAGCCCAATTTCTGCATTTTTTTTTCATAGGTTTGGCATGTCTGTGTTCAAAGAGCTGAAATCATCAATAAGCTGGTTGCGGGGCTGAGCCTTAGATCTGGTGTGAGACCATGTTTGGTGAAAGACAATATAGAGGCGGTGGCACCGGTGGGGTTCCCTACTATCCCATGAAATAATGAAGAGCTGAATTCCTTAAAGTAGGTGGAGCAACCTCCGGATATGGCAATGCAGCAACACTGAGGCAACAGCAGTGGCCTGGTACTGGCAACCAGTGACCGAGGCAGTGGCATCGCTCTCCCCCAGGGTGGGACGTGTACCCACCTGAATGCACCCTGGGCTCTGGGACTTCACTGCCTTCAGACATCACTGTGAGTAGGGAGCAGCAGAGGGCAAAGGAGAGTGATGTGACCCTGAGAGCACCCCAGTACTAGCTGGCACACTGTCAAGATTGTAGCCTGATCCTTTGTCATGGCTATAATAATTATGTTGATCGCCAACTGATTCTAATTAACAAGCAGGGGGTAACAGGGTCCTTGGCTCGAAATCAGGCTCCACAGAATTAAAACTGATACATTTGGTATCTTGTAGGGAACCAAAGTCCCTCCCACTGAAGCCAAAGCAAAGCCGTGGTGATTTCTATTAAAACAATCAGTGACAGCTGAAGAGCTCCAAACAGCATAAACAGCCAGCGGTACTTCAGTATTATATCCTCATGCCCTTCCTTGGCCATTTGGAGAGGGAGAGGAAGGGGCTGGGCAAAGGCCATTTTGGAGAACTGGGGGGAAGGAACATGCAGGGCAAAGGTTGTTTTGGGGAACTGCGGGCGGGGGGGTCTGTGCCAGACAGAGGCATTTAGGGAAGTGGGGAGAGGGGACATGCCGGGCAGAGGCCATTGTCAAGATCAAAACTGGCCTTGCCAGACTCCCAGTTTGGAGACTCAAACTCTCCAAACTCCGGGGAGACCTCGGGCCCTGCCCCGCTGCACATCATTCACCTCCTCCAACCTGCTGCTGGGAAATCACAGGACAGGCTCAAGACAGCGACGCGTCTCCACAGTGAGTGGTAGGCATGGAGGGCCCCCAGACACACATGAAAGAGATTGCCAGAGGGCGGATGCTCAGTGACTCCTTCCCCTCTGGGAGCAAGGAGAGAGGAGCAGGGAAAGAGGGCAGGGTTCGGGACCTGCGCATCAGCCCTGGGGAAGCGGTCCCTGGTTCTGTCCTCATCTCAGTTAGAGCTTCGATCATTACCACCAGAAGGTGCTGAATTGGTTTACCTTGTTCAGGGAGGGCTTTGCTGGAGAGGGAAGCATGGAAACACTCTGTTAATGGGTAGCCTGTAACTCCTGGGTAGTTACGCAGCGTGACCCAGCCATGACAGGTAAGGAGCCTGTACCATTCACTACTGCTCCACCTCATTGTCCGTCATGGCATACAGGAGACTGACATGATCAGTCTGGGGGTTAAACACACACATAAATCACCTAGAGCAGTCGCCGTGTGAAGTCTGCTGAGGACACAACCTGTGTGTGTGAATTCTGTGCTGCTTCAGCTGGCCGTGCTGGAAAACGGCATTCACTCTCCATAGGAGAGCAACACCAGGGGGCAGAGCCTTACGCTTCCTCAGCACTGACCTGGGCATCTCTAGGGTGGAAGGGATGGCAGTTTAATCTTTAAACTCGTTAAATCCTTGGTTTGTCTGCTGAGACCACTAATCAGAGGGACAAATTGCTCAGGCAGTGGAGCTGGGGGAACAGCTTCAGTGAGGTGTGTTTCTGCTGGGGAATGCCATTTGTTGAAATTGAAACTTTTTGCAGTGACGTATCGATTTTAAAGCCATTTTGGATGGAAGGCTTCCCAAGGTGCCGGCTGGACCCTCTAGTCAATTGAAATCGAAAACCTGACCATTTCATTCCATAAATGGACATTTCAACAAAATTCCATTTTGCAAAAGCTTTGGAAAGGTGTTGTTTTCAATCCACATGGGAACAAATACACATGTCAAAGCTTAGAAAGTCTTCGCTAAGCGGAATTGTTGGTCTCCGCCCAGCTCGAACCAGCTCAAGGAATAGCACCACCAGCTTACGTCACATAAGCCACCTAATTGGCATTAGCTGGTAGCAACTTTCACTCACTGCTGACCTGGCCTGAGTAGAAGAACCTGATCTTGAAAGTCACCCACCCAACGGACTCCTTCATGTGGGGAGGAATGATGTGATGGGGTCAGCAGTGACCTAGAGGCCTGGATCCTATTACCAATGCAGATACAAAGCAATTTTCAATCACACCTAAAATAAAGTTTATAATTTGAATGTAGTTTGCAGTGACAGCTATTGTGAGTGACTGATTGCTGCATAAGTATACTGTGAGAGTTCAAAACTCTGTAAGCGATACATGGGTCTCATTCTCTCGCCAACACAGGTATAAATCAGGAGTTAACTCTGCTGAAGTCAATGGGCCTGGTTCTCCACTGCCTTGACCCTTTTATTGTATAAGTGATACGTGCACAAAGTCAGTGGCCAGCTCTACTGAACTAATCTGCTACTGTTTTGCTTGAAAGCCCTGTGCTAGTACATGAGGAATGGAAAGTTATTCAAAGAGGTATTGAAACCTTGGTTAGCTTGCTGTGATTTGCAAGGTCATGTTTATCATTATTTACTAACAGGTTTCATATGTCATTCTTCCTGTAGCCTGAGCTCACTGCACTCACCAGGGTCTCCTGCTTGGTTGGTTGGCTGGCTGGCATGCATCCTGCCAGCCGGGTTTCCAGGGAAACTTTCATTCAAATAGACATATTCCCCTAACCCTGTGTGTCCTTCCCCCATTGCCCTGCCTCAGCACCCAGAAGCTCCCCAGCAGGATTGAAACCTTATGTAAATCAACCAATCACATGATTTTAGTGGAAATTAGGCTGTTCCTGCCAGGGTCATCACTCCTCTGGCCAGTGTCCGTTTGGCTGAAGCACCAAACAGCATGGTTTAGTCGAACTGGGCAAAGGTAAATGATGCTGCCTGAGCCAGGGCTAGTGTGGAGGGATCTACAGTAGAAATATCCACCCTCATTCTTACTCAGCCAGTATAGCTCCTGATCTATACTGGTCCCTGCTACCCCAGTCCTGAACCCCCTAACTGTGTCACCACAGCTCAGACCTAACCTGCTGTATCATCTGCTGACTCATTTCAACCAATGGGATTGCAAAGGACCTGGAGGGAGGGAGTGGTGACTGGCTGCATTACCTTGGATGTCACAATGTTCCTTTGCTTGCAGTACCAAATGGGCAGGATGCGGAAATCAAGCTTTCCCAGGGAGCTGGTTTTTCAGTGATCCCCAGAATCAATAGGGCCCTTCCCACCAATCGCAGCATGTTCCCTGAAATTGTGGAGCTGATCAAACGGGGTTTGCGTAAGTTATCATGTTACAGACTGACACGCAGAGATATGCTGCTAGTCAACTGCTGAGTCTCACTTCGCTCAGCCAGAGTGTGTTAGAAGCTGGCCCCGCACTCCACCGTACGGTCACCAGTCTATTGCGAGTGGACCCAATCAATGAGTCCCATATGCTTCCAAGCCAGCTGCATCTGGACTGAGACTAGTCTAGCTCTGGGTCTACAGGACAGATTGGTAGCCCCACGGGCAGGCGGGTGGTTGACAATCCAGGTCCTTGATCCCCTGCGTGATGGAAACAGCAGGCCCAGTGGAATGTCCCCCTGGAGCGGGGAGCGTGTGGAGGGGCAGCCGCAGGGGCTGGGCCTAACAAGCATTTTAAATGCAGGCCCTTCTCTTAAAAATCCTGTTGATTCATTTTCCTCTCCAGCTGGAATCCTGCCAGTCCCCGCCGGGGTCACTGCTCTGCAGCGGCTCCTTCTCTTCAGCCAGGAAAGCTTATTCCTGCCTTGATCCTGTCCCTGTTGAGAGCAGCCTGCCCTGGGGACCAGCCATGGTTGCACAGCAATGATGGGAGCCTGCTGCCACCTGATGGGCACGGAGCAACCTTGCAACAGTGCCCTCCTGGCATGGCAGCATCAATTTCATTGAGTCAGATCCAGGTGACCGGAACGGAACCTCTCACGGGGTGAAAACACCTCCCGAGAGATGCAGGTCAGCTGACAGAACCCCGGTGTCACGCTGGATCCGGGTGGTGGATCACTTACAGTGACCCCTCCTGTCAGGTCTACACTAACATGTAGCAGAGCCCTGGTGAGCCCCCATTGGTGCCTGGTCTGTGCCCTGGAGCGGGAGCTCATGCACCCAGCCCCAGCTCCTTTGTGCTCCCCTCAGTTGCGGACCGTGCAGGGTGGCCCCCAGAGGCTGGCGCCCCGCAGGGGCTGATCTTTCTGCAGGCTGGGCATGTAGGAGGGGAGCAGTGAGTGTCCAGCTCCAGGCCCCATGCTGTGGGTGCAGCATCGTGGAGGCAGCTACGCTACTGTCATCTCACCTGAGACAGGGGCTCAGAGCACCTCCACCCCCACCCCACGCTGCCATTTGTCACTGTCGCTGCGGGAGAGGCTGGACCAATGGGTAACTTCAGGCTAGGCTGGATGGAATAGTCCAGTCTCTTGCTGGCTGGGTGGGTGTAACAGGTCCCCCTGTGCCCAATCCACAGAGGATGCGAGTCTGTCACAGCCCCAACTAGGGAACCTGTTTCCGTAGCTCAAGCTGTTGCAATGCCAGCTTTTAGCTTGGGCATCCTGTTCATTCCCTCACTGTCACCCCGTCCTTTCCCAGGGCATCAGCACAAGGCGTTGGTCTGAGAAGAGGCCGGGCACTGCAGGTGTCCCACAGGCTGCTTTGAGGGGTCGTGATTGTGCCAGATCTGAGCTAGGAGACGTCCACAGGGCTGGCCATGCTGCGCTGTGTCCTGGGCAGACTTGTGTCCCAGGACGTGGACGCCTAGGAAATTCAGGCCTGGACAGGGATGCAGCGTTACCAGCTCGTGGGATTGTATCGTGATAGTTGCTGGTTTTCATCATGTCTGGCTCTTGGAAGCATGTGAATGGGAGAGACTTGGCTGCCATTTTTTAAAAGAGGTGTTTCTGGCCATTGGGGGTCACAAAGAAAAACTTGGAAAGGGACCCCAAAACCAGACAACAGATTAAAATACCTCAACCTTATAATTTTTTAAATCTCATGATTTTCAGAGGCCTGATGTCAATTTTTGAGGCCCTTGAATTGGCAATGGTGGGTCAAGGGGCACAAGAGATCAGGTGGGCATTTCCTGGCTCCAGCCAGGAAGGGGATACTGAAATACTGGTCAGATCTACAGATCCAGCCTCAGACAGGTGGGGATGCGTCCAGACATCTGACTCTTTAGCCTAAACCTCCCAGGAGAGCTGGTCAGAAAATGGAACTGCTGCCTGGCAGTAAATACCGACGTTTCCACGTTTGATTTTGCCCCACAACATTGAAATTTTTGTTTTGTTTTTGTGGAATGGAAATTTCAAAATATTTTGTTTCAGAAACATTTAAACGACCGACTCAAGGGGCTATGAAACTCTTCTAATGTTTTGATGGTCTCAAAATGCTTTGCTCAGGAGCGTTGAAACAGTGTAAATTCATATAAAGTATGAACTACAACAAAGCAGAAGATATTCATTGAAATACAACAAGGAAATACTGTCATAGAAAAGAGTCAACCAATTGAAAACGTTGAAATGAAATGAAACAAAACTCTCGCTGATATACTCCATTTCACTTTCAAATCAGTTCCAAATTTGTCATTGCAAAACTTTTCAAAATGGACATGTTCCTGAAAACGTTTGATTTCCACTTTCCAGTGTGTTTTCCAATGGAAAACTGTTCAGGGGAGAATTTTCCTCCCAGCTTCCTAGAGCCCTGTGGTGCTGCTGTTTCCCTCTGGTCTTGTAACTGCTTGGCTAAGATTATCGAATGGCATACAGGGGAGTCAAGAGTGCATCACCTTTGAGTGGGATTTGGGCATCCAACTCTCAGGGTTTGGGGGAAATGACAGCCTGCAAAATACCTGCTGCTGTGCAAAGGCACCCAGTCCTGGGCTCCCGGATGAGCGTTATTCTCTGCATCGCAGGCTGAGCTTTTCTGTCTCCAAGCAGCCTTGACAATCAGCCCCCCTGGAAAGTCTCATCTGGATGCACTGCTTCTCTGCAGTGCAGTTCAGGGCTGGAGCCCACCGTGCTCCACACACTGATCAACAACAGAAGAATGGCCAGACTGGGAGCTGGGTCAGACCAAAGGTCTGTCTAGCCCAGTATCCTGTCTTCCGACAGTGGCCAATGCCAGGGCCCCCCGAGGGAATGAACAGAACAGGTAATCATCCAGTGATCCATCCCCTGTCGCCCATTCCCAGGTTCTGGTGAGCCACTCCCCCAGCCCTGCCCTTTGGCAACAGGACACGTGACAGTGGAGTGCACTGATGGACAGTGAGTTGAAGTGACTCTAGGGTGACCAGATGTCCCAATTTTATAGGGACAGCCCCGATTTTTGGGTCTTTTTCTTATATAGGCTCCTAATACTCCCCACTCCCGTCCTGATTTTTCATACTTGCTGTCAGGTCACTAACTCCACTAACATGACTCAGGAGGTTGGATGGCAGAGCCACAATGGGACCCAGGCATCCTGACTACTTGCCTTAGCTGTAAGCCCACAGTCCCTGCACCGCAATTAGCATGAGCGATTGACCTTGGCGCTGGTGGAAGCCACCTTCCCCATTCACCCTGCAACCGTTGCAATGATTAACCCAGGCCTCCGAAATCACCATTTCCCCAGCCAGCAAGGGGTGAGACCAGAGACTGCTCCTCTCCCCCACAGCCCGCTGCGCTTCCAGGAATGTATAGTGCCCCCGGTCGAGGAGTCTTATGTTTCCTCTGCCACCTCAGTGGTCCCTGTTGCCCTGTCTGTCCTGGGAGAGTGGAAGGAGCCAGATGGAGAGGAGGGTCCATTGCGGTTTCACACACATGCCCCCCGCCTTGGGGAACCACATGCCCAGCTCAGGGCATGATGAAAACAACGGCTCCTGGTCACCATCCGCGCCAGTCCTCCCTAGCAGGATGCAGCCTGTGCTGACTGGGGCGCCCCTCTGATGTTGGGCTTCCAGGCATGGGGTGTCCTGCATCCAACAGTGGCGGCTGGTCTGCCCTGGGTCCCCCATCTGTGTGCTGACTGTATCCGCAGTGCCCGGCACCCCCCTGCACCCAGTGCCCATGGAGCCTGGCTCCCCCACTTGCACCCGTGGGACCACCCTTCCCAAAACCTCTCCCTCATGCTTCCATTAGGGCAGGGCCGGCAGCAGTGGGGCTAGTCACCATGTAGCTCCCTGCCCCCCCAGGAGGGTTAGCCAGCCCAGCGCTCACAGCACCAGCAGCCACCAGCAGGGGGCTGGAATCCGGTGCCGGGGGCAGTAGAGTGCTTGAGCAGCTGCCCTTTGAAACACCGGCCATTCCTGAGACTGTGTAGGCTCGTGGGCAGGACATGAGCCTGGCAGCGCTTGTTCTGCGCCTGCCTCTGCTGGGCAATCCCTGCCCTGTTCTGTGCCCCTTCAGAGAGTGCCCTGCAGGGCAGAGCCTGTCTCTCCTGGGGTGTGTGCCGCACCGAGCGCAGCGGGGTCCTGAAGCCTCTAGGTGCTGTGGCAATTCATGACCCCAGCTCATACAGTCCATGCCCAGTGAGCCCCCGAGCACGACTCCCCTGCTTCTTACCTGCTGCCATGGAGATGCCCAGCATTCTGCTCCTGCGGTGGCCTTTGCACTTGGCCAATTGGCAACAGAGCTGTGAAATGCCCCTGGAATAGATGTGTTGGTCCAGACATCAAACCACGGACCCTCCTCTTGGGTGACACCCACCTTCCCTGTGCAGACACCAGAGGTGACGAGGTGGCCCCCAGGGCATGGTATAAATGCTGGCGGAGGGTGGGGAGGCTCTGCTCCTCAGAGCGGAACCGGGAGCCCCATGTTTGTCTCTCTGTGAGGCCAGAGCAATTGGACTCAAGATCCGAGTGATACAGTGTCTGTCCTCAGTGCCAGCCTGGCACGCCTGCTCCGCACGCTCCATTTCTCTGCCCTGCGGTCAGGCTGGCTCTGCAGGGCCAAGACAGTCCAAATAGATTTGAGTGCGCCCTGTCCCTGCACGTGCTTCTCCACCCTGAGTGGTGCTGAGTGCTCCTCCAGGCGTTCCCAGCCAGGTGCTCAGTGCCCGGGGAAATCCTCAGCTGGCGGCCTGTCAGCAGGGAGCGGGTGGGGTTTGGTCTGCAGGATGCCCTGGATCCCTGAGGAACTGCCAGGAACAGGCTGCTGTCGAGCGGAGATCAAATCCCCCCTACACCAACCCCTCCCCACAAGTGGCTAATCTGAGCTGCGTCGCATTAAGGCCTTTCTGTGGCATTTAATCAAATTGCTCTGCCCCAGCTGGAGGAGGAGGAAAAGCCCAGTGCCCCCCACTGCCTGTCCCACAGGCTTCAAGGCCACTCCCCTGGGCAATCATTAATTGCAGCCCTCCAAACAATGTGGGAAACAAACAAACAGCCAAGAGAAGGCCAGAACTTCCCAGCCCCTCGGGGAGCTGGAGCAGGCAGCGCCGACCGGTTCCCTGTGGTGGCAGCTTGTTCCACCGCCAGCACCTGACCCAGGCGGGGCCTTTGCCTCGGGACGTTTGGGTGAGGTGGCAGAAGGAGCTGGCCAGGGAGGGATGTAGTCTGGGGAAGGAATTCCAGCCGGCGGCTCGAAGGTTTTCGTCTCCCAGAATCATGAAGCACAGGGCCTTTTGGACTGCACTGGAATACACCTGCCGACTGCTGGGCATTTCCACAGCAGCTGGTAAGAGGCAGCGTCACCCTTCGTGCTTGGGGGAGTCAACAGCTGGAGCAAAGTAACAGGCAGTGCATGGGTGTCCGGAAGCTTGGGTTCTAATTCCTGGCTCCATGTCCTCCATCTGCCCATTGGGACTGATGAGCCTTGGGGCCTAGGAAGCTAAGCATGAGGTGTTGTTACTCTCCATCGCTAAGTGTCAGTGGGTGCGTCCTCTGGCAGGTGGGGCTGGTGAATGGGGCTCAGCTGGGGGCCACAGGGACTGCTGTTGGGAGGGAAGGTTAGTTCCCCATGGTGCAGGCTGGGGCAGTTGAATAAGGTGGATCCATGGAGGGAAGGTCCTCCTGCCCAGTGGAAGGGGCTGAAAGGGGGTCTCCAAATCCTGAGCAAAACCAGAGGGAAAAGCTGTCCTGTCCCAAGTGGGATGAAGACAGGAGCCCTGGCTCTGGTGGAGGTGATGCTAGCAGCACCATTGCTCCTCTGCCTTCCTGCTAAGCTGTTGGAGATCTGATTCAGGGAGCTGTCTGCTCTTTCCTTGCAATGCAAACATGTAAATTCCCCCACCTATTCACATGGCTCCTTCTGCCGAATGGCCGAGGGTGAAGGACCAAATTTTGGCTGGAGGTTGCATTTGGCTGTGGGTGACATGCCAGGTGAGAGCTGAAAAGGGACTATTTGAGCTGGCTTCTCCATGGTTGAATGTACAGAAAATGTCCCCCTGCAAACCCCAATGGTGTAGAATAGCCATTGCGGGTAAAAAATGCTGCGTTGAGAGGGGGAGTCGAATGCAGAGGGAAGAAGTGGGATCAACAAATTCTATTCATGGCACTGGCACTGATTTGCTGGGGCCTTGGGTAAGTCACTTAAAAATCACTCCGTGCCTCAGTTTCCCCATATATAAAGCAGAGACAATGATACCCACCCCTGGGTGCTGAAGGTGATTGCTTCTGCCATTCTTGGCTGGGTGATGTAGCTGTGCAGAATCTCACTGGAGCCGGCGAGTGGGACTTGCTGGCAGATCCTGCTTCATTCCAGATGCTAGTTTGCCGGGGTAGGGCATTGCAAACCCATGTCTCTCAGCATTTCCCAGGTGAACAGCAGCAGGCTCTGGGAGACCCCTCACACAGCCAGGGGGCAAGAGACAAAGGGGTCAGCTCAGCTAAACCGAGCACAACGCCGGGGCTTAGCGCATGGAAGGACAGCACCCAGCTAGAACACTGGCTGCTGGCTGTGGACTGTACTCCCCACAGCTAAACACTGCAGGGCAAATGGACTGGCGAGATTCTCCCCTCTGGGGCTCTTACAAATCGGCACATAGGAACACGGTGGGGTGAGCCCGTGCATGAGATGAGCTGGATCACAGCTATGCAGACCTTGATCACACACACATACACAGGGTGAGGCTCACACTCGCCCCTAACGCTCCAGTGATAACAGTGGGTGTTTGCCCAGGAGAGGATCGCTGGCCCCAGTGCCGTGTGCCAACAGAGGATAAAGAGCTGCAATCATACGTGGCTTACAATGTTGAGGTGTCTTCCTGGAGTGTAATCTCTCTCTCGGTCATGGTGATGGTGTTTACATTGCAGTATCTTGGACTGTTTTCTTTAGCTCCTCTGGAAGTTAGTGAAAGGCAGCACCCTTCACTGTGGAAACTGCCTTGGACTGCGGTACAGAGCCCTGTACTTTTCCAGCTCTCCTCTCTGGGCTCTGTGCAGCATCACCTGCCTTCCCCCAAAAGCCCAGAAAGGAATCTGGGGTCTCCATATTTCATTTCTCCCTGTGTTGTCTGAGGCTGTCGCTGGAGGGAGCAGTCAGCTCAGTATGGTATTGGCTGCCCAATGACATACAGATGGTTTTGCATCCATTATTTTAATGCTAAAAAGGCTGGGAAATGGAGACCCCAAGGAAAAGAGTCCACAGAGCTCAGAGCCATCCGAACAGACATGCCAACGGAAGAGGCTAATGGACCAGCCTCGCTCATAGATTCTGGGCTATGTTGGGCAATTCCATAGATTGGCCCGCAATACAGTCAGTTGGAGAGGCAAATAAATAAAATATCCCCCACCACCTCCCCAAGCTCTGAGTACACTGGCTCCCCATGATTGGTGGAGCCATATTAGTCATGATCAGGCAGCCCTGTGATTGGTGAAACCATGTTGTTAGTTGATCTTCGGTGATCAGGAAGCCCCGAGACTGGTGCATCCACGTTGTTAGTTGTTGGTCAGTGATCAGGCCGCCCTGTGATTGGTGGAACCATGTGGTTTGTTGATGGTAGGTGATCAGACAGCCCCGTAAATGGTGGGGCCGTATTCTCTGTCGTTGACCAGTGATCAGGCAGTCCCGTGATGGGTGGGAATGGTTGGGAAACCCAAAAGTTTCACAGATTTTAGCACAGATGACTCTCCTGCTGAAAATCCGTATTGGGAGGAGCATTGTTAGTTGGTCCAAAATCTCCTATTTAAACTGTTTAATTCATAATTTTGTGCCTGCGCCTTGGGCATGGCTCAAATCACAGACAGCAAGTAGCCCAAGCAAACAGCCCACAGACTGATGAATCTTCCTCCAAACGGTTCAGCCCACACTTGTGAATCAGCAGGATAGGAGCAGAGAGCAGGAGGCAATCCAGCATCATCCACGTGCCGGAAGAAAGATTGAATCCAGAAGAGGATGACCCGTCCTGCTCCCAAGCATGGCCTGCTGGCTGGCTTCGAATCCCCCCCTGCTCAATTCCACCTGCATTTGTAGTGATGATCATCCAGGGGCCTGCACAGCCCCAAGGCAGGCAGCAAACCCCTGTGCTTTGTGCCCAGATTCCCAGAGCGTGTCGGTATTGGTGCAAGGAGCCGGAAGACAGCACAGAGACAGAAGTCTGTACCCGTTCCCAGAGCCAGCAGAGCAGCCTCCCAGCTCTGAGCTGGAGAGACCACCTCTAAGGAGCAGGACAGGAGTTCACTCCTCGACAGTTCGGCTGGGGCAGCTGATCAGCAGGCCAGCTCATGCCAGTTACGATACCAGTCTCCCCAGGAACTGGCCTAGGACCCAACACATTGGACAAAGGCATCGGAATAGCCAGTGGCGCTCCTGACCTGCTCTGGAGTCAAGCCAGTATCTTCATTCCCACAGTAGGCACGTAGGCATCCGGAGGGGGTTCTCCTGTACCCAGAGCTAGTGACTCGGAGTGGAGATTAAATGGGTGCAATAGATGGGCCTGAGTCCATAGGGACAGAAACCACAGATGATACCAGGCATTGCCAAAGATACCCAGCAAAGGGTCCATCTACACTGGATGCCCCACTGTGCTCCTACCAGCAGGGGTCCCTGTAAACCTAAGCCTGTGAACCAGAACTTGGTTGCAGGGACATACACCCAGCAGTGTCTTGGCTGTGCCAGATTTTCTGAATGTCGCCACGTCAGCCATTTTGACTTCTCCCCTCCCCACCAAATCAGTCCCTGGGAGTTTTGCTGTGGGGTTGGGAGTTCACCCTGTGGCTCCACGAATCCTCCCGCAGGTGACCCCTGGTTACTGACCAGTGACAGTCAGCCCAAAGGAGGGCAGGACGCTACTGGGAACAGCTCTTCCAGGCTCAATGCCTCCCACCCAAGCCACCAAACGTCCTGCTCATGCAGTTACCAGACAGAGCCTCTGCGTTGGCTTTTCAGGCATGGTTGTCCTCCTTCTTTATGCCATGTAGAACCACACAGGTGCACTCACGAGGTAAGCTCTGGCTCCACTAGCACGTGGCCCGATCAGGGCTTGGGAGGCACCTGGAAACCCTGTGGAATGCCCTGCTGTGCCAGGACCCGCCTGTGCGTTTATACAGCAAAAGGGCTTCGCTGTGAAACTCCAGCCTCATCCCCTGTCTGCCCTGATGGTGTGAGTGTGGCACCCCCGAGATTCCAAGTAAAGCTCCAGTCTGGCAAAGCAGACATGAACCCACAGGACATTGTAGGTATTTATAGTCTGTAATTAACTCACCCCTTAGCCTTCTCTTTCTTAAGCTAAATAGACTCAGATAGCTCCATCATTATGAAGCAGGTTTTCTAAACCTTTCATCATTTTCGTGGCTCTTTTCTGAACCGTCTCCGATTTATCAATATCCTTCTTGAACCATGGGCACCAGAACTAGACAGGGTATTCCAGCAGTGGCCACACCAGTGCCAAATACAGAGGTAACACGACCTCTCTACTCTTACTTGAGAATTCCCTGTTTATGGATCTGAGGGTCGTGTTAGCCCTTTTGACCACAGCATCACACTGGGAGCTCATGTTCAGCTGATTATCTACCATGGCCCCCAGATCTTTGTCAGACTCACTGCTTCCAAGGATAGAGCTCCCCAGCCTGTGAGTTTGGCCTATGTTCTTTGTTCCCAGGTATACACATTTACATTCCACCATATTAAAACAAATATTGTTGCTTTCACCCAATTTACCAAGCTATCCGGATCACTCTGTATCAGTGATGTGTCCTCTTCATTATTTGCCACTCCTGTAATTTTGAGTTATCTGCAAACTTTGTCAGTGATGATTTTATTTTCTTCCAAAATATCAAAAGTCATTGATAAAAATATTAAATAGCTAAGGACCAAGTACTGATCTCTGTGGGACCCCACTGAAACACACCCACGCCATGATGAGCCCTTATTTACAGTCACATTTTGAGACCTGTCAGTTAGCCAGTTTTTAATCCATGCAACGTGTTCCCTGTTAATTTTATATTGTTCTTGTTTTTTAATCAAAATATCATGCAATACCAAATCAAATGCCTTTCTGAAGTCTATGTATATTATGTCAACACTATTACCTTTATTACCCAAACTTGTAATTTCATCAAAAAAAAAGATATCAAGTTAGTTTGATGGGACCTTATTTTCCATAAATCTGTGTCGATTGGCATTAATTATATTATCCTCCTTTAATTCTTTATTAGTTGAGTGCCATATCAGCCACTTCATTATTGCCTGGGATCGATGTCAGGCTGACAGACCTACAATTGCCCAGGTCTTCCCATTTAACCTTTCTAAAAATTGGCACATTAGTTTTCTACCCATCTTCTGGAACTTCCCCAGTGCTCCAAGACTTATTGAAAATCAACATTAACGGTCCACAAGCTCCTCAACCAGCTCTTTTAAAACTCTTGGATGCAAGTTATCTAGACTTACTGATTTAAAATATCTAACTTCAGTAGTTTCTGTTTAACATCGTCCAGAGACACTAGTGAAATGAAAAGAGGGTTATCCTAACCATGTGATAAGACAGTTTAATCTGTTTTTCCCCAAATACAGAAGAGAAATATTTATTGAACATTTCTGCTTTTTCTGAATTATTGTTGATAATTCTAGGATCTCCATGCAGTAGCGGACCAATGCCATTGTTAGGATTCTTTTTGTTCTTAATATATTTTTAAAACTCCTTCTTATTGTGCTAGCCATTGATTTCTTCTTGTGTCACTTTGCTGCCCATATCAGTTTTCTACAATTCCTAACTTCTGATTTATATTTGTTATTAACAATTTCCTCTTTCTTCCATTTGGAAGTATAACTGGTTTGTGTGCACTGCTGCCCACTGCAGGAAGGAACCCAGATCTGAACACCTGTGTGTCTTAGTCCCTAGACTGCTGACAGTGATTCTCCTTTAGCATGTGTGGAAGGGGTGTGTGATTTTGAAGCAGGAGGATTTAGGTTCTAGCCATGTTTGTATCTGGACCCTAGCTGTGCTCTCAGCGCAAAGATCATTGACTCAGCCCAGACCCACACAGTGTGTGGTTGTGTTGTGTGTTACACACCTAGGGAATTATGTCACAGGCTTGGGAGACACTTCTGTTTTCACATCACACACCAATCTTTATGAGGATCAGAGCCCGCTGCAGCCCCGCCCCTCCCCCCCATTCGCCATCCCAGGACAACACACCCATTCTGCCCTTCCCTTCAGGGGTTAACGAGACAGGCTGGAGTTTTCCCAGGAGTGCAGCCCCCAGGCCCCAAATGCAAGCCAAGGAAGGGTCTCAATGCGCTCAGACCCTTAATCCTCCTTAGTGCATAATCCCCTGCCCGGCAGTGTTGGCCGAGGGGCCGCGCCGCGTAGCACGGAGTGAAAGCTCACTCCAGGCTGCTAAGCCCCCTGCCTGTCCTTGTGCTTTTCTGTTGTTTAGTAAGTGGCATTATCGCCATGGCTACAGCCACTATTAACATAGCTGGCATGGTTGACATGCTTTCCTCTGCCGCTACTGATCCGCCACCCCAAGGTAGCCAGGGCAGGGCGAGGCAGGGGCAGGAGGCAAAGGCCACTGGGATTTGCCCTTCCAGTAAAGACAAGCACAGTATGGCAGGGAAGGAGGCCAAGCAGGCTGGCTGGGTGGTTAGGGCCAGGAAGGCGAAGAGGCTACGGGGAGCTGGATAATGACTGAGGGTGGGATCTTCTGGGGCTGTCAGCGTTGATCTACTGAGAGCAAAGTCAATGGGTCTTGGCTTGACCCCCTGTCCCCAAGAGTGGACAATGTTTATCCCCCTCTATCCCTGGGTGCTGAGGAAGGGAGAGACTCCGCCAGAGGAGTAGGGGATGAAAGGGGCCAGCAGGTCCCGGTCTGTGCAGGGCAGAGCCCTAGGAGATGGGCAGGGAAGGGGCTCCTGGCCGCATGCTGCGAGTGTGGCCGTGTGCATCAGGTAGAGATGGGCCCTGGGCCAAACTACAGGATCCACATTCCCCAGCTGGAGCCAGAGTCGGCCTCCAGACTTTGTGCTTCGGTCAAACCCAAGTGGCGGGCTCAGCTCAGGGCAGTTGGCCTGTTACATGCGGATGGTCAGACTAGTCCTGCTCTGTGGATGCTGGACTTGTGGCCACCACTTCCTCATTATCCGGGATGCACGTGGTTCCTGAATCAGCAAGGCCAGCAGCTTAGGCAGCAGCAGAGTGGACATCTACCTCCTGCCCAGCTCGCCCTGCCCCAGAACCGGACAGCATCGGCAATAGGACACTCCCCCTGCAAGAGGCGTTGGCCCGAAGCCGCGCAGAGATAGCCAGGGCTGACCCAGCTGCCTGCTGCCTGGCACAGCTCTGTGACAATGTCCTGGCCGGCACCGGGGGAAGGCAAACAAACTACTCTGCCTCCCATGCAGCCACGGCACAGGGCACTGACCAGCCAGCAGCCGGGCACCTGCAAGCCAGCCCCTCCCTTGGCCTGCAGTCCCGCAGCGCCTGCCTTCGCCCTCCGCTCCTGAGCGGCAGAGCAGCCTTGGGGAAGGGCTTGTCCCTGAGGAGCCTGCTCCCTCTGTGGGTCCCCAAAGGCCAGGGCTGGCCAGGGTCAGAGCCAGACGCTGATACTTGGTGCCACTTTGGTTGAGCTGCAAAGGAGGCTGCTAACCTGGCTGTGTGGACAGGGACCAAGCACAGCCACACTCAGGGCAGGTCATTGCAAATGGCTAGTGTGCAAATGGCTAGCAGTGTCTGGAGATACCAGCCAGGGATCGGCTGCCCACCGCGCCCGGCACTGCACACACACTGCCAAGGAAAGCACTGGTCCTGCCCCATACAGCCAGTGCCCTCAGCACCGCCTGCTGCAATGATTTGCAAAAGTGTGATCAGTGGTTATGGATGGCTGATCCCGCTTAAACACAGTCACACACAGAGATCTCACTAATATATTACCCCCATCACACACACACACACATCTCACTAATGTACTACTCCCCCAGTCCACACACACACACACGCATCACACATGCAGTCTCTCCCACCCAGTCTCACAGATACACAGTCTCACACATACACACACAAGAGAGTCACAAACATACACCCTGTCTTTCACACTCACAGTCTGAGATACACACAGATCACACACAAATAGTCACATGAGAGTCACAAACATACACCCAATCTCACACACACCCAGTCTCACATACACAAGTCACACACACAGTGTCACACACACTCATGCACACAGCAGACTCCTCTCGGGCCTGCCATGGGATTGTGGGATTGCATGGGGCCCTGTGGCTACAGTCCTGTAGTGGGGCGGTTGCCCCACTCCAGCAGAAATGTGGTTAAAACAGCCCTGCAAAGGGTTGTGGCTCTGGAAAGGCAGCTCAGCAGAGGGCTGCAACAGAAAGCAGCTGGGACGGAGCATCCACAGATGTGGCTGGGTCAATCAGGGCCCAGCTGGCCCTGATAAAAGAACTCAGAGTTTGGTGCTTAGAGAGTCTCCTTTAGCTGTAGGGACAAACAGGCTTGGCTGCTGGGGAAGCTTGAGGGGCAGCAGGCCAAGCCCTCCTTTCCTATGATGACTGATTTATACAGTCTGCAGCCGGCCCCAGTGAATGGGGGCACGATAGCGACTGGCAGTAGCCCATAGGCTGAGGCAAGGTGGGGATAGTGGGTGGGGGTTCCCCTGGCAGGGAGACCTAGTGAGACTGTGGGGGTACTGCAGGCGTGCAGCACCCCAGGTAAAAGGGCACTGGAGTCTTGGAGGGACACTGGGCAAGCGGGACATTGGCCTACAGAGGGCGCTCTGAGGCTGGAAACACTAATTTCCCTGAATGACTAGCGAGAGGTGCTGCAGGGATGACTCGCTGCCCTGCTACAAGCCCTTTTCCCACAAAGCTTTCCCATGCAGGCTCTGTGCCTGGGCGCTTGTGCCCTCTACCATGCCCAGCCTGGCTGAGTCTCTCTGGCCCTGATATGGCCCTATGGCCCTAGTACCTGCAGGCTTCCTCAAAGGCTCAGGGCTGGCTGCCAGCCTGTGCAGCTTGTCTGGCCCTCTGGTCTCCACCAGCAGGACCCTCCCAGAGCAGTGCTATGAACACGCACTGCTCCTGCACAAGCAGCCCAGGCCAGGGGCTGATTGTGCAGGAGCAGTGGGTGTTCATGGCAGTACTCTGGCAGGGAATGGGAGGTTTCTGCTGGGTTGGGGCACGGGAGAGGGTCAGGAGACAGGATCTGGGCAGCGCTTAAGCAGCTCCCAGAAACAGCAGCATGTCCCCCCTCGGACTCCTACGTGGAGGTGCGGCAAAGCAGTTCTGCATGCTTCCTTATCTGCAGGCGCCACCCCTGCAGCTCCCATTGGCTGCAATTCCCAGCCAGTGGGAGCTGTGGGGGCAGCGCTTGGGGCAGGGGCAGTGTGCGGAGCACCCTGGCTGCTCCTATGCGTAGGAGCCAGAGAGGGGACATGCTGCTGCTTCTGGTAGCTGAGTGGAGAAAGACCCCCACCCTGCTCCCCGGCTGGAGCACCGGAGTATGACAAGCCCCGGACCCCATTTCCTGGCAGGAGCTCAAGAGATGAATTAAAACATCCGGAGGGCTGGATGGGGCCCACAGGCCATAGTTTGCCCATCCCTGCCCTACGCCGCCAGGTGCATGCAGCTGGGGAAGAGTCAACAGTGAGACTGCGTTTCTGGGGCTGGTGGTCCTTTGCCATGATGCATATTAGGCCGTTCACAGAGCAGGGCGCCATGGAGACTCCAATGCGCATTGAGCCCCAGGGAGTCCCAACGCCCTACGTAAAGTGGTGAGAGCAGCGGCACTAGCTCATTAGGGAAACTGAGGCATGGAGTGGTTCAGTGATTGGCCAATGATCTGTGGCAGAGCCAAGGACAGACCCCAGCCCTCTGCTCTAACCACTGGACACTCTGCCTTTGCTCTCCACCCCTGCCCTGCCAAGGGCCACATGAAGAGCAGGCAGGGCAGTGCTGGGGTGGACGCTGTCATGGCTCCAGTGCTGCCTTCTCTCTGCAGTGCTGGTTGGAGTGGGAGCGGAGACGCTGCAGCGCGGGCAGTTCCAGAGCCTGGCTGTCTACCTGCTGTGAGTATTGCTGGGGTTCCTGTGCGGAGTGGCTCTGCCCTCGGGAGGTGTCAGGCCGAGCAGCCCTCTCCTGGCCTCGCCGTGGAGGAGTCTTGGACCCTGTGAGACATGGGGCAGCTCAACGCAGCGCTGCCTGCCCCAGTGGAGCTGGCCAGGGGCTACAGTGCGCTGTGACCACCCCTGTGCAATGGCTGGGCAGGGGGAGCTAGGGCTCTGGAGCCCAGCTGGCCGGCCCTAGGTAGCGGCCCTGAGCCCCAGACTGGCTCCACCGCCCCCATGGCTGTGGGCAGGCCTGGCCCTCATGGTCCCCCACTTCAGTTTCTCAGGGGCAGCGGTTTCCATCTGCGAAGTCTCCTTCTTCGTCAGCCTCCTCTTGGGCATGTGTATCACGTGAGTACTCCCTGCCCACGCCTCTATACACTCTGCCCACCCCACGACCCTTGAACCCTGTCCATGCCCTCTGCTCACCCCATGCCCAGACCCCATGTGCCTTGCCCATGCCCCGTGTGCACCCACCCACCCCACACCTACACCCTTGTGTGCCCTGCCTGTGCCCCCAAACCAGATCCCCTGTGGACTCCACCCACGTCACATCCCCACCTCCATGTGTCCTGCCCATGCCCTCTGGGTACCCCACACTCATGCACCCTTTATGAGCTGTGCCCACACACCCCTCATGCACCCTCCCATATGTCCCACCCACACCTCCATGCATCCTACCCATACCCTTCCCCTTGCTTCCCATTACCTCTCACCACACCCAGCTGCGGGCACAGGGCTGACCAGGTGGGGCTGCGGACCCATCTTCAGAGGAGCCTGCCCCCTGCTGTCAGCACCAGACCCTGGGTGTGTCCCCAGGCTGGGGAATGGGTGAGAATGCTCAGAGCTCAGCCCTGCGCTCTATGGGCCAGTCAAGCCTTAGCCAGCCCCAGGTCCAGGCTCGGCCTGGTGCTCTGAGCTCTGGGGCCGGTGGGCACCATAAGGGCATTCAGACCCAGCCCTGCCAGCCATGTGACTCTGGCACTGGTGACCGTCTCTCCCTGCCCAAGCCCACATCTGCCCCTCTCTCCCCAGCTACCAGCCGGGCTCCCTGGCACACACCTTCTGGAAGCGAACCACCCAGCCAGCAAGCTTCCAGAAATTCCTGGGCTATGTGTTGCTCTCGGTAGCCTGCTTCCTGCATCCCGTCCTGGTTTGGCACGTCACCATCCCCGGTGAGAAGCACTCTGGGGCTACCGACAGCAGGGGAGGCAGGGGAATGAGGTATAAAGGTGGGTGCCAGGCTGAGATATCATGGCCCGTCTGTGATGGGACAGGGTGCCAGGCTAGGGGACCATCACCCGGCTGTGATGGGACGGGGGTGCCAGGCCAGGGGGGCAGGGCCTGGCTGTGATGGGACGGGGGTGCCAGGCAGGGAGGGGCAGGGCCTGGCTGTGATGGGACAGGGTGCCAGGCTGGGGGACCATTGCCCGGCTGTGATGGGACGGGGGTGCCAGGCACGGGGCCATGGCCCAGCAAAGATAGAAGGGACTCTACCATGGCCCAGTTTTCTGGCAACCCCTCCCCAGCTCTTTGCCATGTCATGTCCCCGGTGCCTTTTCCCAGGCTCCATGCTAGTGCTGACCGGCTTGGCTTATTTCCTGCTGAGTAAGCGGAAGAAGAGCCCGGTGTGCCGGGAGGCGCGGGGGCCACTGGAGCAGTATGTGGACCCCTATGCCATGGCTGCCAGCTCCACGGGCTGTGGCGACACCGAGCAGACCTTCACCTTCCCCGGGGGGCGCCGAGAGCAGCGCACCTCCCTGTTCGGCCACATGAAGAGCATCCTGAAGGGCAGCAAGGACAAGGGCACCGGCTGGCCGGCCGAGCCCGCCTCAGCCCCGCCCACCACCACCCTGCCCGCCCTGGGCAAGCAGGTGCACTTCCAGGAGAAACTGGTGAGGATCATCCCCTCGGTCAGCGAGAGCCCGGAGGAGGCGGAGAGCGAGGCTGAGGAGACCACGTCCGACACCGCCCCAATCCTCGGGCCCACAGAGATCCCGCTCCTCGTCACACCCCTCACTGCCACAGGCCTGTTCTGAGCACCCCCCCACCTCGCCCGCAGCCTGGGGCGAGTGGCAGCAGCCTGGAGCTCCCCACCCGCTGGCCCAGGGCCTGGCCTTAGGCTCACACATGCTCCCCCTGCGGCCTGGGGAAGAGCTGACTCATCTGGAGCAGGGCAGCCCCTGCCAGGTGGGGTCCTGGTGCCCAGAAGCCAGCCAACCCCCCACAACTAATGCTTGCTGCTGCCAGCCGGAGCGGGGGGGCTGGCGGGTGCTGCGCCAGCGTCCGGGGCTGGCTGCAGTGCTGGCATTCAGGGAGCCACCTATCCTGGCTACTCACCTGCTGGGGCCGGACCAGTCTCTGGGCAAAGCCCTTCGGTTCCCAGCTTTATCTGGTTGAACAGTACCTGGGACTCTATCAGCATGTTCCAAACCCTGCAAAGGGTGGAAAACGAGGCAAACAAATCCACTTCCCAGTTTTCTTGGCAAATATCATGGTTAATTAGGGGGTAGGGGGAGGAGAGAGAGCACAAAATCGAGCCCAGTCAGAGGGGTGAAGTGACAGCTCTTCCATGTGATGGTTTATGTCGTGAGCTGTACATGCACAGGTGAGTCTGTCTGTCCGTCTTTCACTCCGTTGCCTTCCTTTAACAGACAGCCTCACATTCACACTGCGACTAACTTCCCATTGACAGAGGTGTCTGGTAGTGGGATGGGTTGAATTTTCTTGACCTATCGCTATTTCCATGGACTTGAGCAGTCCAAAATTCAAATAAAAAGCAGTTAAAACCAAATAATAGCTTTGGTAAAACCCTGGGCACCCCCACCCCCACTCGCCATGGGATCCTGGCAGGCTCTGGCCATGGGTCAGTACCCCTGGGCGCCGGCCGCCCCCCCCATGGCCCCACCCCCGAGGGCTCCATGCAGGCTGTGCCCCGGTGGGCTGAGCCAGGCTCTGCTCAGCGTATGTCCAGGACAATGAAGCCTTTGGGCTCTGACATTTTCCAGCCACTCCACGGGCATCTGCTCGGTGCTAGGCAGTCGGTAACAGTGGAGTCGCAGCTCTGCCTTGGCCCCGCCCCCTGCTGCGTGGCTGGCCATGGGCCGTGTTCCCCCGTCAGCTGGATCTAATCCCCAGCCCCTTGGGGTGCCAGCTTTCTCACAGCAGCATAGCTGATAAGCCGCAGGGAACAGAGCCAGCCTAGGGCCATCTCCCACTGTTCCCCCCGGGGTAGCTGTAGGGCCATGCGGAACAAGGGACACTCCCACCAGCCTGCTGTTTGCAGGAAAGAGCTGGTTGCCTGAGTCCCTGCAGCCATCCCCCTCCTCCCGTGCCCTAGAGCATGGCCCTGGGACAGAGTGGAGTGGATCCATCTTCCAGAGCTAACATCTGCCCTGCCCTGCACCTCCCAAGGGAGCAGAACCTCCAGGGATAGAGATCGGGGGCTGGCAATCAGGGTCCAGCCTGGGTTTGGGGCCGTCACCTGATGTGCTGAAATTACTTCTGAGCCTGTTTTCCCTGCCAGCTTGGGACTCCAGAACCCTGCCTTGTTGAGCCAGACACGCTAACATGCTGCAACACAGACCCAGGGGGTCTGGGTTATGCCCCCAAAATGACAGACTTTAACTTAAAACAGCAGGTTACCTGGCTCCAGCACCCAGACATCCAACTCCCAATGGGATCCAAACCCCAAATAGAGCTGCTTTATTCTGTATAAAGCTTATATAGGGTAAATTCATAAATTGTCCATCCTCTATAGCAGGGGTGGGCAAACTACAGCCCGAGGGCCATATGCGGCCCACTGGCCATTTTTATTCAGCCCACGAGCTTGAGTCAGGGGAGCAGTGCCAGTGGCCAGTCAGGGCACGGGAAGTTGGTGGGGGTCAGATAGGGGACAGGGACAGGCTGTTTCGGGAGGCACAGCCTTCCCTACCTGGCCCTCTGCACAATTTTGAACCCCAATGTGGCCCTCAGGCCAAAAAGTTTGCCCACCCCACTGTATAACACTGATAGAGAGATGTGCACAGCTATTTGCTCCCCCAGATATTAATCACTTACTCTGGGTTTATTAATAAACAAAAGTGATTTTATTAAGTATAAAAAGCAGGATTGAAGTGCTTTCAAGTAATAACAGCCCAAACAAAGTAAGTCCAAAGCAAAATAAAACTAAACACTCAAGTCTAAGCCTAATACATTAAGAAACTGAATACAGGTAAATCTCACCCTCAGAGATGTTCCAATAAGATTCTTTCACAGACTAGACTCCTCCCTAGTCTGGGCTCAATCCTTTCCCCTGGTACAGTCTTTGTTAGATCCAGTAGACAACTCAGGTGGTAAGTAGGGGTTTTCTCATGACTGGCAGCCCCTCCTGCTCCACCCCCTTTTATAGCTTTGGCACAAGATGGAAACCCTTTTGTGCTTATCCCCACCCCCTCCTCATCAATGGAAAACTACAAGGATTAAGATGGATTCCAGTATCATGTGACATGGTCACACGTCATTGTAAGACCCCTAGTATCCATTCTTCCTGGGTAGGCCCAAACTTACACAAGAAGGCTTGCAGGTAAATAAACCCTTTACAACCCTAGTCAACAGGAGCCGTCAAGATTCTAAACCACCGTTAATGGCCCATACTTTGCATAATTACAATAGGATGCTGAGTTATACTTCATATTTCTAGCTTCAGATACAAGAATGATACGTGCATACAGGTAAGAGGAATATTTCAGTAGTTTATAATTTTTGTTATGATACCTTACAAGAGACTTTTTGCTGAAAGCATATTCCAGTTACATCATATTCACACTCATAAGCATGTTTCCATAGAACATATGGAGTGCAACATCACACAGCCATCCCGGGGGAGACCAGAGGGCCTGAACCCCACAGAATCAGCAATTAAATCAGCCAATTGTGTCCGATAAAAGAGTATTAGGAGTGGAGCGAGGCAGGACTTTCGTGAAAGCTGGTGACGCGCAGGGATGAATGTCCTTGTGAAACGTGTTAACACCCTGGGTGGAATTACAGTCGCTTGCTGGTGGGCTGCTTTAAAGTCAGTGCCCAAACGTGGGGAGATGCAAGCTTCCCCCAGACTGGGCTGGAAGGCAACTGTCAACCTGTCTCCAGTGAACTGGAGCAGTATGGAATCACAGCAATGGAAGCCCGTATCCATATGAATGTGCAGAGAACAGAAGAGCCACGGATCAGCTTGCTTCTGGCACAGAGCAGCGAGGTTTGGGAAATCCAGCGCCGAGGGACCAGTGGGTGCAGCACCCTGCGAGCTTGTGAAAGTTGGGTCCCCTTGTTCACAGGGCTGGAGATGCTGGTATCTTGATGAGTAAGAAAACAGCTTCAACAGAGTGTAACTGGCTCCAATGACGTTTTCGTCACCAGAGAGCGGGTGGAGTTTGGTTTGGTGGTGACCAGCCCAGGTATGTCTGTCCTGGCTTGATATCACTCACATCTCTGCTATTTGTGAATGAACTTTGCCTTGGTTTCCCTTCCAACCGCCCAGTGCAGTTACCTTGGAGTACTGGGGAGTCCTTCAGCTAACCCGCCAGACTGGGGTGTTCACGCACCATATATCCCAGCGTGTCAGCTACATTCCCTGAGGGGCAGATTCCCACTGCCCTGCCCCTTGGGCAGGCGCTGATGCCAGGCAGTGGGTGTGGGACACTGGCTTGGGACTGACACGAAGGTTGGGAGGGGCTGGAGGGCAGAAAAGGGCCAGGCCCCCCCAGACTGGGGGGGGGCCTGGATTTGAGCCCCTCCCCACCAGGGCGTGGCTATGCCAGGCTGAGTCTATCGCTGGCTCCTGCAGGGATGCCGAGGGGGTTTGGAACAGTGGAGCACAGAGCAGCCGGGGGAATGGGCTCCATGGCTGCTCCCCACCTCCTATGGCTGGCCATGGTGGCGCACAGTTGCTCGCCTCGCACTGCCAGCGGCTGGTTTCTCTTCCCTGGCAGCCAGGTGATTCAGGGCCAGGGAAAGTGAGTGATGCTGGGAACTTCTTGTTCTGCCAAGAGAGCCCTCTTCTGTGCCTCCAGCCCCATGTCAAGTGAGCCCAGCCCAGGGCTTCCCTCTGATCCCAACCCCACACCAGCCCAGAGCACAGGAAGGACGCCCTAGGGGAAAGGCTAGCTGGCCCAGGTAAAGGGAACCAGCTGTGTGGAGAAACAGCTTCCCACCCCTTGGGAGAAGGGATAGTTACATCTAATGGCTCCAGAAATGGCCTGGCTACAGAAACACAAAAAAGTTGGGGAGGCGAAGCACTGGAAACAAACCAGACACTGGGAGCTACAGAAGGAAGGTCCCTGAGCAGCCTGCATGCGACGCCAAGAAGACAGGAGCAGAGGGTGCCCCGTCACACTCATTCTGGCTAGGTTTGGTCTCCATATAAATGCCCAATCTGGCTTTGACTTGTGCTATGTTTCTGGCCACAAGAAAATCCTGTGACAGTGAGTCTCACAGTCTAACTGCCCACTGTGTGGAAAACCATTAGTTCAGAACTACCCACCTTTCAGAGCTGTTAACTATTCCCTTGTTGTGGTGTGAAGGGACAGGGAGAACAGACACCCTGATCTCCCTTCTGGGTCCCACCAATTATTTGATATGCTTTTATCACATCCCTCTCCTTGGTCTCCTCTCTAGGGTAACAAGCCCAGCCTTTCAATCTCTCCCCACAGGGGGGTTTTCCAGGCCCTGATCATACTCACTGCCCTTCTCTGGTCCCTCCCAGCCCTGCCCACCAAGTTCCAGAGGAGGTTGCACCACTGAGTGATTAATATCACGGCATTAATCAAGAGTTTCCCAAGCAAGGGGGTTTGGATCCTGCAACGCCACAAGGTGGCGCAGTATCTTGCATTGTGGGTTTGCGGGGTAGTTCCTGCAAACGGGAAATTTCAATCCAAGTCATCCCCCTCCCTGGCTGTGGCCAGCGATGGAACCAGTGTCTGCTAAGCTCTCCTGCAGCCCCTGAAAGCTCTCCAGCCAGGACTTCACTTCTCTGGGGGGTGGGCTCCTGCCACCCAGCTGCTCACCCACTGGCTCTGGAGGTGCTAATTCCCAGGGCAACACCCGTTACTCTGAGCAGCTCCAACCAGGCATGGACCCTACCTGCCTACTCCCCCAGGGGCCTGCACTCAGGAAGTTTGCAGTGAGGACAGACTCCAAAACCCAGTGTGATTTATTTGCCCAAATGGTGACCAGAGCTTAGCGGGGTAGGTTTAAAAACAACAGAGACTCATTCGTCTAGTGCCTTCCCTGTGCTGGGCATTCCCCTCCAGCCCTGTTCTCTCTGGGCACCAAGTTACCCCTGCAGCGCCTGGATCGCCGTCTGTCAGCAGGGCCGGTTCTAACTTTTTTGCTGCCCCAAGCCAAAAAAAAGGGCCGCCGGAGGAGCAGGGGGTGGGGGGAGCTGGCCGCAGTGCAGCCAAAACAGCAAAGGTGGGGGGTGGCGTGGCCAGAGGAGCAAACGGGGAGAGGGGGGAGCGGCGCAGCCAGAATGCCGCCCCTTACAGAGTGCCACACCAGGCACATGCTTGCTCTGCTGGTGCCTGGAGCCGGCCCTCTCCGTCAGTCTCTGGGTCAGCCTCACTGCCCCTGGACTCTGTGTCTGTCAGCTCCCAGCTGAGCCGACCAGTGCCCCCCCTGTCTGCCAGTGGCACCATTACCAGCTCTCTCTCCTCAGTGCTGGCTGCAGGGCCCCTGTTGGCAGGGATGTTTCCCACTGAGAATCGAGCAACTCCAGCAGTGTTGTCCTAGGCAGAGGTTTCAACCCACCCAAAGCACTTTCTCTGCAGAACTGGTCCATTGAGAGGGATATATGGCCCTGAGCTATTGTTTCATCCTTCCTGCCTGGTTCCTTCGCAGCCCTCCTGCGGTGGGGCTGGAGCCATTTGGGCAGGTGCAGAGACAGCTGGCACACAGAATAAGTACTGACCAAGAGAAGGTTTATTGAACCAGTCTCCTCATGGCTGGGGAGCATTCAGGGACTGCAGTCCCGCTGCTTGGACCACACCCTTGAGTCTCACAGCGGAGAACTTAGCAGACACTGGTTCCATTGCTGGCCACAGCCAGGGCTGGGGATAAATTGGACTGAAATTTCCCCAGTTTGCAGGAACTACCCCAAACCCACAATACAATACACCAGTGGTGGGGGAAGGGACAAGCTGTCAAGCTTCAGAGAGCTTTGTCCTCAGGTCTGGGGAAGGAAACCAAAGTGGGACAGACTGTTACTCATCAGGGCTTCACATTGTAGGACACCACTCTCCACAGCTGGAGAAGAGCGGAGTGTGGCTAAAAGAGCTTGTCTCTCTCGCCCACAGTAGCTGGTTCAATAAAAGATCACCTCCTCCCCCTTGTCTCTGTCATATTATGGGGCCAACATGATGCCAATAGCACAAACAAGAAATAATGCAGCTATTTTCCCAATGTGTCACAGCTGCAGTGGGGCTGGGCTGAGGTTCATGCCACCGATTCTGCAGATGTCGTTGGAGAGGCGTGGGGCAGAAAACCAAGTCTGAAAGGGGGAAGCAGGTTACAGTTTAACTTACACAACCTGCCTGCAGAGATAAGCGCAGACCGGGATTGTTCCTGGCCAAGGGAAGGCGCCCTCAGCTTTCAATCTCTGGGAAAGAGCATGGATGAGGACTTTGCTTTCTCCCAGCCACCGCGAGGGTGGAGCTTTCCCCTCTTCCCATAAACCATTGGGGGCCTGGTGTGGGACACCCAGCTGAAAAGGGACCTAGATGGCTCCGGTCAGTGTTGCTGATCAGGCTGTTGAAAGTCTGGTTGGCAGCACAGCAAGGCCAAAGCAGACTCCCTACCTGCCCTGACTCTGCACAGCTCTCCAGAAGCGGCCAGCAGGCCTTAGGTGTGTCGGTAATCAGAGAAGCTCCACATGCTGCCTCCCTCTGAGGCCAATGGGAGCTATGGGGGCAGTATCTGTGGGCACAAACACCGCGCAGAGCCACCTGGCTGCGCCTCTGCCTAGTGGCCAGACATGACAGCTGCTTCCGGGAACTGCACCGAGCCAGGGCAAGCTGGGAGCCTGAGGTAAGTGCCACCCAGCCAGAGCCCACACCCTGAACCCCCTGCCCCTGGTTGGAACCCACTCCTGCACCCAAACTCCCTCCCAGAGACTTCAGCCCCACACCTTCTCCCACACCCCAACTCACTACCCCAGCCCATAGCCCCCTTCTGGAGCTTGTACCCCACACTTCCTCCCACACCCCAACCCTCTGCCCAAGCCTTGAGCCCCTACCCGCACTCCAAACCCCTCGGCCCCAGCCCAGAGCTCCCTCCTGCACCTCAAACTCCTCAACCCCGGCCCCACCGCAGAGCTCACACCCCCAGAGAGAGTCCGTACCCCCTCTCACATCCCAACCCTCTGTCCTGAGCCTGCTCCTGCACTCCAAACCCCTTGGCCCCAGCCCAGGGCATGCACCCCCATCTGGAGCCCTCACCCCCTCCCACACCTCAGCCTGGAGCCCCCTCCTGCACCTGAACCCTTTATTTATGGCCCCACCGCAGAGCCCACACCCCACCCCAGAGCCCATCCCCCTGCCCCAGCCAGTGAAAGTGAGTGAGGGTGGAGAAAAGTGAGCGATGGAGGGAGGGGTGCTGGAGTGCGTGGGGTGGGACCTCAAAGAAGGGGCAGGGAAGGGAAGGGGGCCGGGAAAGGGTGTTCAGTTTTGTGCAATTAGAAGTTGGCAACCCTAGGTTCTGGCTGATACCGTGGCATAATGGACACCCTGCTCACAAGCCTCGACTGGAGAGCAAGGGTGTGCGGTCCCAAATCCTGGCCCAACCCCACCCTGGCCTGGCCAGGCCAGGCTCACTTGTCATCTCATTGTGGAACAGCCTGGGCTGACAGGCTGTGGATCAAATTCCTGCTCTGGGCGATGGGCTGGACAGAGTTTTCTCCCTGCTCCATCTCACGTGGCCGCAGCTAGTCCCCGTGCTGGGGAGCCGCGGGAGGCCTGCCCCTGCAGCCCAAAGCGTGGCCTTGCCTGTGCATCCTGCTCACTGCTTCGCCCTGGTCTTGGGTCGCTGCCTTTTCCTCATGCAGTGGCGCTGCTTCCTGGGGTCATTCAGGTTGCTGTAAAAGAAGGAGGCTCCTTCAGAGCAGGACCGAGGGCCTCTCAGCCACTGGGACCCAGAGGGACAGTCAAATGGGCCAGGCTCTGCTCTCTGAACATTGGTGGCAGCTTGCAGCGACCCCGCTGACCGCCTGCAGCCCGGGTGGCTGCACAGCCAGCATCACTCTGGCCCTGCACGGCCATTGCACACAGCGAAGGGCCGGCCTGGGGAGCAGGTTCTGGCAGTTGCCAGCTGGGACCAGGGCCCATAGCTCCGAGCACTGACCTTGTCCAGCAGCTCAGCAGATTCTTCCCTTGCTTCTTGGATGAGTCAAGGCACATTTCTGTCTGGCCTCTGGGGAGCCTCACAGTTAATCTGGAAGATAAGCGGGTACGTTTGGTCCCCTGCAGTGCCCAGTGCCTCCGGGGCCTGGGCTGGAGCAGGAGTCTTGCTGTCAGGCAGATGAGTATCCTGGGCCGGATTCTGATCTGGAGTCACTCCAGATTTACACCGGTAAATGAGAACACATTTTAAGACAAACTTCAGGGCCTGTTCTGGTGACAGCCAAGGTGTGAACCAAGCCAGCCTGGAGAGTGGCAATGTAAATACTTGGGCTAGTGGAGAGGAGGAGGGGTTTCCCCGCTGGCCTGGAGCACAAAGGAAAGGCTGTTCAAGCTTCCTGTCTACAATCAGACACCTGACTGGGAGCGGGGCAGAGGAATTGCCCCCTCCACAGGGAGATGTGAATCACACCCGCCCAGGCGAAACTTCCCTGAAACCTGGTGCTGGGACCCGGGGAGCCTGCTCACGGTCTCCCTTCCCGGGAAAGCAGAGGGGCTGGGCCCTGTGATAGCTGAGTGTGGAGAGACATAGGCAGGGAAGGAGGACGCCAGACACTTTTTCCCTGGGCTGGGGGGAGGCCCCAGAGAAGGGTAATGCAGCTGGAAGGCTGCTGCTGGTAACAGAGACCCCTGGCCAGAGGGTGGCCATGGCTATGGCGAGTTCCCTCAACCAAGAGAGCCTGAATCCCAACCCAATGGGGGGCAGGAAGGGGGTAAGGGAGGACTCGGGCTGGCAAGGCAGCCAGACGCTACTTACATAATCTCATCGCGGTGACAGTGGGCTCCCTTCTCAATGATCTGGAAATCCACTATGAATTTGGGATCAACCTTCTCTTGGAACTTCAAGCACAGGCACCTCGTGAGCACCTGGGCCCGCTGGGCTGCATGGGAAAAGACACTGCTAAGAAGCCTTGGGTGACCGCCCACTGCACTCCCGCCCGCAGGGAGTGTGCACGGCCTCTGCCGCTTACCTGTTCGGTGCCCCAGGCACAGGCAGAAGAGGAGCACACCTACGAACGCCGCCTTGGGCACGCAGGGCATGCTGGCTTCAGGGAGAGGCACAAACAGCAGCACACCAGGAGCTGGGCTCTTTAAAGGCAGCAGCAGTCAGGGGGCGTTCCCGGGCCTCACACAGCAGCAGGGGTTTGGTGTCAGCTTCTTCCCAGTCCGGTTCTGCTTTCCAGGAAAAGGAGGGGAGGAGCTGTGTGAACAGAGTCCTGAAACCCAGCAGTTTAGTGCCCAGGGAGAGCAAGAATATTTGCACCCCCTAGAGGTGGAATGTGGAGGGGCACGTGGAGTCATACAGGTCCCTAGGGGGCATGCCCCACAGTTTAAAAACCATCACCTCCTACCAGGAGCAGGTGAACCAGAAGCTGGGGGGAGCCGCCCAGCCCACTCCGGGCGCTTCACGCTCTGGGCTCCCTGCCCTGCTCCCGGAGCCAGACTGCCTCTGCATTGCCGGGAACACCCCAGGCAGGGCAGGTGGCACAGCTCCACGCTGCGCCCCTGACACGCTCTTGCCTCTGCCTCGAAGGAGCCCGACGCCGGCTGCCACTACGCCCTGGAGCTGGCCCCTGCTGTGGAACCCGGCAGCCCTGAGATGCACCCTGCAGTACTCAACTCTTTGTGCACCTGCCTCTCATGCTGCCTAGGGACCGCCCAACACTCCCTACATACAGTGGAACAACCCCTTATGCCCCTTGGCTGCCCTGCCCCAGGTTGCCGTGAGTATGATGCCCAGCCCAGGTGCTGGGAGCAGGCGGCTGCTGCTGGCAGGGTGCTCTGAGTGATCCCTAGGGTTACCATATTTCAAGTTCTCACATAGAGAACACTGCTGTATAGTATAGTATAGTATAGTATAGTATAGTATAGTATAGATGTGGCCTAAGGACCAGCAGCAAATGTCTAAGGATTGGCAGCTGCAGCTCTGTGTTCACTGCAGAGTTCCCTGGAGTGATCTGCACTCGGGTGACTCCATGTAGCTAGAGGGAGGCAGATGTGCTGCAGTGTAACCCTTGTGTGCCTGTGTCTACCGTGGCACTAGGACTTCTAGGGCACTTCCCATGGTGCTTAGCACAGAAGCCAGCAGAGCCTTTCTGTGAATTCTTTTGCAGTGTATCATGGGAGAGCTTGTCTGTCCTTCCTGGGTGCATGGGGGAAGTGTGGGAAGGCCTAAGGGCCAGTAGCACTCAGCCCTGGCATACGCTAGAGCAGCCAAGGGGCAGCTCTGACTTTTGCCACTGACGTAAAGCCCTCAGAGTGACCTCATGCCAGTGGGGTCTGATTTGTCACTCCACTTTAGCATAGCCACCCCACTTGGGCATAAACACCCCCAAAGCACCCCTCCCTCCTTTATGCCATAAACAGGGGGTGGAGGGCACAAGAATTCTCCTGCACAAGGGAGCTGTGGTAGGCTGGGGACCGTGGCCCCAGGTCTTCAAGCTCCCCCTGATCTGAGACATGTGCGTCTATTGCCATCCCCTCTGTGCTGCCTGTCATGGAGATTTGCCAGGGGTGGGCATAACTCAGTGGTGCTATGCGTGCCCGGCCCACTACCTGTCATGAGCAGAGGGGTATTTCTGGGCCAGAAGCCACCTCAGCACTCGTACAGCCTGCAAGGTGGCATGTGTGTGGCCAGCCCTGGCTGCTCTGCACACCAAGGTGTTCATCCCACCTGTGTGTGAATTAGAAGCTGGAGAGGTGTGCTGGTGGAACTGGCCCCATGGCAGGCTCAGAAAAATCCCCCGGCTGGGTCAGTTGGTGCCTCCAAAGGGGGGTGCTGAGTTCTGCTTCCCTCCAGGGAAAGGGAAGCTGGATGAGATGTGCCGTCTTGCCCAGTGATTCATGTGCTCAGACCCTGCCTTTCTGTGCGTCTAGGGCGCAGCGGCTGCCCCAGCTACAGACCAACAACCACCACCAGCGGAGGCACAGAGAGATGAGTGGCTAGAAAGAGGAGATGCTGGGAGGCAGCACAGGCAGTGTGGGTGGGAAGTTCCCAGTGAGTCACTGTGCCTAGTAATTGTGCAACGCACACAGTCTCATGTACATGGAAAGAAATTGTTTGCCGTTCAAGCTAGCATTGTTACACGTTTCTTACTAGGACAATAATGGTCAGCAAATTATGAGTTTCCAAACGATACTCAGAAGACATACTTTGTACAACGTTTATCATAATTCTGTTCAGTTGGTGTCAATTTTTTGTTTAAGGATGCAATTGGATGCTTCCTGTTGTTCTTCATGGTTTGCATCAGCATAGCATGTAGGCCAAAGGCTGATGCATCTGTACACAGTTCAAACCGTTTGTCAAAATCAAGGCTAATCAGAACAGGCTTTTCAGGCAAGATTTTCTTTACCTTATCAAATCCTTCCTGGCGTGCTTTCATCCAAATGACTTTCTTTGGCTGTGTCTTTTGACATAAGTCTGTGATTGCAGATACAGTGTCACTGAACACCCACACACAAACCACCTATAACAGATTCCCCAACCTATGAAAGATTGGACCTGTTTTTTGATTTGGGAAACAAGCCAATTTACAATGGCTTCAATTTTCAAAGGATGAGAGGTTATTTGATTTTCCCCTACACAGTATCCCAAATAAGGAACTCTGGCTGCTTCAATTTTACACTTTTATGCTTTCATGGGCAGGCCTGCCTGCCTCTTTGAGTTTTGACAACACAATTCCCAAGTATTCTTTGTAATCAGCCCAAGTGTTGCTAAACACTGCAATGTCATCCACATATGCTCTAGCAAAATTCTGTAAACTATTTAACACTTGGTAACCAGTCTCTGGAAGGTGGCCCCAAAATTAATTAGACCAAGCAGTAACATTGTAACCTCATAGATTCCTAGATCAGTGATGAAAATAGATTTTTTTTCCATGTATCCTTATCCAAAGGAATCTGCCAATAACCTGGAGTTAAATCAAAAGCAGTGAGATATTTAGCTTTGCTTAAAATGTCCAATATATCATCAATTCTAGGCATGGGATACACATCTAGTACTGTGACAGCATTGAGTTTTCTATAATCAACACAAAACCTTGCAATGTTGTCTTTCTTAGGGATCAAGACCACAGGTGATGCCCAAGAGCTGTCAGACTCTTTAATCGCTCCTAGATGTAACATGATTTGTATTTCTGTAAGAATGTGTTTCTGCACTGTCAGGGTTCCCTCCCCACACTGAACTCTAGGGTGCAGATGTGGGGATCTGCATGAAAGCCCCCTAAGCTTATATTCTACCGTCTTAGGTTAAAAACTTCCCCAAGGCACAAATCCTTTTATCCTTGGACGGTACACTGCCACCACCAAGTGATTTAGATAAAGATTCAGGGAAAGGACCACTTGGAGTCCCTATTCCCCAATATGCCCCCACAACCTACACCCCCTTCCGGGAAGGCTTGAAAATAATATCCTCATCAATTAGTACAGGTGAACACAGACCCAACCCCCTGGAACAATGAAAAATCAATCAGCTTCTTAAAAGAGGAATTTTATTTAAAGAAAAGAATCACCTCTGTAAAATCAGGATGGAAAATAACTTTACAGAGTAACAAATGATTCAAAAACATAGAGGAACCCCTTCTAGCTTTAGTTTCAAAGTTTTAAAAAAACAGGGATAATCCTCCCTCTAGCAAAGGGAAAATTCACAAGTTGAAAACAAAAGGTAATCTGTTGTGCCTTACCTTATTTACTTACTCTTTTGTAACATCAGAGACTTGTACAGGATGGTTTATAGAAGGAGTTTTCTGACCTGAGGCTTCTCTGCTTTCCCAAGAGAACACACAAACAAAGAGTACAAACAAAGCCTCTCCCTCTCCCTCTCCCCCTCCCCAGATTTGAAAGTATCTTTTGTCCCCATTGATTCTTTCGGTCAGGTGTCAACCAGGTTATTTGAGCTTCTTAACCCCTTACAGGTAAGGAGGAATTTTAGGCTACCCTTAGCTGTATGGTTATGACATGCACCTTGCCAATGGTCCTGTAGGGTCTGCTTGGAAGTGGCTGTGGTCCTTCTGCGATGATCTTATGAGTTAGCAAGTGTGTTTTCGCTGGCTTGCTAGAAAACACGTCTTTGTATTTCTGAAATACTAACAACACCTCTGCCCTTTCAACTGGGGTTAACTCACTGCAGATATCGATGCTTTCATTCTGAGAAGAGTCATTTTGGCATTCAGCCATTAATCAATGAGGTGGCATGCCTCAGTTTCCTCCTCTACACAGCAGGTCATGTTACTATGGTTTCCCTGCTGTGATAGGTTTTAAGTCTGCTCATATGTACCAGTTGTGGAACAGCAGCACCATGAAGCATTTTAACATATGTGTCTTCACTCGCCACTTGTGTTACTTCAAGGGATCCTTGCCAAGAATTTTACCTTTTGTACTTTTTCACAGGACTTAATAGCAACAACAAATCCCTTCTTAAGAAACAGTGTTTCCAAGTATTCTTGTCATAACCCATCTTTTGTTTGGATTGACCGAGATTACTCATTGTGTCTTTTAACTCCTTTCTGAACCTTTAAACATATTCCGTTATTGGCTCTTCCCTTACCTCTGTGTCCCCTTCCCAGGGGTCTCTGATGAGATCTAGGGGTCCGCTTGCTTTCCTTCCCTATGGGGGACCAAAGGAGGAAAACCCAGTTGATCCTTGGGGTACCTCCCAATAAGCAAACAGCAAAAACGGTAAAAATTTGTCCCACTGTTGACCGCTTTTATTTGCATATATCCCCAACATGGATTTTAGGATCTCATTGAATCTTTCCACCAAACCCCTGGTTTCTGGGTGACATGGGGCAGTTTTTAGCTGCTTCACCCCCACAGAACTTCCATAGCTCACTGAAAAGCAGACACATGAAATTTGACCCACAGTCAGATAAAATCACTTTAGGGAAACCAGCTCTGCTAAAGACAGTGAGAAGGGCTCTTGCCACAGATTCAGGCTCTATGTTAGGCAGAGTTTCTGCTTCAGGCTATCTAGTGGCAAAATCCACTACCACCAAGAGAGATCTATTTCCTTGGTGGGTAGGATGAGGTGCAGAGCCCACAGTAATCCCCTGCTACCCTTAGAAATGCTTCCTGTATGACGGGCAAGAGGCATAGAGGAACTTTCTGGGGTCCTGCAGGTCTTTTCCTTTTTTGACATAATTCAAAGGACCTCCAATAATTCCTCACATCACTCTGTATTCCTAGATGTAGCAGGGTGGCTCCCCGCTCCTAAAATAAAAGTGGTAAAACAGCCCTAGAGAGGGCTGTTGCTGGATGGAAAGTGGCAAACCCAGGCTGATTGGACTTGCAGCCACAGCTGTGGCTGGGTCAGTTAGGACCCAGCTGGCCCTGATAAAAAGGGCTGAGAGTTTGGAGTTCAGACATACTCTCTCTAGCTACACTGAGAGAGGAGGGCCTGACTGCCTGGGGAGCTGAGGAGGGTACCAAGGCTGGAGCAGTGCTGGGGAAGAGGCAGGCTGAGCTGGGGAGTTCAGGCCTGGTGACCTCCCAGGCTGCAGGCCTGATACAAAGGCCTAAGGAAGGTACTGGGGTTAGGCAGAGGCAGCTGGTCCAAACCCCCCCGTTGCCTATGATGAGTAGCTGTTACACTGAAGTCTGCCCCAGGGAGTGAGGGCTTGATGATGACTGGCAGTAGCCCAGACTGAGGCAAGGTGGGGATTAGAGGGTTGGGGGTTCCCCAGGGAGGAGAGACCCAGGGGCAGAGACTGTGGGGATATTGCCGGGGCAACACCCCAGGTGAAAGGGTCCAGGGAGGGACACGGGGCCAGCGGCAAGCAGCACATTGGCCTGCAGAGGGTGATCCAGCTGGAAAAAGAGCTAATTCCTGGACAACCAGCAGGAGGCACCGCAGGGGTGAGTCATCGTGCCATCACACTGGCAAGTAGAAATTTTTCTTCAACTTGTCAGAAGTTCTCTGTGCCTCCACGTGACCAGCAAAAGTACAGTCATGTGCCAACAATACTAATTCCTTTCAGTGCTAGATTGGCACAACCAACTGCTTATAAGGCTGCCCTGGAGTGGCCAACTTAACTAGGTGATTGTCCACTTGATTTTCTTGACACCTGGCTGAGGCATCAGCTTGCCTTTTGTCTCCAGGGAATTTATTTATGGCTGCTCCCCGGGCTTGGAACATGTTTTAGTAATCCCCTATAGAAGAATTGTGTAACTTTATATGCAAAGTTGCCACACATGTTTTATTAGGACAATAATGGTCAGCAAGTCATAAGTTTTCCAATGATACCTCAGAAGGCATACTTTGTGCAAAATTTAGCTTTGTTAAAAGGGGGTGAACACGGGGATACAGCTCATCACAGGTGATAATAACCAAACAAAGTTGTTTGTCCTTTTTAATGTCCCACAATAATCCTTTTGGTGTTGATGGCTTTTTCTTGTTGGGCAGGACATAACATGCTTTATTGGAAATCAGCACTTCACACTAGTTAATGCCTCTCTCCATCTTCTTTTTCCTTTGCATGGCGTCAGATCAGCAACATCCATGTCCGAGATAAGGTTGGCAATCTCACTGATTGTCATCTACTCCACATCACCTGACACAGAGATACCACCAGGATATGATCATTTGGGGCATTGGTTGACAAGATGTTCCATAGTTTGAAGTCTGTTTCTGTGGTCACACACAAGATTGTGTCTCATTCCCCATTTGTGGAGGAGGTAGGCTTATCAACCATGTGGTGTGTTAATGTATGTATCATATTTTCCATAGGGCTGAAAAGCCACTGGGTTTTTCGGTTGGGTTCCTGATGAGGTATTGCTCAGGATGCTGGCATCCTTCCACCTTGCTAGCCATTGATCTTCAGGGGAAAACCTTAAGTCATTAAGCTCTTGTGCTGCACGCCCGAAAGGTTTTCTGCATTGGAGCTGGAATCTCAATATGTTGTTTAGATCTTCACATACTAGAAAATCCTTGTTCCCTCAGATAAGCTGGCACTCTTAACTTATGTCATGGCTAATTTGGGGTGGGTGGATGTGCACCAGTACAGGAAGCCATGGTTGTGGTGTTGATTTGGCTGTGCCCATGATGATCCCATAATCCAGGGGTGGCCAACCTGTGGCTGCAGAGCCACGTGCAGCTCTTCAGAAGTTTAATATGTGACTCCGGGGCTGGAGCTACAAGTGCCAACTTTCCAATGGGCCCGGGGTGCTCACTGCTCAACCCCTGGCTCTGTCACATTCCCTGCCCCCACTCCACCCCTTCCCACTCTTTCCCTGAGCCTGCCGTGCCCTCACTCCTCCCCCTTCCCCCCAGAGCCTCCTGCACACCACGAAACAGCTGATTGTGAGGTGCAGGGAGGAGGGAGAGGTGCTGATCTGCAGGGTTGCTGGTGGGTGGGAGGTGCAGAGAGTGGGGGTACGGAGCTGATAGGGGGCTGCTGGCATATTACTATGACTTTTTGACAATGTACATTGGTAAATTCTGGCTCTGGAGCACAGGTTGGCCACCCCTGCACAAAAGGGATAGCAGATGGTCAAACCCAGGTGAGTGCAAACTGAACAGTAACCCTGTCCCAGGCACTGGTGGAGCAGAAATAGGGATCTAGTCTGGTGTCCCTGTTAGGAATCATGGGTGTTGTTCGGAACAACAGCAGGGACAATGTTTGCAGGCAGACGGGTGGTTTGCATGTCTACAAAGCAAAATCTTTTCCCCCATGGCCATAATAATACTATGCAAGTATTTCACTCCTCCAGAGCACCCCCACTTGGCCGGGGAATGTGGAGCATGACCAGAATTTTGTTTCAGAGGAGAACATCCCAAGATTGTCACCTCCTCCCATTGTGATATTGTTGCAACAAAACGGCCCCATTTCTCCTCTTCAAAATGACATTTTGTTTTAGGCCTGTTTATTATTATTATTTGGTACTGGGATTAGAGTTCTGTTACCACATAAAACAAGTGGGGGGAAAAAAACAGGGTCAAAAGGAAACATTTTGTTTGACCCAAAACAGAAAAGTTTGGGGGGCAGAGGAGAAGAATTTTCCTTTGCGCTGAACTTTGCAATGTTTCCACCCTGGGAGGCTCCTGCCTTTGTCTTCACGCTGCCCTGGGTAAGGTGACTACCTGGCTGGTGTTTGACCAGTCTGGCTGATTTCTTTATGGATTTGTCAGTTTCCAGGAAAAGTAATTCAATCTGCAGGGGTTTTGCATCAGTTCCCCAGGTCATACCTGCCAGTTTCTAGTTGAGATTTGCACGCATCTTTATTTTGTTGTAGATATTGTGAAGGTGTTGGTGGTATGTGCCACACCCATGGTGTACTGGGGCAGATAGTCCTTGTGCCAATGGGCTGTTGTGTCGTGCTTGCTAGGTCTAGCAGCTAGGGGACCCGCAGGAGCAGTTGTGGGCTGGTTTTGGACTGGAGGATATGCGTGTCAGGCACCGTGCCTTACACCCCATTTCTGCTTGGCTGGGTTCAGTGGGGTTCCTCATTAGGAGTAGTTTGAGCCAGACTGCCCCACCAACAGGATTCCTGGCTGAATTCTGGGGCTTGGCCCGTCTCTACATCTTGAGGCCTAGTGGCTGTTTGAGTGTTTTGCTCAACTCCTGTGTAACCCCCTCAGACACCGGACATGCTGTGGGGAGGGCAAGGACACATGGTGCTTGGCCCTGTTTGTCAGTGCTCAGTGCAGATCATCTGGCAGTAGGGGCTGTGAATGGAGGCATTGCTTGTGCTAACTTTCCAGGATTGTAGTGATGTGTCTCACTCACAGCATCCCCCACGGCCCTTGGAACCCAGGGAATCCAGAATGAAAGGTTCCTGGCACTGCTGACAAACGGAGCAGGGACACGGCTGGCCCCTCACTGCTGCCCCGCTGAACCCAGTGGCCATGGAGGGAAACAAATGCCACATTGGTTGCCATCCAGTGGCATGCAGGTCAACAGGCACTTGGCAAGCCAATTGCTAGTTCATCCTTGCCACGTGGCTGGCCAATGACCCCAGTGCCCTGCCTGACCCATGGGGCGTGGGATACAGGAATGTGAGCCAAGCCATCGCCTCTCTCTGAGAACCAGCTGGCTGGCACACAGCCTGTGGATGTACAGTCCTGGGCCAGGAGTTCACAACGTGCTAAGCGAGCTGCTGTTTGCTTCCTCTCCAGCTGCATCCTTGTTGACACAGGACCTCGCATAGCAGCGGGGCCGGCCCAGCCTTCTTAACCTAAAATAGCCCATGCCACAAGCAGAGGAAACTGACCAGCCGCAGCATCGGCCTCTCTTTGTTTGCCCAAGAGTGACTGGCATCGCAGCTCAGCGCCCTTGGGGCAGGTAACCAACCATCAAATGGCCCATAGTTGCCAACATCCCCTCTGAGAGCACTTTGAAACCACCGGCAGCCTTCCCAAACCTCCCCTGCCCAGATCTAGCGTTTTCCCCCATTTTTCCTCCAGGATGATTGTCAGTCCCTCAGCATTCTGATTAATGCTTTGTCTCATGTCGTGTGGAGAACAGAGTTAATGCAGGGAGCCTCCCCTCAGCCCATTGCCCTAATACAGAGTGTGTCCCCCATGCCCACTCCCTGTCAAAACCAGATCCCTGCCCCCTCTTCCGAGCAGAGGCTCTCGAGGGAGTCAGCCAATTAGTATGGGTGCCAGGTTCCCCACAGGCCTCCCCTTACCTTATCGCAAGACTTCAGTGTGATGTATGGGGGAGACCCACTGTGAGGGCTACAGCAGGGAACCGCCCAGTTGCTAGTGGACACCAGAGCATGAGTAAACATTCCAAGTCCCAGTGGATCTCCAAAGGGAGACCCACTGATAAACAGGGTATTGAAACAAAAACTGGGGACATCTGGGTAACTCATACAACGGGACATCAGGAAAATCACTCAGAAGAAGCACCCTAAGCAACAGAGCTAATGCCTTAGCCAAAGCTGTTGCTACTAGTAACCACACTAGAGACACAGACCAGGTAGAACAAATAGAAACAGTAACTACCCGAGGAAAGACTTTAGGCAAAGGAATAGATACCTTGGGCTTAAGTACCCTTAAAGATGGGGATACAGAAGTCCAGCCCTTAACCAAGATAGGGAAAGATCCAATGGAAAAATACAGGATTGAGCAGGTTGTCTAGATGTCTAGTGGGCAGTGAAGGCAGATGGTCAAAGACACTGAATAGTCCCCAGCCAGGTATGGGGGGAACCTGATTCAGTTTGTGCATGAGCAAGGGCAAAAAGGAAAACAAGATACTTTAAATAGGGTTAAAGATATAGGGGAGTGGCCAAGCATGAAAGCAGACATAGATCAGTGGTGTGATAACTGTCTGCAGTGCACCGTGGTTAATGCTGATCGCTGTCCCTGGTCCCAGATTCAGAGAGATTACATAGGCCCTTTACCCACCACCAATAGAGGGAATAAATACTGCCTGATAATAGTAGATCCCTTCTCCAAATGTGTGAAAGCCATCCAGGGTGACAGCAGTGCACAACGGGGCTAAAACAGGCTCCCTGCGCTGCCCCACTCCCGGAAGCAGCCGGCACCAACTCCCTGCACCCCCAGGGGAGGGAGAGCAGAGGACTCCACACGCTGCCCTCATCTGTGGGTACCTCCCCCATAGCTCCCATTGGCCATGGTTCCTAGTTGATGGCCAATAGGAGGTGGGGCGGGCGGTGTCTGCAGGCGAGGGCAGTGCATGGAGCCCTCTGCCCCCCACCCCCATGTTTGCCCACCCCTGCCTTAACCCCTGGGACAAGGGTGACAGGATTAAGGAAACTCCCCTAACCTCATTTGCGTGGAAGATGGGACAAGGAGGCCTCTCCATTAGCATACAGAACAGAGAATACAGATTCCAAGACATGAACCGCATGGAATATTGGGACCAGAAAAGCAGGGAAGCACTGCATGATGGGAGATCTTTGCTCCAGATGTTAATGAACCCATGCCTGCACACCCCAGCTCAGTAGTTATCAGACCAATTCTAGTAATAAATCCTTTATGGGATCCAAAATAGTGAAGCTCCCTAATTGCATTGTGAGCTCCCTCCAAGGAACACCGCCCATAGCCAGGAATGATCAGTTCCTATTGTCTACAAAACAGCTTTGGTATTCTCCCTAGAGACATCAGTTTACACATAAACAAACCTAGTGTTCACCCTTGTACCATTGTTCTTTCCCTACAAAAAAACCCCTGTCCATGCTCAAGTAAGTGCTCTGATGCCTGGATCCAAAAATCTGTATAATTTCCATTGGGACTTTCTCTTCTCCTGGCTGATTGTGCTCTGCCTGTTTCCAGCACTCTGGACCCTTAGCTGCCACCACCTCCTGGGACTCCCGATTGGTTCAAGCTTCACAGAGTGGTGAGAACCCAGCTCTCTCTCTTGGTATAGCCTTCTGACTCTGACTCGTGTGATAAGTTATAGTTTTCTAAACCTGATTTTTATAATCAAATTTAAGTTAGATTTAATTTTTATAACTCTTTTTTGTTTGTTTGGCTCCCCTGTGGTTATTACCTGGCAATAAATAATTTTCATGGTTAAGCTAGTTGCTTCTCTGTTTCTCTTCCCCTCCCACTACTCCCTCGCCCTCCCCACACGCACACACACACCCGCCCCGTGGGTGTTTTTTGGCTTCCACATTCGTTCGGAAACAACGCTCCTCATACCATACCTAAGCTAAAGATCCCTGCAGCACCAAAAACTCCAGTGGGGTTTGCTCATCAAGTTGGTTACTATCAGAAGAATTGTAACATGGAAGTGGGGATAGGGACATATGAGGATGGAAGCTTGGAAGTGCTGCTCAACCCAGTCTGCTGAGTCCAGGGACATATAAGGGTGGCAGATAGAAAATGCTGCCCGACTCAGTCTTCTCAGGTGTACTCTATTCCAGTGCACTACCATTGGCATATGAGGGCATGTAGCTTACCTGTATTATATTCATTGCACTGTTGTTCTGCTTTATTGTATTTAGTAATAATGCAAGGAACCTACAGGCTTTTATCCGGTAAGATCTGGCTTTCGTAGATAGTGTGAGAATTGAGGCCTATAACCTTTGACATAAATAAACTTAAGTAACTCAGAAGTTATAGGGAACTGGAAGTGCTATGCCAGAGGACTAATTTTGACCAGAATACGGACATCAGCCATCCACAGAACATCCCTGACACCAGCATCCAGAAGGTTCCAGACAGAATCTCTGACCACAAAGCTGTCATGACAGCAAATTGATGTGTATACAAATAGGGTAGCATCATACATATACTAACCAATAGAAAATGGACACTTAAAGGGGAGGAAATACAAATACGGACTTCTATTGAATATGCATTGGTCATGGCAGCGTCAGCGTAACCTACTACAAAAGTAACAGCCCAGGGGCAGCAGCAGGTAGGCTGGAGAGATGTAGACCTTGGGAGAGGCCAGAATGATGGCCACTGGTGAAGATGAGGACAATGACAGTGATGAGAAAGATAATGGTTAACTATGAAAGATAAGGGTGTAAGTACAGATGTCCAAATGCACTTTCTGTATCTATCTGCCTTGTTAAGTTAAGTGTGTGTCTAACTTTGCTAAATTATTAATAAATCTTATATACACACACAGAGTTCATATAGTGTGAGTGTTGTACCTGTGCACATCGGGGTTCCCAAATTATATGATAATTTTATAATAATCTTACTGAGCCTGATCTTGGGACAAGAACCTGTTAATCCTCAAGTTACAATTATATGTTCCCAACTTTGGGTCAGGCTACAGGTGACAGCTTGGAGGGGCTGTTCAACCCAGCCTGCTGAATCCAAGGGCCTTTGAGGGTGACAGCTTGTAAATGCTGCAAAAACTCAGCTCTGGGGAACCTAGGAACTGCAGGATAGTTCCATTGAGAGGGAACTTGCAGCATGGAGACGTAGAGCTCTGTATGAGAACGCAAGCAGTAAATTGGTAGAAATACAGAATCCGCCCTAGAAGAGTAACCCTAATACATAAGGGTACCCCAAAGCAACAGGCAAATCTCGTAACAGTTGCTTTGAACAGCAGGTGTCCTGCACCCTGCCCGCTTTGGGTTTGTTCCTCTACAGCGTCTCTTCCTGCTCTCCTCACTGCAGGGCTCATGACCAGTTGCTCCCAGTCCAGAGATGCCTGCAAACTCTGGGCACCTTGCGGTCGTATGTTACTGACCTCAGGCCGTTTTGGGGGCAGTATCTCTTACCCTTCCCCAGCAGAGAAGTGTCTGGGGCTGGATTAGTGTCCCCAGCACTCTGGGTTTTTACGTGGGGGCTGGTTGCAGCAGGTGGCAGTTTGGGAAAGGCCTGAGTCCCCGTGGCGCTGTGATGAGCAGGAGCCAAGGCGGTTCTCGCACCTGCCCACACAAGCTTTACCTTAGTGGGCAAAGTTTCCCCTCTGGCCAGGTCACTTACTGTCCACTCTGGCGGAGTGGGAGCATGCCAGTGCTGCTAATGTGCAACATGTGGCCCACTGTGACGTGCGCCCTGTGTGATGATGCGTGCTGCAGACAGAGCAAGCCGGAAGGGAGTTGCTCACTGCCCAGTCCAGCTTGCCCGCTTCTGTTCTTAAGTCAGGCTCTGGCCATTGGCGCTCTGGCAGCACTGTCCTCTCCCCTCTGTGGGGCCAGCCACAGCCAGCGTGTGCATGCAGGACTCCAGTGCACCAGAGCAATGGGGCTGGCTGCCGGGTTGCCCCATCACCCCCCTCCCTGTCCCCCGGCAGGAAACAGCACCTCCTGGGGACAGCAGATCAGTAACCTCACCAGCAGGGGGGGTTGCAATCTACCTGCCAGCATGGGGCGGGGAGTGTGTGAGTGGGGCCAGGGTGCCAGTGCACTTTCAGAGCAGAGAGGGTGCCAGGTTGGTGGTGGTGTCAGGGCAGAGAGAGTGCTTGGAGGGGCGGTGCAGTGTCAAGGCTGGGGGAACCCAAGGCAGCAGTACAGTGTCAGGGTGGAGGAGGGAGAAGCAGTGCAGTGGGAGGCCGGGGGACCTGGGGTGTCAGTTCTGTGTCAGGGCAGATGGGGGATGAGGAGCCATGGGGACAATGCAGTGTCAGGGCAGGGCAGGGGGATGAGGAGCTGGGGGGCAGTGCAGTGTCAGGGCAGAGGGGGGCTGGGGGGCCAGGGGTCTAGGACAGCAGTGCAGTGTAGGGGCAGAGATGCACAGTGGTAGCTGCTGAGCACTGCGCTCCACTTACTCCCTTTGCTGAGCTGGGAAGCGTGGAAGCCCCCAGCACAAAGCTGGACTGAGCCTGGATCATGCCCATGCCCAGGGCTCTGGCTGGTGCCCATCACGCAGAGCGACATCCTCCTACCCACCTGGAAAGCACTGGCTGTGCCCTGCCCTGCGAGTGGCGTCTGCTTTGAGGAGACCCCTGGCAGAGCCTGGCTGCTGGGCAGGCCTAGGCCCCTGGCCAGAGAGGCGTGGGGCTGGTAAGAGGTGCGGGGCTGAGCAGTGTGTGCCTACACACTCCAGGCAGGCCCTGGGGCTGGGCGCCTGGCAGTGGCCCCCAGAGAACAGCCGCACAAAGCACCGTTTAAAAGCGAGGTTTATTAGAGTCCATCACAATTCATAGATGACAGGCAGGCCGGTGCTCTGGCCCCGGCTAGGCCTGCCCCTCACCACACAGCTGGGAAGAGCTGGCCGTCGGCGCGATCGCTGCCAGCGGCATCTCCGCTCCAGAGGCAGGGCCGGGCCGCTCAGCTTCTGGGCTGCGCTGCTGGGGTCACTGGTGGCGCTGAGGTTCCCCCGGGGCGTCTGCTGCAGGGCTGCTAGGCAGCCTGCGTCGGTGGCCATCTGGGAAGAGCAGGGAGCGGGACTTGTCCGTCTCCGCAGGCTCAGGCTCTGCTCCTTTGCTTCTGAGAGTCCAAAGAGCCAGGCTAGTGGGTCAGCGCTGCCGGGGAGCCCCTGGAGGTTGCGCTGCTGGTTGAACTGGGCTGTGATGTCCTGCAGTGATGCTGCATTGCCCTGCACCTTCTCGGGGCTGGGGAGTGCGACCCCGCTGCGGGCCGCTTTCCCACGTGTCCTTTGGAGCTTGTGAGGCTTGTTCTGGCTGCTCTGGCAAGGACATGGGAGCCCACTGGACAGCGAGGATGGCTGGGCCAGCTGGCTAATGGACTGGACATACTCATCCAGCCCGGCCAGGGGCTCCTCGGCCTGCGCATGGCTCTCTCCCACAAACAGCACCTCCCCTGTCTCACTGATCGTAGGCAGGTGGGTCCCGGAGATCAGCCGCCTGGGTCTCATCCTGCAAAGGCAGAGAGAGAGAGAGAATAAGGCACTGGGCTGGTTGCTGTCAGAATACCCCAGCCCCACCCCTTCTGTCACATCTGTTAATCTTTCCTCACTTCCCCCAGTGTAATTGCAGAATCTTTCCACTTACTCCAGATTTACAGTGCTGCCCTGAGAGCAGGGTCAGGCCCAGTGACTGTGCGTACCGTGATCTGATGTGACTTACATCCAGAGATCTCAAGGCCAGAAGGGACCCTTGCAATGGTCTAGTCTGACCTCCTGTGGAACACAGGCCAGAGACCTGCTCCCCCACCCCCCCGCCCAGTAATTCCTAGAGCAGAGAAACATCCAGTCCTGATTTTAAAATGTTCGGAGATGGCAAATCCACCACAACCCTTGGTCATTTGTTCCGATGCCTAATGTAGCTGGCTTACCCATCTGCGCCAAAGCACAGACAGCCCCCCAGGTGGCCTTGCCTCAGCTGGATCTCAATGTGCCAGCTGCCGGGCTGGCGCGCACGATCATGAAATGCTCCGGTAATCCCAGATCCAGGCAACTTACTGTCCTGTCTAGTGACTGGGACACACAGACTCGATGACCCTGCTGCAGCCATGGATAGTGGATCTGGGAATTTCAGCTCAAGCAGCAGAGGCTCCTGATTTCAGACTCAGGATGCCTCTTTCAATCACCCACCCAAGAGGCTGCCAACCCCCGGGGGGGCAGAGAAATCTAGCTGCACGAAAAACAATGGAAGCAATAAATTCTCAGACACTGTTGGAGCCAGATGCCCGTTTGCACAACCAGGTCTGTACAAACACGCCGCACAGCCAGAAGAAGCTCAGCATCCAGGACAAGGCTGGAGCAGGTGAAGATGTTTGAATGCAAAGCACCCATTCACCCAGACTGCCAGGGACCGGTTATCTCGGGGCCTGCCTTCCCTGTCCAGCTAATCTGGTTCTTTTCCCCATTCCACAAAGGTGATACTCCTGCCACACAACGACCTTTACACGAAGCCCAGGGAGTAAAGAATCTTTAGCCCTGTCAAACTGGGAGAGTCCTTCTGTAACCCAGCTGAAGCCTAAGGCAGCTTTGCCTCCTCAGTTGCAGATGACAAAGACAGGGGTGGGACCCAAAGCAATCTAGGCTTTGGTAAGGCTGCTGCCCTTTCAAACTGGATGGTCTGGATCCCTGACTGTACAGGCCAGTTAGCACTGAAGTAGATGGGCTTGTTCCCATGCTGCAGAATGGCCTTCGTTTGCACCTGGAGCCAGACAGGCTAGGTGGCTATTTTCTTTTTGATTCAGACTCTACTATGCCAGATTGACACAGCGTGGCCTTTACTCCTCAGCCAGCCGAGCTGTCAGGATACAAAGCAGTACAGTACTAAACACTAATCCCTCATTTTACTGCCACTGAGAAACCGCATCATGTTACCTTGTGCATGCGAAGTTGCTGGTTTTCCTACGAAATGAGGTCACAGTCTTTTAGCTGTGGAATGAAGTCCTTGATACCGCCTCTGTTTGCTGTGAGGGATAAAGCGCTTTCTTTCAAACCCTGTGATTGTTGTCACACCTCAGTTCATTGCCTGGAGCAGTGTATTAAATCAAGGCCAGGATGTTGCTCACCAGCCCTGCTCCCTGCGCCTGAATTTATACCTTCCTGTCAGTGGCTATAACTCACTGCCAGCAGCTGCCTAAAATAGAAGCCACACTGAACAAGGCGAACTCAGGAAGGCAGAGGGGCATGGTGTCCTCAGAGGAAAAACACAAGCTAGCAGAAGGAGGGGCCTCGGTAACTTCTGTGACCTTTCAGCGCATGTTTATCTTTCAGATTCATGTCCCGGCAGATTCAATTATTGTTGATTGAAGGAGTATTCACCTCGCGCTATTCCATGGGGAGAGCTCAGGCAGTTTACTGCTCTTGGGCACAGCCAGTCCTGAGGCGTTGAGGTTTTTTAAATGCACTATGGAAAAACCCCAACTCCCACTGGAAATCTATTTTTGCAGGGACCCAAGAGGCGGCTGAAATAATCACAGCAGCATTGAACAGGCTCTGTCCCAGAGCGTGCTGGGGGGTTGAAATCTGCCCAGTGGTTGCAAAAGCCTGGCACGGCCTATTTTGAGCAAAGCTGTTTTCACACTTGCTAATGTGCAAAGTTTCCCAATGGCCCGTGTGTTCACAGCCAAGTTTCCATTGTCATGAAATTCTTGGGAAAAAAATCCCCAAATCTCCCAAGGTTCAGGGGGATGGGCCAATAAGCAAAATGAAATACCGAGAGCTGGGAGCACAGGGAATGACCTGTCCCTGTGCAGTGCTTTGTCATGGGGCTCAGGATCCATATATCAGTCAGCTCTGGGGCAGAGGAGAGGGAGACTTTCTGCAGTTTCAGAGTTACAAACACAAACAGGAATGTTTAATGTAAAGGTGATGTCAAATCCCCAGCTGGTGTCAATCAGTCGTAGGTTCAGTGGAGTCAAAGAGACAGATCCCCAGCTGGTGTGAATGGGCTTCACTCCATTGGAGTCCATGGGCTGGATTCCCAGCTGGTGTGAATGGACATCGCTCCATTGGAATCAATGGATTGGATCCTCACCAGTGTCAATGGGCAACACTCCGTTGGAGTCAATGGCGCTCCAGCACTTTACATCAGCTGGCAGTGGTTGAGGGCAAGGGGATGGTACTGTGGGGGGGACCCTCACTCCAGCGTCTGATCCCTTCCAGAGGGGATATCACAGGGCTGCACAGCCAGCCCAGAACTCACAACCCCACTGAAATTGTGCTTCATCGACAATAAACCTGGCTGGGTGCCTTCATCCCTTAACGGATCCTGTGGTCATTGGGCAGTTCATTCAAGGTCTGCCATGCCAGCTGTCTGTGCAAGGCTGGGATGAGACACAGAGGGCACACACATGCAGCCAAACATCTATCAACATTTAACCACAATAATCTGCAGAGCAGGTTCCCGGCTGAAGCAACTCTTCCCCAGAAAAGAGCCACAGGACGCAGTGTGTCTGGTACAGAGCCTGGCTGTAGGATCCATTCTGAGTTCTGCCACTGCTCTGCTGAGCAGCCTTGGACCAGTCACTGCCTGCGCTTTGCCCTCTGTAGGAAGGGATTAATGTTGCCTGAGGGACCAGAGCTGGAGCTGCCAAAATTCTTGCCCAAGGAGAGTGCTAGAACCCTGCCTGCTCCAAGCCCCTCTCCTCAGGAATGGACCCAACTCAGGCCTTTGAGGCAGTGGAGCAGAACAGGAGAGGGGAGCCCTAGAGCAGCCTGGAGCTAGATGGAGGTCTCCATGCAGTAGCGTCTCCAGCAGGGATGGGGGCCTGCCAACTGCTCTCAGCTCACTGCAGCGCTGGGGCTGGCTGGCACTGGAAGCCATGGGACCCATCCCACTTGGTTCTGGGTGTGGCCATGAGTGTGCTGCATCAAGAGCAGGGTGCAGAATGGTCAGAGGTGGCAAAGGAGGCTGCATCTGGCAGCGCGATCTGTGTAGCATTGAGTGGGTGGCCGGAGGGGTTCCTGATCCGTTTGGCCCTGGTGGAAGTAGCTGGGGCTCCTGTGAACTGCTTGCACCAGGGCTGTGTGCTCTCTGGGCCCTAGGGCATAGCCAGGTTGGGATGCAGACAGGGAACCGGGAGGCCCCTGGCTTCTCCCTACAGATCCCTCCCTGCCTACCCCTAGATAGCCTGGCTATACGTGACTTTGGCCGCGTGGAGCTGTTCTCTCGGTGGGCCGTGCTCCCGGTCATGCTGCTCCGTCCCAGCCAAGTGCATGAGGAGTTGCAGGTGGAGCGGCGGGGGGGAGCCCTTCCTCTGCAGAGCCACTGCCATGCTGCACAGCACGTAGGGAGGCGTGAGTGGCTGGCCGGCCCTCCTGCTTCCCCTCTGCCGACGCTATTCTTGTCTCCTCTGGCAGTACGCTAGGGAGAGAGCAAGCTGCTCATTGAAGGGCTGCTAAATATAGCCCAGGGCCTGTGCCGGCCTGGCCTGCTGCAGATGCAGGGTGAGAATGAAAGAATCTTCCTCCCCTGCCCTGGTCCCTGGGAGGTGCACACGGGTGAATGCCATGGCCGGGGCAGCGGGGTAGACTCAGGCATGGCCAAGCAGGTGCTGTGCTTCCAGAGTGCTGGCTGGCACTGCCTGGGCACGGATCCTGCCATGCCCATTGGGCACAGAGCATGGAGCCTGAGTCTGCTCTCATGCATGCAGGGCCCGGTTCGGCTCTCACCCCACTGAACCCGCTTCTGCTCTAGCACCCACCAGCGCCCCCTCTACTGGCAACCCAGGGAGTTACCCCAGCTCCTGGCCATGTAACTGTGATCCATGTGAGCTTGCGTCTCCAGGGCCCTGCGCCATGGGAAGCCTGCTTGTGGGTACTGTGCTGAAGGAGGGGCTGCCCTTCCCCAAAATAGGAGCTGGTGATGAGCACTTGTGGTCATCAAAGCTCTCCCGGCAGTCAGCAGGGGCATTACCCCCGCCCCCACCCCCACATGCCCCAACTCCATTCCCATGTAGCCCCTGACTGAAATTCCCACTGCAGTTTCAACTGAGTATGTTATTCTTTACTTCTTGCCCTAAACTGGGTTCCACCCCAGAAATGGCTGCATCCTGCTGCCAGCCTTGTGCATCTGTATAAGGGCTGCCTGGGGCCACCCAGGGAGTTCTTCAGGAATGGCTGTTCTGAATAGCTCCATGTGTGGCTAAGTCCTTGGGTCCTGTGAGAGTCGGGCCCTCCCCTGGAGGAGGAGATGGCACATCCAAGGGTCAGGGCTGCAAAGAAGAGACCTGTGGAGAAGGGAGGCCCCTGCAGGCCGAGTTCTCGCTGGGTCAGCTGGGCAGCAGGGTGGGAATGTCGCAGGGTGAACCCTTCCCTAGGAACATCCAGACCCATGGGCTCCCCCAGCTCAGGCTGGGGCTTCCAACCCGCCCGCTCCCATCACTGTTCTGTCGCCTCTTCCAGGTGTGGATCCGCTGCGTGAGGAGCTGGAGGGACCTGGGAGAGATGGGCCGATGAAGCCACGGGCAGAATCTAACAGCAGTGAGCAGAGCCTGAGGTTGAGGGTGGGGGCCCTGCCTGGCAGCTCCGGACAGCGCCCAGGGCCCGCTGAATGAGGGGTCTAGGCTAGCGCTGACCCAGAGACCCTGGCTGCACGGGCTGGCCCACGTGCCTGCTTCCATGTAACTCCAGGCTCTGGATGATCTGGCAGGAGGACAGGACTGGGCAGGATGCCCTTGGCTGGTCACTGCTGCTCTCCTGAGCACAGGACGGGTGTGGCTGCCCTTGGAAGGAAATTAAGGCCGGGGCCCATTGTCACTTGGCTGCATGCCAAGGAGCAGTCAGGGCTGTGGGAGTCACAGCTGATATGGAGTGGGGGACACGCTGCCCAGCCTCATGAGTTGCCTGTGAGCTGGTGCTGGCTGCCAAGGTCACGGTGGGTAGGGCACGCACAGTACTCGTCTGTGCAGGTATGTGTGCACTGGTGGGATTGAGTGCATTTGTGTGTGGAAAGGGTTTCCCCTGAGCAGCTGCAGGGAGTTGGGGTTCAGAAATTTTACCCTCATTGCCAATACAGTGTTATACTTGGGAGAAGCAAACGGAATCTTTCTAAAGGGGATAAGGCACTGTGCTGCGTTTATTGAGAGTACAATTTAAACATTACAATCAGCATATGCTTCCGTTCACACACACCAAAAGATTCTGCAGCCGGATCTCACAGTTACCAGTCCTGGTTGCTCGGTCAGTTCCCGTGGCCAGCTGAAACTGTGCACAGGGAAGGGAATCTGGGTCTCTGTCGAATGTGTTCGAACATCCAATGTTAATGCAGGAAAAACCTCAAATCCCATAGCAATGTACCCTCCTTTATAGTAATAAGTTCCCATACAAGCCTATGGACTTCCCTGTGTCACACCAGAGCTATTAATCAGGAGGTATTCCAGTTTTAGAGGGGTAGTTGTGTTAGTATGTATCAGCAAAAACAAGGAGTCCTTGGGGCACCTTAGAGACTAACACACAGAGGTGAAAGTAAGGTGATATGGGCCGGTACGCCGTACCAGTAAAATGCCTGTCCAGCCCCTACTGCCTTACTTCAAAGCGCTGCTGCGCTTTAAAAATCTGCTCTTTTTGCACACACTCCCACCCCCCGCTGCCATCTGCAGCCCTGCCAGGTCCCTACTGGCAGGGCTGCCAATGGGGACCCCAAAAGGGGCAGGGACGGTAAAGTGCTGCTCCCACAGCGCTTTAAGGCCGGTCCTTTAAAGCGGCAAAAGAACCCTGCTTAAAGGGCTGCCACGTCAGCACTTTAATGTTCCTGCCCCTTCTGCATGCTGCTGTTTTACCCCTGCCATCGCGGGGGGGGACTAGGTGCAGAAGGGGCAGGGAGATTTAAAAAAGTGCTGCTGCAGCAGCACTTTAAGGAGGGTCCTTTTGCCGCTTTAAAGGACCTGGCTTAAAGCGCTGCGGGAGCAGCACTTTAGCATCCCTGCCCCTTTTGCGATCCCTGTTGGCAGGGCTGCAGATGGGGGGGGGAGGTGCAAAAAGAGCAGCAATGTTAAAGCGCTGCTGTGAAAACGCTTTAAGCCAGATTCTTAAGGGTCCCTGTCCCTTTTGCTCCCCCTTCCCAGCTGCTGACGGGGGAGAGGGGCAAAAGGAACAGCTAATCAGCCCCAGGCAGCTGTTGCAGGTGACTGTTGATTCCCTAGCCCTGCACCTTCCATCCGAGGCCCCGCCCCTTCCAGGGAAGCTGCACCTGCCCCCCCACCGCCTCCCATACCAGTAAGTCAAAAATTTTACTTTCACCCCGCTAACACGTTTATTTGGGCATAAGTTTTCATGGGCTCAAACCACTTCATCAGATGCATGGAGTGGAAAATACAGTAGGGAGGTATAAATACCCAGGATATGAAAAGATGGTAATTGCCTTACCAAGTAGGGGATCACTGCTAACAAGCCAATTTAATTGGGGTAGAAGTGGGCTGTTCTCGACAATTGACACGAAGGGGGGGAAATCACGTTTGTAGTGCTAATGAGACCAATGTAGTCAAGGTGGCCCATTTCAAACAGTTGACAAGAAGGTGTGAGTCTCAGCAGAGGAAATTAGTTTTTGTAGTGACCCATCCACTTCCAGTCTTTATTCAGGCCTAATTTGATGGTGTCCAGTTTGCAAATTAATTCCAGTTCTGCAGTTTCTCATTGGAGTCTGTTTTTGAAGTTTTTTTCTGCTGAAGGATGGCCACTTTTAAGTCTGATATTGAATGTCCAGGGAGATTGAAGTATTCTACGGTTTTTTTAATGTTATAATCCTTGATGTCAGATTTGTGTCAATTTATTCTTTTGCATAGAGACTATCTGGTTTGGCCACTGTACATGGCAGAGGGGCATTGTTGGCACATGATGGCATATATCACATTGGTAGATGTGCAGGTGAATGAGTCCCTGATGGTGTGGCTGATATGGTTAGGTCCTACGATGGTATCCCTTGAATAGATGTGTGGACAGAGTTGGCACCGAGGTTTGTTGCAGGATATGGTTCCTGAGTTAGTGTTTTTGTTGTATGGCATGTAGTTGCTGGTAACTATTTGTTTCAGGTTGCGGGCGGTGGGGGGGGGGGGCAGGCTGTCTGTAAGTGAGGACTGGCCTGTCTCCCAAGATCTGTGAGAGTGAGGGATCATCCTTCAGGATAGGTTGTAGATCCCTGATGATGCGCTGGAGAGGTTTTAGTTGTTGGCTCTATGTGACATCTAATGGCGTTCTGTTATTTTCTTTGTTGGGCCTGTCCCGTAGTAGGTGACTTCTGGGTACTCTTCTAGCTCTGTCAGTCTGTTCCTTCACATCAGCAGGTGGGTACTGTAGTTTTAAGAATGCTTGATAGAGATCCTGTAGGTGTTTGTCTCTGTCTGAGGGATCGGAGCAAATGCAGTTGAATCTTAGAGCTTGGCTGTAGACAATGGATCATGTGATGTGGTCTGGATGAGAGCTGGAGGCATGTAGATTAGTATAACGGACAGTAGGTTTCCGGTATAGGGTGGTGTTTATGTGACCATCTCTTATTTGCACTGTAGTGTCTAAGACGTGGATCTCTTGTGTGGACTGGTCCAGGTTGAAGTTGATGGTGAGGTGGAAATTGTGAAATCCTGGTGGAATTCCTCCAGGGCCTCCTTCCTAGGGGTCCAGATGATGATGTCATCAGTGTAGCACAAGTAGCGTAAAGGTGTTAGGGGACGAGAGCTGAGGAAGCGTTGTTCTAAGTCAGCCATAAAAATGTTGGCATACACCATGTGGGTACCCATAGCAGTCCTGCTGACTTGAAGGTATAAATTGTCCCCAAATCTGAAATAGTTGTGGGTGAGGACAAACTCACAAAGTTCAGCCACCAGGTTTGCCATGACATTATCTGGGATACTGCTCCTGATGGTTTGTAGTTCATCTTTGTGTGGAATGTGGGTGTAGAGGGCTTCTACATCCATCGTGGCTAGAATGGTGTTTTCTGGAAGATCACCAAAGGATTGTAGTTTCCACAGAAAGTCAGTGGTGTCTTGAAGATAGCTGGGAGTGCAGGTAACGTAAGGCCTGAGGAGAGAGTCTGCATAGCCAGATGATCCTGCTGTCAGGGTGCCAATGCCTGAGATGATGGGGCATCCAGGATTCCCAGGTTTATGGTCGGGGCTCTAGGGGTGTGGCTGTGTAGATTTGTTCCTGTGCATCTTCAAGGAGTTTCTTGAGATGATGGTGTAGTTTCTTTTGGTAGCCCTCAGTGGGATCAGAGGATAATGGCCTGTAAAATGTGGTGTCAGAAAGTTGCCTAGCAGCCTCTCATTCATATTCCGATCTATTCATGATGACTACAGCACCTCCTTGTCAGCCTTTTTGCTTATGGTGTCAGAGTTGTTTCTGAGGCTATGGATGACGTTGTGTTCTGCACGGCTGAGGTTACGGGGCAAGTGAAGGAAACTCTCATCTTTTCATGTGCTTTGTATTTATACCTCTCTACCGTATTTTCCACTCCATGCATCTGATGAAGTGGATTTTAGCCCAGGAAAGCTTATGCCCAAGTAAATGTGTTAGTCTCTAAGGTGCCACAAGGACTCCTCGAGGTATTCAAGGCTGTTCTTAATCAGCATTATTTTGAGTTGTTACCGGGAGAATCTGGAGCTGTTCTCTTTTTAATCTGATTCCTCTGGCTCAACTCCTTATCCTGTCCCTGGGGTGTGCGCCTTTGCTTTAGGGTCGTCAATTTGCCATCCAGGTGATTCTTACAAGAAAGTTGATGCCTCTTGACTCCTCTACTGCCCTCTTGCCACTCAGTCCCTTCTCAGTCACTCACACATCAAACAGTAAATAAGACAGTGATTACAGCCATAAAACTTTCTTCTCTTTCTAAGAGCAATCCGTAACACAATCAGCAAACAATAAACTCAGAACAATTTCTTCTTACTAATTCAAATCTAACAAAATGGAGTACAGTTTACTCAAGACAATTTCTCTTTATTAGGCTGTTGGCCTACATTGTCCCCCTTTTTACCCTTTAATATCAATAAATAAAATGGGTTGCATCTTGTGTAATTGCTTTAAGGCAGCGTATTATGAAGCAATTTGGGCTTGTGGTTTTAAATTTAGATACATATTTTTCATCCAACAGCACATTATGATGAACATTATTTCAGTTAGTACAAAGAAAACAATTATGGGATAAATCATAATATTAAAACTGATGTCCATGAAGGGGACCAACCTCTAAAAAAAAAAATGTCATAGCAATGGTGCATCATTATTTGTTGAGCTTGTGTGGATACTTTCAGAATTTTAGTTCCTTGGTGCAAAATAACCAGATTTCGTGTTAGTGCTTTTATCCAGGTTGCTGCAGTTAATTGACTAACTTGCTTATTCCCTGCTAGCCATTGGTATGAGGTGGCCCAATTAACTCGCAAAGAAAAATTAAATCCCAGGGCATTATTGGCATCTACTAGGTTAACATCCTTATTTTTAGGAACCAGAAAATAGAAAGTCATGGTGGGGGTTTGCAATATTGTCATATTACACATACATATGTACAGGTGGCCTTTGAGTATACTTTTTCTGCCACACAATTTTTTCCATTTCAATACTACAAACACAATTTTTTCCATCATAGTATACTTTGGTTATCCAATTCATTCCAGTAGCATCTTTTGTTTTGCACTGAGCAAGGCGCCTCAAAAATTGGCAAGGTGGGGCATACCCACTGTCAGGTAGTTCATTTTTTTTATACCCGCGGTGATCAATGATTTCTTCTTTTTAATTTAAATACATTTCTGCCAATCGTGGGGCCCATATATGCCTTCCCTGTAGGATGAGAGTGCTAGGACAGACCATATAATGTTCAGGTACCTAGCAGGTGAAGCTGTATTACCTGAATAGCAATGTGTCCTGTTAGGGAGTTTGTGTATAGGTATGATTCCATAGGCTTATACCATTCTGGCATAGTGGCATATTAGCCCAAAAGGTATGACTGATGTGGTCCCAAGTATGCCAGTGTAGAGTTAACATGTCCGCCCCTGTCTGTACCAACTCAGTGATTTGGTGTTCTTGCCCTTGTGCTATTATGCGGTGTAAACTTCTACTGCACTGGCCTTAGGTTTTAATACTTCCAGATTCGCTCAATTTAATATTTTGGTTCTGATTCCTATGCCTCCCAGTAGAGTATTAGCTAGATCTTTTTTTTTTCCCCATGAAGGGGAGAGTGTTTTTGTTTCAAGGAGCCATACCCAGTGTTGAATAAGGGGGTGCTGTATAGTGCACATTCACGCCATGTGGTGGTTAAATTATTCTTTGTCCAATTAACTGTGATGTGTAGCGTTGTTATTACGGGTGCCATGTATGCCTTAATGGGGGTCATTTTTTAAGTAAATGTGGGTAGGGTCTTTCCATGATTGGAGGACCATTTAACAGTAGCACTGTTATGTTGGCCACAAAAATCAGGGTGCAGGAATTCACGTTTGTTGGCAGGTATATACTTCTAGTTCATATTTAATACCTGTAATAATTAAACAAACAGCTTAAGAAAACAATTTTATCTGTGATACATGAACCCATTTGAGTTTGCTGGTTTTTTTAATATGATACACTAGTGGGCTAAAACAGTCAGCTATGGAATAGGTACCTATCCACTTAGAATCCAGGGCATGATCCTTTTCCCCTAGCTTTAAATATATTACCTAGTCACCAGCTTTCCATAGCTCAAAGTCAGTAGCTTTTTGCTTATACAATTTTGTATTCTTTTCCTCAAGGGCTTGGTTTACCCTGTATTGTAAGGGGTAGTTTTGTTTTCTTGCAATTGTTTGAGCCACTGGAAGTATTTATGTGCGTCATCATAGGTAATTCCTCAGAATCTCTAGTTACGCATTTGGGATCAATTATTAACCAAAGCGGCTGCCCAAACAAAATTTGGTACGGCTGGATTTTTCTTTTCAGCTTGTCACTGCTGTGGAAGGCGACCGGGATCAAGGGCAGCTTTGCTGGACAGTTTTTAATCGGTGTGGCCTACCACTTTTCTCAATGCCTCTTTACTGATGTGATTTATTTATTTTTTTCACCTGTCTTGCGGGTTGGGATCAGTATGGGATATGAAACTTGTTTAATTCCCAGAGCATGCAGTATTATGGTAAAGATTTCCCCAACAAATGCATCCACACCTATAACCTTAGGGGTCCCCATACCTGCATACCACTTCTGTGTCCTTTTCAGCAGCTACTTTCCATCCATTTCTTTGTCGGTCATACATCCAATAGTGTGTTCCTTTCACACAAAATCACTATTGGCATAGATATACACAGGTCTGGGAGGAGCCTTCGTACTATTTTAAAACTTGGTATATAGCATGAAGTTCAGCATGCTGTGCTGACCATAGGCCAAATGTCCCTGAATAACTTCCTTTAATAGCTTAATAGCAGCATATTTAATCCATCTTTCCTCTTTGGTTACCACTGAACTCCTATTAGTAAACCAGACATGTTTTTCCTGGCCTACAGTATCCAATTCCTCAAGAGGGGATGCTTGCACTAAAGCAGGCCTGCACAACATGCGGCCTGGGAGCCACATGCGGACCGCATGGGCTCACTGTGTGGCCCGTGGGGGGTGAGTAGGGGTGGGGCAAGCCAAGCGGTGGGGTGGGGGGAAACAGATGGGGGCAGGGCGAAGGCGGGGCTTTTTGGCCCACAGCTGGGTTTTTTGCAGTAATATGGCCCTCACTGCTTTCCAAGTTGTGCAGGCCTGCACTAAAGCAATCACCTGTTGGAGAGTGAGTTCTGGGCACTCATGTTTATTTCCTTTTTCAATTAAAGCACGTATCAGCATGTCTGCTTTGGACACTCTTTTAATAGTGACTTCTCTGTTAACTAGAATGAGGGTCCACTGCCATGTGGGTATTAAAACCCTTACCTCCCATCCGTTTGGCTGATAAAATATTTTTAAGGGCTATGTGTGTCCTTTGAAAAGTAATGGGCGCTGTGCCCATGAGTGGTACAAAGGATTGTACTGCCCAGTCAGCTGCTAGGCATTCATGTTCACAGGGATTAAAATCGAATTCTGGGCCTTGCGGTTTCCTTGATTCACAGGCTACCGACACCCCTTTTCTTCCTTCCTTATTTTGCAGTAGAGCAGCTGCTAGTGCTACGTCATTAGCAGCCAGGTAGATAACAAATGGCCTTGACTCATGGGAAAGGGGAAAAGCTGGAACTGCGGCTGCTTTTTGCTTTGAAGTACTTCACGCAGAATGCTGTTGCCCATTGAGTCTTTTTCTTTAACCATTTTCCTCAAGGAAGCGTAATCTCAGCATACTTGTAAATATGTGGCCACAGGAAATTGAATCCACCCAGCAAGCCTTCTGAGAAGAGTACATCTAGCATCTGGCATTTCTAGCAGTGCCTTTTCACTGGTCTACTTGCCTGCCCTCTCTCCTGCTTACTAGACCCAGATATACTTAGCTGGTCTTAGAGGCTGGAAGTTGATTAAGATTTGCCAATTATTACAGATTTTTTTTCCAGTAACCAATGTTTTTACATACCATTTTTTCCTTGTTAATTTCATTTTGTGCTTAAAATTTCTGTTCGTTTTTTCCCTAACACAATATTTTTTTAAATAACCACAAGACAAACACCACAAAACAATTTTCATCGCAACAGTAGATTCATGGCATTCTGAGTTGCTTCACAATCCCTTCGCAACACACTCTTCTTTTACAGTAATAAGTTCCCATGCAAGCTATGGACTTTGCTGTGTCACACCAGAGCTGTTAATCAGGAGGCATTCAAGGTTGTTCTTAATCAACATTATTTTAAGTTGTTATGGGGAGGATCCACAGCTATGTTTTTTATCTCATCCCTCTGGCTCAATTCCTTATCTTGTCCCTGGGGTGTATGCTTGTGCTGTAGCGTCATCAATTTGCCATCCAGGTGATTCTGATAATAAAGTTGGTGCCGTTTAACTCCTCCATTTCCCCCTTGACCATCCGGCCCAGCTGCTTTTCTCAGTTAATCAGTATAGTATACCATCCCATACATACTTCACTCACACATCAAACAGTAAATAAGACAGTAATTACAGCCATAAAACTTTTTTTTATCTTTTTAAGAGCAAACATTAACACAATCAGCAAACAATAAATTCAGAACATTTTCTTCTTACTAATTCAAAGCTAGCAAAACGGAGTATAAAGCAAAATAAAATACAATTTACTTGAGATCATTTCTTCTCATTAGACTTTTGGCCTACAACAGGAGCCCATTAACCAGCCGACACTGGCGTCAGACGCATCCATGCGCTCCTGTCCCTGGGGAGGCCCCACTTGCTGGCAGAGGGCAAGTCTCTAGTCATGCCATAATTATTTGCTCCTGTCTGCACAGGGCCGGGAGATGCTGGCTGCTCTGGTGACAGGAGGGTGGCAGGGCACCAGGCCAGGCTGGGGAGTTGTGCTCCGGGTGACAGCGTGTTGGGCTGGTTCCTGAGGCAGGTGATGGGGTCGGAAGAGGCAAGTCTGCATACTCCTGGGCAGGGGGGCTGGGTGAACTGCCCTAGCAATGCCAGGGCCCTTTGGGAAGAACAGACACTTGCTCTTTCCCTCTGAAGGATGGGCCTGTCTTAGAAGAACAGCTCAGTCCTGGGCCCTGCCTGCTTTGCACTGCTGGGATGCCCTGATAAGGTATGTGTGCACCTGTACATGCACCAATGCACACATACCTAGACACACATGCGCACACTCACATCCACATGCATGTGCACATATGCATACATTCACACCTGCCTGCGCACACACCAGTGTGCACACATTCACACCCTGTACACCCACTTACACCTGCGTGCACACACTCACAGCTGCATGCACACACAACACACTCACACCTGCACACTCACACCTACACACACACTCACATCTGCATGCACACACTCACATGTGCACACTAACACCAGCATGCACACACTCACAGCTGCAGGCCCAACCACAGCTAGAGGTCATGTACTCCATCTCACTGACACAGCCCTTCTGAGCGTGCAGTGCTCTTTCTGGGAAAGACTAGCAGCTCAGCAGTTTCATTTCTAGCTGGGAAGTCCCAACTGCGAGTGACTCTGTGTGGTGATATACACTCTAGCGCAATCAGCCATTTCCTCAGAAACAGCTTCCCAGGAGAGCAAGCCTAGGTCCAATTCCCAGCCCAGCCAGCAGGAAATGCTGGGTTGGCAATGTGGTTATTGACGGGCTGGAGCCTGATCCAGCAGAGAGGAGAGGAATCTCTGTTAGACTAGGGGCTTCATCACTGGAACTCCCAAGCTCACAAGCTCTTGAGCTGGGGTTAGACCGAGGGGGGCAGAGTAGAGGCTGTGCCAGAATCCTGCTTCCTGTCCAGGCCTGACCCCTCCTCAGGCTGGTGGGGTTTTCTGTACTCAGGGTTCACACTGCGTTCAGAGACCTGCCTCGGACCGTGTGTGACGCGGGCACAGGATTCCATCAAGGCGTCTTGCCCCACTACTCCTTCAGGAGCCCCTGGCCTGAGGGACCCAGAGGTCAGGAACTGCCGGGGGGAGGGCAGGGTTACATTCCCCTCCAAAATGAGTTCTCAAACAGTGGTAATGGAACACTTTTACTAGTGGAGGTGCTGAAAGCCAGCCCTCTTGCCTTGCTGTCCCCCACAGCTCCTGAGCAGGGCCATGTCTACAGGAAGGGGGGACTGGACAGAGGAAAGGGGACCAAGGCTTGAGATGGGGGTGGGGCCAGCAGCCGGGATCCTGGGTGCAGGGCCGGGAGTACAGCCCTGGGTATGGGGTGGCAGCCAGGACCCCGCATGTGGGTCAGGGAGCAGAGCCCTAGACTTGGGGCCGGCAGCTGGTACCCCACGCTGGGGACCAGAAGCAGAGCCCCAGGTATGGGGCTGGGAGCAGAGCACCACGTAAAGCCTAGGGGTGCTGCAGCGCCCTCTGCACCCATAGTTCCCACAGCTCTGTTTTCAAAGAAACAAAAGATTTTTTGGGGGGGGGAGGAAGTTTCCTTCAAAATGTTGTTTTTCAACAATTGGAATGAACATTTTTTACTCAAACAGAAAATGCATGTTTGGTTTTTCAGTTTTTTGGAGTCTTCTCCCCCGCCATGTTTTTTTTGGGGGGGGAGGAGGGGCGTACCCGAGAGAGGAGAGGAGAATGACTCAAAACCTGGCAAAGGATTGAAGATTTGGGCCTTGGTTCATTTCATCAAAAATTCCAAGGAAAAAAACCCAACAAAACCCAACAGGTTTCATATTGTTCCCGTGGAAGATTTCCCCACCCGCCTTTTCAATCCCTGGCCTCTCAAGTGCCTGTTTGTGGCGCCCCTTGGTGGTGAATGGTGTCTTGGCTGCCCTATATCCCAATGCCCTAAAGCAGGGGTCAGCAACCTTTCAGAAGTGGTGTGCCAAGTCTTTATTTATTCACTGTAATTTAAGGTTTCGCGTGCCAGTAATACATTTTAATGTTTTTAGAAGGTCTCTTTCTATAAGTCCTTAATATATAACTACAGTAAACTCTCGATTATCCAGGACTGGGTTAACCAGGTTGTGGATTAACCAGGATGCCAAAAAAAAATATGTATAACTCGCAGGGCTGTTTGGCTTTGTTGCCATCCCAAGCACAAAAAAAAAACAAACAAAAAAAACCACCCACGAGGGCGCAGGGCATCCAGTGAACCAATACCCCCTCCCCTCCCATATTTCCTATGGATGGCGATTATCTGGGATTTTGTTAACCAGAATTAATTTTTTCCCTATCATCCTGGATAATCGAGAGTCTACTGTAAACTATTGTTGTATGCAAAGTAAATACGGTTTTAACAATGTTTAAGAAGTTTCATTTAAAATTAAATTAAAATGTAGAGCCCCACAGACTGGTGGCCAGGACCCAGGTAGTGTGAGTGCCACTGAAAATCAGCTTGCATGCCGCTTTTGGCACCCGTTCCGTAGGTTGCCTACCCCTGGGTTAAAGCCTCTGAGATCTTGACATTTTTTTGCTGCAGGATGGTTACCTTTAAATCTGTTATTGTGTGTCCAGGGTGATTAAAGTGTTCTCCTACAGGTTTTTGTATAAATTGTCATTCCTAATATCTGATTTGTGTCCATTTATCCTTTTATATAGGGACTGTCCAGTTTGGCCAGTGTACATAGCAGAGGGGCATTGCTGTAGGAGAACACTATAGAACACCTGTAGGAGAACAGTCCAATCTCCCTGGACACACAATAACAGATTTAAAGGTAACCATGCTGCAGCAAAAAAACGTCAAGACCAGACTTCAAAGAGAAACTGCTGAGCTACATTTCATTTGCAAATTTGACACCATCAACTCAGGATTAAACAAAGACTATAAATGGCTTGCTAACTACAAAAGCAGTTTCTCCTCTCTCTGTGTTCACACCTCCAGATTAGCTGCTAGACGAGGACCTCATCCTCCCTGATTAGAGATAACAAAGTAGTTCAGCCTGATTGAACTAACCTTGTTATCTCTACCCTGGTTCTTGCCTACTTATTTATACCTGCCTCTGCATACTTCCACTGCATGCATCCGACGAAGTGGGTATTAGCCCACGAAAGCTTATGCTTCAATAATTTTGTTAGTCTTTAAGGTGTCATAGGACTCTTTGTCGCTTCTGTCTTTTAACCAGTTCTCAGTCCATGAAAGGATATTCCCTCTTATCCCATGACAACTGAATTTACGTAAGAGCCTTTGGTGAGGGACCTTGTCAAAGGCTTTCTGGAAATCTAAGTACACTATGTCCACTGGATCCTCCTTGCCCACATGTTTGTTGACCCCTTTAAAGAACACCAATGGATTAGTAAAAAATTATTTCCCTTTACAGAAACCATGTTGACTTTTGCACAACAATTTATGTTCTTCTATGTGCCTGACAATTTTATTCTTTACTATCGTTTCAACTAATTTGCCCGGTACTGATGTTAGACTTACCGGTCTGTAATTTCCGGGATCACCTTTAGAGCCTTTTTTAAATATTGGCGTTACATTAGCTATCTTGCAGCCATTGGGTACAAAAGCTGATTTAAAGGACAGATTACAAACCATAGTTAATAGTCCCACAATTTCACATTTGAGTTCTTTCAGAACTCTTGGGTGAATGCCATCTGGTCACGGTGACTTGTTACAGTTAAATTTATCGATTTATTCCCAAACCACCTCTAGTGACATTTCAATCTGTGACAATTCCTCAGATTTGTCACCTACAAAAGAGCTCAGGTTTGGGAATCTCCCTAACGTCCTCATCTGTGAAGACTGAAGCAAAGAATTCACTAGTTTCTCCACAATGACTTTATGGTCTTTAAGTGCTCCTTTTGTATCCCTATCGTCCAGGGCCCCACTGGTTGTTTAGCAGGCTTCCTGCTCCTGATGTACCTAAAAACATTTTATTACCTTTTGAGTTTCTGGCTAGCTGTTCTTCAAACTCCTTTTTGGCTTTTTTTATTACATTTTTACACTTAATTTGGCAGTGTTTATGCTCCTTTCTAGACACCTCACTAGGATTTGACTTCCACTTTTTAAAAGATGCCTTTTTATCTCTCACTGCTTCTTTTATGTAGTTCTTAAGCCACAGTGGCTCTTTTTTAGTTCTTTGACCTTGTGCTAGGAGCCATTCTGGTTTCTGGTTTCAGAGTGGTAGCCGTGTTAGTCTGTATCCGCAAAAAGAACGAGGAGTACTTGTGGCATCCTTAGAGACTAACAAATGTATTTGGGCATAAGCTTTCGTGGGCTAAAACCCACTTCAGCAGATGTATACAGTGAGTACCTATGGTGGGGAAGGGCAGGAGCAGGCTGGAGCAAGGGGGAAAGAGGCAGTGGGGAAGGAAGGGAGTGGAGTGGGGAGGAGATGGGGCAGTGCGGAAGGGTCATGGAAGAGAAGGGAATCTGGGAGAAAAAGGCAGTAGGGACGAAGGGGATGTGGTGGAGAGGAGATGGGGCAGTGAGATATGGGCATGGACTGGGGATGAGAAGATGAGGGAAGTGGGGGCAGGGGGAGGAAGTTGGAGCGGCATCCCCTTGGCAGAAGCTGGGGCTCCCCTGTTAAGCAGGCCCATGAAACCATCACCCTGACAAGCCCCATCTTCCCTGCATTTGTGCCACCCTGATGAGCCCCCTAGACTCTCTCCCCAGTGATCCCCAACCACCTGCACCTGGACACCCACCCAAATGAACCCCACCTCCCCTGCTGAGCCCCAAACACCTTTACCTGGATCCCCTGCAGAGGCCCATTGTCCCTGCACCTGGAACCCCCCAACGAGCTTCTGTGCATCCAGATCTCCCACTGAGCCACCCGCACCCAGACTGCCCCACAGAGAACTCACTTATCCCCACCAGGATCTAAGTCCCTCTGCACTTGGATCCTGCTGCCGGGCTGAACCCTGGTGTGCCTGGGACGGGGGCAGGGCCCCAGGGTGTTTCTGGGGCAGGCCTGGCCCTTGGTCTGTGTCAGGGTCCGGTGCAGCCTCACTGCTGAATCCCTGTCGCGGGGTGGGGGGAGGCTGCAGAGTGATCTCCCACCTCCATGCAGCCAAGGGCCACTGCTCCCCACTGCCATGGTGGAGCCTCCACATTTATTTATTGACAAATTTGCAGAATTTTAAAATATTGTGCACAGAATTTTTAATGTTTTGGTGCAGAATCCCCTCAGGACTATGGGGTGCTGTGCAGCTGTGATGGTGGGACTGTGAGGAAGGTGGTGGGCAGTGCAGGGGGTCTATGGACAGGGGGTGCTGGGTGAGCGGTGTGGTGTGCAGGGTGCTGTGCAGTTGTGGTGGGAGGCCAGCAGGGGAGGTCTCTGGAGCGAAGGGGGCTGGGCATAGAGATCTGTGGCGGAGGTCTCTGCGCGAGAGGGCGCTGGGCATAAGGGTGGGGCACTGGGCAGGGGAAGTGGTGTGGTGCAGGTCCGCCCTCAAGAGAAAGGGACCTGCTGGCAGCAGAGGGTTGGGCAGGCCGGTCTGCATCAGTCCCACAAAAAGTTAATCTGGCCCTGGCTGGGGGAGAACAGGAGATGGGCATGAATGAGGAGAGGAGGGTTAGGGGCATCTCCCTGCCAACCACAGCTTACAAAACCCAAGCTGAGGTAGTGGGGCAGCAGCAGGTGAGAGGGTGCCCATGGGCAGGGCTGTTGCCCCCACTGCTGTCCCAGCCCAGCCTTTCAGGATTGCTTTGTGCCTTGCCTTCCTGTTCTCGGGGTGGGGGGCAGTCAGTCAGTCATCTCACTGAGGACAGGCCAAGAGGAGGCACAGGGTGCAAGCAGACCTCGTGGGGAGGCCCAAACTACAGCCAGCTGCGATTGCTGGACAGGCAGGAAGTGCCTGTGAAAAGCGAGTGCCCTGAAAATGTATGGGACCACACAGAATCACAGGCTGTGGGCCAGCTGGGTGTTTATGCCCCACCCCAGCCTGTCTAAACCCTGATGGGTAGGCTGGCTCCATACTGGCAACTAGTCTGTGTCTGCTGGGAGGACAATTCCGGGGTATAAAATATATCGGCAGGACAGAACAGGTCATGGGGGTGGGGGAGTGGCACTACATGTGAAAGAAAATGTAGAATCAAATGAATTAAAAATCTTACATGAATCCACATGCTCCATAGAATCTCTATGGATAGTAATTCCATGCTCTAATAAGAATATAACAATAGGGATCTATTATCGACCACCTGATCAGGACAGTGATAGTGACAATGAAATGCTAAGGGAGATTAGAAAGGCTGTCAAAATAAATAACTCAATAATAATGGGGGATTTCAATTATCCCCATATTGACTGGGTACATGTCACCTCAGGACGAAATGCAGAGACCAAATTCCTCGATACTTTAAATGACTGCTTCTTGGAGCAGCTGGTACAGGAACCCACAAGGGGAGAGGCAACTCTTGATTAAGTCCTTCGTGGAGTGCAAGAGCTGGTCCAAGAAGTAACTATAACAGGACCGCTTGGGAATAGTGATCATAATATAATAACATTTAACATTCCTGTGCTGGGAACAAAACTGCAGCAGCCCAACACTGTGGCATTTAATTTCAGGAAGGGGAACTATGAAAAAATGAGGGGGTTAGTTAAACGGAAATTAATAGGTAAAGTGACTAAAGTGAGAACCCTGCAAGCTGCATGGACACTTTTCAAAGACACCATAATAGAGGCCCAACTGAAATGTATACCCCAAATTAAAAAACAAAGTACTAAAAAAGAGCCACAGCGGCTTAAAAACCATGTAAAAGAAGAAGTGAGAGATAAAAAGGCATCTTTTAAAAAGTAGAAGTCAAATCCTACTGAGGTAACTAGAGAGGAGCATAAACACTGCCAAATTAAGTGTAAAAATGTAATAAGAAAAGCCAAAATGGAATTTGAAGAACAGCTAGCCAGAAACTCAAAAGGTAATAATAAAATGGTTTTTAAATACGTCAGGAGCAGGAAGCCTGCTAAACAACCAGTGGGGCCCCTGGATGATAGAGATACAAAAGGAGCACTTAAAGATGATAAAGTCATTGCGGAGAAACTAAATGAATTCTTTGCTTCGGTCTTCACAGCTGACGACGTTAGGGAGATTCCCAAACCTGAGCCGTCTTTTGTAGGTGATAAATCTGAGGAATTGTCACAGATTGAAGTGGCCCTAGAGGAGGTTTTGGAACTAATTGATAAACTTAACTGTAACAAGTCACCGTGACCAGATGGCATTCACCCAAGAGTTCTGAAAGAACTCAAATGTGAAATTGCGGAACTATTAACTAGGGTTTGTAACCTGTCCTTTAAATCGGCTTCTGTACCCAATGACTGGAAGATAGCTAATGTAAGTCCAATATTTAAAAAGTGCTCTAGAGGTGATCCCGGCAACTACAGACCGGTAAGTCTAACGTCCGTATTGGGCAAATTAGTTGAAACGATAGTAAAGAATAAAATTGTCAGGCACACAGAAGAACATAAATTGTTCGGCAAAAGTCAACATGGTTTCTGTAAAGGGAAATCATGTCTTACTAATCTATTAGAGTTCTTTGAAGGGGTCAACAAACATGTGGACAAGGGGGATCCAGTGGACGTAGTGTACTTAGATTTCCAGAAAGCCTTTGACAAGGTCCCTAACCAAAGGCTCTTCCATAATTTCAGTTGTCATGGGATAAGAGGAAAGATCCTTTCATGGATTGAGAACTGGTTAAAAGACAGGGAACAAAGGGTAGGAATAAATGGTAAATTTTCAGAATGGAAAGGGCTAACTAGTGGTGTTCCCCAAGGGTCAGTCCTAGGACCAATCCTATTCAACTTATTCATCAATGATTTGGAGGAAGGGGTAAACAGTGAGGTGGCAAAGTTTGCAGATGATACTAAACTGCTCAAAATAGTTAAGACCCAAGCAGACTGTGAAGAACTTCAAAAAGATCTCACGAAACTAAATGATTGGGCAACAAAATGGCAAATGAAATTTAATGTGGATAAATATAAAGTAATGCACTTTGGAAAAAATAACCCCAACTATACGTACAATATGATGGGGGCTAATTTAACTACGACTAATCAGGAAAAAGATCTTGGAGTCATCATGGATAGTTCTCTGAAGACGTCCATGCAGTGTGCAGCAGCAGTCAAAAAAGCAAACAAGACGTTAGGAATCATTAAAAAAGGGATAGAGAATAAGACGGAGAGTATCTTATTGCCCTTATACAAATCCATGGTGCGCCCACATCTTGAATACTGTGTACAAATGTGGTCTCCTCATCTCAAAAAGGATATACTGGCATTAGAAAAGTTCAAAGAAGGGCAACTAAAATGATAAGGGGATTGGAACGGGTCCCATATGAAGAGAGATGAAAGAGGCTAGGACTTTTTAGCTCAGAAAAGAGGAGACTAAGGGGAGATATGATAGAGATATATAAAATTATGGGTGGTGTGGAGAAAGTGAATAAGGAAAAGTTATTTACTTGTTCCCATAATAGAAGAACTAGGGGCCACCCAATGAAAATAGTTGGCAGCAGGTTTAAAACAAATAAAAGGAAGTTCTTCTTCACACAGCGCACAGTCAACCTGTGGAACTCCTTGCCTGAGGAGGCTGTGAAGGCTAGGACTATAACAGGGTTTAAAAGAGAACTGGATAAATTCATGGAGGTTAAGACCATTAATGGCTATTAGCCAGGCTGGGTAAGGAATGGTGTCCCTAGCCTCTGTTTGTCAGAGGTGGGTGATGGATGGCAGGAGGGAGATCACTTGATCTTTACCTGTTAGGTTCACTCACTCCAGGGCACCTGGCATTGGCCACTGTTGGTAGACAAGATACTGGGCTAGATGGACCTTTGTTCTGACCCAGTACGGCCTGCCTTATGTTCTTACAATGCACTCTTGCTCTTTATGGGTGAGATTGTCTGTGGAGGAGCTGTTCCTGCTGCCGTAGGGTGTTGTGTAACTGCTGAGGCAAGGGTGTGTATCTAGCTGCATGGCTGATACGCCATTGTTGTTTGTGCATTGCAGAGCCCGGGGACCCATTCTAGACACACACTCTGAGCTCTCCCTTAGATGGACTTGACATTGGTTCTTTCTTGCTCTGAGCTAAAGTCTGGTCCCAGTAAAGGGCTGTGGCTTCTGCTGTGTGTTGAATCACACTCCCTGGGGAGCAGGCTGCAGGCTCCGGGTCTGACAGCGTGGGCCAGGCCAGCTGAGTTCTCTGTAGCCGGTGCTGGGTGAGGGTAATGGCTCTGCCCGCGCCCTGGGCTGCCCCCTGGCACCCACCACCGGGCGGACCGGGGCGGGCCGGAGGAGGCGGGGGCGGTGAAGGGGCGGATCGGGGCGGGCTGGAGGGGGTGGCTCCAGGAGGCGGCGGGGGGTGGCGCTGAGCCGCGGAATGGAGGCCGCCGACGTCGCCCGGCCCTGGGTGCTGGTGGTGGGCGCGGGGCTCGCGGGGCTCGGCGCTGCCCAGCGGCTCTCCAGGTCCCGAACCTTCCCCCACCTGCGCCTGCTGGAGTCCACGGGCCGGGCCGGGGGCCGCGTCTGCTCCCAGCGATTCGGTACCGGCCGGGCCCCGCGGGGAGCTGGGCCCCGACTCAGCCGGGATTGGGCAGCGTCCGGCGGCTGTGCCGCGTGGGGGGCAGGGATTTGGGGGGTAGTGCTGGGCTGGAGGAGGCGCCCTAGGAGCAGGGGGTTGGGGAGCTGTGCCGGGCTGGGTGGGTCTGTGCCAGGCTTGGGGGTGGCGCCCCTGGAGCAGGGGGTTGGGGAGTTGTGCCAGGCTATGTGTGTGTGTGCCAGGCTCTGGGGCAGGGGGTTGGGGTTCTGTGCCAGGCAGGAGGGGGACAGCAGGCTGGGTGTGCCTGTGCTGGGCAGGGGGTTGGGGAGCTGTGCCAGGCTTGAAGGGCAGCAGGCCGGGTGAGTTTGTGCCAGTGCTGTATAATGTTTCCCCTGTCTCCTAGGGAGTGAAGTGGTGGAGATTGGTGCACACTGGATCCATGGACCCTCGAAGGAGAACCCGGTCTTCCAGCTGGCGTCCGACTACGGGCTGCTGGACGAGGAAGCCATGTCTGAGGAGAACCAGCAGATGGAGGTGGGGGGCCACCCCCTCCTGCCCGCGGTGTTCTTCTCCAACGTGGGGCGAGTCCTGAGTCCGGAGCTGGTGGAAGGGGTGAGGAACCTGTTCTCCACCCTGCTGGACCAGACGCGCGAGTTCCTGCACGTGCCGCAGGTCCCGGTGCCCAGCGTGGGCCAGTATCTGCGGAAGGAGATCGCCCAGCAGGTGAAGGAGTGGACGGATGACGATGAAACCAAGTGGCTGAAGCTTGCCATCCTCAACACGTACTTCAAGCTGGAGTGCTGCATAAGTGGGACCCACACTATGGATCACGTTGCGCTGGGGCCATTTGGGGAGTACGCCATGCTCCCCGGCCTAGACTGCACCATCCCTGGGTGAGTGGAGCAAGCTGGGGCTGGCTGCGCTTTGTCAGTGCCTGCAGGCACCAAGAGTGACTCAACACAGTGTCTGTCCATCCTAAGTAGAGTCTCACGGAGTGGGAGAGCCCAGCTCCCCCTTCCTGGCTCTGCAAACAGGGTGACTTCAAATGGGGAATGCAGGCAGGGGAGTGTTTCCACAGTGCTGTATCCGTGGGCAGCTGGGAGGACGGCCCTGGCTGCTCAAGAGGGAGTGACCTTGTCGCAGTGGTGTTTGTGTCGCTGTCCCAGAGGGCAGCATCGGATGTGGCTTGTCAAGCAGAGGGATGCAGCGCCATGGGGCTCTGTGCCACTCAGCAGGCAGCGGTGGCCTCTCACTTGTCCAGGGTGGGCTGGTGTTACCCTGCAGTGCCAGATGCGTGGCTTGTCCTCTATGTCTGTGCAAAGCGGTAATAACACTACTGACTTACTGGGCGGCAGGTGCAAAGGTGCCAGTCCTGGGGCCCCTTGTGGTGGTGCAGTTTTGAGGCATGCTACTTGTAAAAGGAGAGCCCCCCCCACCCCCCGCCCCGAAGTTGTGGAAGTGCTCATGTGTTGTGTCTCCTGCTGGAGTGCGTGTGCCTCTGTCTCCCCTCTCCGGGCATTTCTCTGGTCTGCTCCGCATAGAGAGAGCCCAGCTGTCATACAGTCGCCCACATGCTGGGGCAACCCAGTAATCCAGGGCAGCCTCTGCAGCAAGGGAGGCAGTGAGGGTGTGTTAGGCTCAGCCAAGCCCGTGGCAGAGAGGGGGTGAATTAAAGCCCACTCTGCTTCCCCTCTCTCCTAAGCCTGGTCTGGGGTATGTGGGCTGTTCTGGGCCTCTCCCTGTGGGGAGGCAGCTGAACTTGCATGTGGATCTGTCTGAGCTTGGGGAGGAGGCCAGTGATCCACAGCGAGCCTCGGGCTTATGTGCTGGTGCTGGGCGCTTCCTCTCCCGCAGCGGCTATGGAGGCCTGCCGGACTGCATGCTGACCTCACTGCCCAAGGAGAGTGTGGTGTTCCACAAGCCAGTGACGGCGGTTCGCTGGGGTGGCTCCTACCGGGAGGAGAGCCAAGAGGGGCGGACGTTCCCAGTCCAGGTGGAGTGCGAGGACGGCGAGAGGTTCCTGGCAGATCACGTCATCATCACGGTGCCTCTAGGTGAACCGACTTGTGCCCCCCTTGCTCCCGAATTCCTTGCTACCACCTGTTCCCGCCGCAGCCCCTATCTGGTGAACCAGATACTGCCCTGTGTGGGCTGGCTTGACCGGGCCCTGTCCTTCCTGGGCTCTCTGGCCTGTCTGCTGCCCACGGGAAGGGCAGCTCTGCTCTGATGCCCCAGGTGTGGCATTGTCCCTCCTCCCAAACCGAACCCTAGTGAAACCCCGTCATGGGGTGTTACGCCAGGGAGGAAGGAGCTCTGGTAATAACCCAGCCTCCCTTCCCCCACCAAGGGGCTCTGTGCCACAGAAACCAAATCAAACTTCCTTGTAAAACTAGAGCACAAGCTAGCTTTGATCAGTCTGACAGCCCCCGTTCCCCTTGCTCAGTTGTTCCCCTCGCTCAGCTGTTCCCCGGATGCGCTTTGCTAGATCTCCTGGCCCCAGAGAGTCTTCAGAGAAGACACAAAACTCCAGTGTCAAAGCCCAGGAGGAGAAAGCCCCTTGGGTAGCATCTCTGTACCTCCTGAAGAAGCTGAGGGGCCCACTCCCTGCCGAGCAGACAGCATAGGCTGGGCAGAACGGCGTTCTGGCACCCACGCCCGGAAAGGGTGGCAGGAAAAATGGGGGCAGCCCTTGTGCATCCTGTGGGACTGAGGGAAAGGCCTTCTAGCCAGTCACACTTGGGATGCTTCCCATGGGGAGGGCTGGCCAGGAAGAGCACCCAGATCCCTGCCCTAATGCTGGACGAACCCGATCGGTAACACCCCAGCTGGTTCCTGCAGGGGGTGGACGTGGGAGCTTCGCTGCATCCCCCAGTCCAGAGACCCAGTGTGCAGGGCCTCCGAGGGTAGAGACGTGGCTTCACATCACACAAAGGGACCTGGAGACAGCCTAGTTTTTGAAGGCCCCTTGATGGATTGTCCATAGTGGCCCAATGGTTCCTACCATCCGGGCCTGCCCTTTGCCGGATGATCACAGACACCAGCAGTGGGTTGCAGTAGCCACAGCAAGGGCTCGTGCCCTGCAACTATATAAATCAAAGATTTATTACTAGACTTGGTCTGATAATTGCTGAGTTGAGTGTGTGCAGGCATAAGTTCATTAGCACCTGGAGCAGGGGTTCCCAGGATGCAGTGCGTCCCGGCTTTTCTGGTCCCAGAGTTCAGTGTGGATTTCTGTTCTTCATTCTTTATGCTAATCACTGTCCCATCTTTCATGCAAATGAGGCTAGGGGAGTTGTCTCTGTTCTTCGTTCTATATGCAAGTGAAGATGTCTTAATCTTGTCACCTTGTCAGGAGGGGTTGAGGTGTGTCTCCCAACGCCCTTCACTGTTCTCTGCAAGCCTTTTCTCTGTTCGGTTTTGGTTCAAACAGACTGGAGGGGGAGTGTCTTTCATGAGTCAGACAGGCTAGATACTGCACCCTAGTTCCCCAAAAACACAGAGCTGACTGGTACCCTGTCTTACTCACACGTAGAGGAACTTCCTTAAAATATTCCCAAACTGGGTTTCTTCTATGGCCTGCTGCCATTATAGGTTTTCCCTTCTAATGAGAGAATGGTATAGTAGATCTCAAGTCAATGAAGGCTACACTCAGAAAGACCTCAAGACTTCTGGAATATGTGGCTCAATCAATTTCACTTTTATTTCTACTGCCTGTCCCTCCCTTCTCACATTTATCTTCAGACTTCTCCTTGTCCAGATCTATTCGGCCCCCAACAGTCTTGTATTCACTGAACTTTTTGAAACTTTGCACTTTTAGAGAGAGGTGAGGGATTGACTCTGAACACAAATTTGCAGAGGAACAATAGGGTTGAGGTCTGTTATTTCTCACCTCTATATATTTATTTAAAAACATTTTTGCTGTTAACAAGCATATTATCTCTGGAGACACAAATCCAGTTTGAGAACTGCAAAACTAAGCATCTCTGATGGTATCTTCTAGACCAGGGGTAGGCAACCTATGGCACGGGTGCCGAAGGCAGCACATGAGTTGATTTTTGGCGGCATTCACTCTGCTCGGGTCCTGGCCACTGGTCGGGGGTGAGGGGGGGAGGGCTCTGCATTTTAATTTAATTTTAAATGAAGCATCTTAAACATTTTAAAAACCTTATTTACTTTACATACAACAATAGTTTAGTTCTATATTATAGCCTTATAGAAAAAGAGACATTCTAAAAATGTTAAAATGTGTTACTGGCACACACAACCTTAAATAAGAGTGAATAAATGAAGACTCGGCACACCACTTCTGAAAGGTTGCTGACCCCTGTTCTAGACTGAGCACTGAGTGCCATGGGGCAGATAGAAAGATTAACCAAATAATCTATAGAGAAGCCTCTGGAACCCCATAAGATTGGGTCTCTAATCCATGAACTACTGGAACTCATTTACAAAACTTAAACATTACATGAATATATTATTGCATGCTATCCAATTAGAATTTATAATTCCTATTCCATGATGAGATATCTTTGAGCCATAATGTTATCTTAATTAAAACAATCATTAGGTTTTTTCCTCAAAAAGCATTTTATAAAAAAAAATCCAATTTTTTTTTTATTATTATTATTTTTAAAAAAATCATTGATTTTTATCCACCATGTTCAGTGCCCACCAAACATGTGACTCGGGGCTTTGTCAGCCACGCCCGCTCTCACCGGTTCTGTCCTGCTGCAGCACGGGCGCTGAAAGCCCTACAGGAGCAGCTGAGCAGCGCAGGGATGGAGTTCTCCCAGCCAACAGCCCACGACCAGGACTGACTCCCAGGAGCAATTGGGTGGGTGTAGAGCTCTGCCAGGTCCCTCTGCCCTGCCCTGGTCTTCCTGCAGCAAGCACATGCTCAGGCTGTGAGTGGCATCCATGCCATACTCAGTTATACAGAGGCCTGGCTGGTTCACGATGAAGGGCCGCGGGCTATCTCAGTCATACATCCAGAGCAGAGAAGTGGCTCTGGCTACTTCCAGCAATGCTTGTATCTTTTATAAGGAGCCAAGACTTAGAGGATGCCGGGGTGGCTGGTAAGACCACCAGGAGGAGAGTATGGGTCAGTTTGCTCTCTGTAGCAGAGACCCAGGAGAAGGACTAGCCCTCATTTCACAATCTGTCTCAGTGTGCCGGGGCCCAGGTGAAGTGGACAAGGGGCTGGCTGGCAGCTCTGCGAAGAGCACTGTGAGGGGCAAGATCATTGGCTGTGACTGCTGTAGCAGTGCCAGGGACAGCAGAAGATTAACTTTCTCTGACCATGCCCAGGAATAGACCCCACTGCCAAGCTGGATGTGATCTCAGCGGGGACAGATGCCTATCAGCCGGAATGTGCCAGCTCACCACATACCAGGGGAACTGAAACCCCAGCAGGCTTGGGAAGGTCAGGAGGCGGAGGGCACGTTGCTCAGCAAGAGAGAGACACAATGAACTGTCAGCCGTGCTGAGCGGCCCTTAGCAAGGGTGCGGAGCAGCTGCTTGTGAGCTGAGGGGATCCGCTGAGGCAGAGTGAGGGTGGTGGCCATGTTTGCTGCTCTGGGAGAAGCTCAGGAAGCTGGGATGTTTGGATCCTCCTGCCCTGGCAGGGCCTCCAGGCAGTGCCTCTGGGCTGGTTAAGGGGAAGGCCTTGGTACTCAGAGCTGTTTAAAAGTGCTGTTTGTCTCCAGTTTCAGCCCAGCACTGGAGAAGGAAGCTGGAATATGGAGAGCCGTGTGTGTGAAGGGTTGAGAATACCCCATCCACATCTCAGCTAGCCAAGGAGTACTCCTCCAAACAGGACAGCAAAGAACCCCTCCCTTTAAAGCTCTTCCAGCCTCTAGCTGTTCTACAGAAGCAAAACATGGCCCAAGCCCATTGTCTCCCTGGTGGCAGGGTCCTGGATTGATGGCTTCCCGCCCTGCCCCCAGTCAATCAGGGGCAGGACTAACTGCAGTCAGTCTGGGGATTAAATCTAGACTGTCCGGCGGGGCCCGGCTGTCTCCCCTGGGTCAGATCCCTTCTCCAGCATTCAGGAGGTAGCAAACACTTTTCGTGGTTGTTCGGTTCTTGAAAAGAAGTCATCCAGGAGAATTGCAATGTCCAGTTCAGAAGCAGAGTTCTCATGAATGTGCAGAAATGCCAAGTGATTTAGACGTTATTGGCCTATTGTCATTTGCAAATAATTTTTCCAGTCTGTGCAGGAAACTGACTGATCGCTCAGCAGTGCAGGTTGTAGTCGGAATTGCGTAGCACGATTTCAGGAGAATTGTAACTTTTGACAACACGTCACTCAGGCTTTTGTTTTGTTTCAGAAATTGCTTCACTTCGCTCACTGATTTAAGCTGGCAATTCCTCGATCTGCAAATGTCAGTCAACATTTCTAAATGAGGAGAGAGCCTCTCCGTGTTAATGTCACCATGGAAAGCTTCATGTATTGGGACACAGTCCTGTTTCGAGCCATTTACTGCATCAGTTATATGCTTTTCCCATTTTACTGGGAATGTAAATCTTTCCATTGAAAACCTCTGTTCAATGACAGCTTTGCAAACATCAATGATCCTGACATATATTTGATGAAAATATTGTTTGGGGTCACTGAGAGTGTGAGGAAGGCTTCCTTGGGTGAACCATCTTGGTGGCTTATGTTTTTGTGGGAGTGTAGGATCATCTAAATAAAGATTTCTTGCCTTATCTACTGTTGTTTCCCAGAAGTGATTGTGTGATGAGTTGGTGCACATCCCACTCAACACCTCTTGCAACAGACCAACTTTCTTCATAACGCTTGCCAATAAAATGTCTGGGCTTTGAATTTTTGCATTAACTTTTTCTATAGAACTCATGCATTTCACAAGAACTGTTAGTGTTGAAGAAGATTGAAGTTGTTACGAGAATCCATTGCATTTTGAGCCAAATTCATCTGAAGAGTGACTAAATTCATCCGGACAGTTCATTATGGCCTTGTAGTTGCTGAGCAGTGATTTGCTGCTAATCCTTCATGTCCATCTTGCTGGACACAATGGTCGTAAAGAAGGCTCCGCTTCACTCAAACTCTGAATGCTGTCATATGCTTTGGTGACTCCCTGAAGGCATTGATGAGATCTTTCACCACTGAAAACATATCATGACATTCTGGAATATTATGCAGAGCATCCTGCATGGGAAGGTTAAGGGAATGCGCATCACAGTGCATAAATTCCGCGCTCAGCTTTTGATCCTTCACGCTGGCTTGGACCCCAGTAAATTTGCTGGACATGTTACTGGCTCCGTCGTAACGCTGCCCCCAGCAATCAGAAAAGGGAAAATCACACCTGAGAAGCCTATCTTCCACAATTTTGAAAAGAGAAGCAGCATCCATTGCATCAGTTTGGTAAAACCCAATAAACTCGTCATAAATCTCCCAGTCTTCACTAGAAAACAACCTTAAAGAAAAACTTACTCATTCTTTTTTTTTTTGACAAATCAGTAGTCTCATCCACTCCAATGGTGTAAAACTTAAAAACCTTCCAGAAGCACAATTTGTCTTAGCACCATCATTGCCATCATTTTGATTACTTCATTAATAACCTCATATGACAGCCACTTGTATTTTGTGCAACTAGGCCACTGTCTCAGTTCCTCTGAATCTGTACGGGGTAGCAACAAGGGCTGCATCAAATCTGAACCACTCTCATTATGTCCATGCAATGTTATGCCTTGCAGGGCTAAGTACTGAACACTGTTAAAAATGTTGTACAGTGCAATCCTAGCTGATTGTGATTCTTTTCTGTAACTGGCCAACATTAGTGCAGAAACATTTGCCTGCGATTGCAGAGCAGCATACTTCAATACTGATTCCTTGTGTCTAGTTTTAAATCACATGAAAAATCCTCCTCTCTTGGGAATAAATGTTGGTTCAGCCTTCAGAGACAATATTAAGATCTTCTTTTCAGAACAAGTTTTTATCTGTCTGATTTGCTATTGTACGCCAACCGCATAAATCTTGATAGCCAAGATTGCAGCAAACTCCTTATCTTGTAGTTTTGCTGCATCTTTCTTTTATATAACTTCAGTTTGCAAGCTGGGTGTCGAACTCAGGCCATCACTTGATGAATGACCCTTTTCTTCTTTTCCTCTGGGTACCTTTATTAAGAATTTATCCATTGTTGATAATTATGACTGGTCTTACAAATCAAGAATTTGTTGCAGGGATAAAATGAAGCTACGGTGTGCTGGCACCACAAGATTACAAGGGCTAATTAAAAATGGAAAGTCAGAATCAGCACTCATCTGCTTTAATGTGTTATATTTTGTTATACATTTATACAACCAATTATATAGTTTACTTTAAAGAGCATAAAATAATCAAGTATTGTGCCAAACATGGTCATACCCCAAACAGACCGCTGAATTGAAGTTGCATGTTTTTCCCCTCAGGCACTCAAAAAGTATACGAATGCCTTTCAGATGAAGCTTATTTGTAATTGATGCAACGGTGCAGAGTGGGTGAATTTGCGACACAGACTTTCAACCTTCTGCTTAGATGATGTCGAAAATGACACCAGTCTGCATCGCAGACTTGTCTGAAACCTGTGTGTCGCAAAAACACCTTGAAAATGTAGCCTGTTTTCATGACACAGGGTTGCGCTACCTTAAGAAATAAGGTTAAGCGTGCCTTTCAGGTAGATGCTCAGTGGACAACTGTGAACAGAGATATTGTTCATATCAAAATGTATGTAAAATATAAGCCCAAACATTGGTGGAGCCGGGCCCACGTTCCTGAATAGTGGTGGAGCATGGGCACCACAGGCTCATATAATTTGCTGCCTATGTTCATAGGATTTCTTAAAGAGCACCATGAGACCTTTATTGACCCTCCACTGCCGCCCCGGAAAGCAGACGCCATTAGGCAGCTGGGCTTCGGGACAAACAACAAGATCTTCCTGGAGTTTGAGCAGCCGTTCTGGCCACCGGACTGCCAGCTGATCGAGGTTGTCTGGGAGGACGAGTCTCCTCTGGTCGAGGTTGGGACTGACCTACAGGCCAGCTGGTTCAGAAAACTTATCGTTTTCTTAGTCCTTCAGCCACCGGAACGGTATGTGGGGGCCTGGGTTGGGCGTGGTAATTGGCTTCTGGAGGTGCTCTGGGTTTGAACAGATGGTACATTTCAGCTCATGAGTGCGCCACACAGCAGCCTCACACTTACTAGTCATTCAGGGGACTGGTTCATGGCAGCATTGTGGCTTTTTCTCACTAGAGCCATCCAGCAAACTCTACCCCCTCAGCCTCGTGAGAACTGTCAGTACCCAGCTAAGTGGGCAGGATCCCAGGGGACAAATACTGGACAATGAATGTTACTGACCGGGCATTGCAGAATTGATTTGTCCAGTCCAGTTTATGTGAAACCCTTGGTTCTTGCCCTTGTAGCAGCACAGAGAATTTTCTGAGCGTGGCCTAAGTGTAACTGGTGCAGTGTTGCCCTCCTAAGTCTGCCAACAGGCAGCTCCAGTGCTGCTCAGAGCTCTGCCAAGCAGCAGCAGAATGCAACTGTCCATAAGAGCCCCTAACACCCGCTGGCATAGGTTACACTGTCTCCCATCAGACCTTCCAACTCACTCCACCCACCCCTCGTTGTCATAGTATTAATCCAAAGGGTTCTGTCGCCCTAAAAGCGTGAAACCAGATCTCTTGCCACCCTGAGTCTGCCCTGCTCCTGCAGAGTTCTGGCTCACAACTATCCTAAGGCGTGCCAGTCTCTCTTCACTCTGCATTTTTCCCCTGCTCCCAGCGGAGTCCTAGCCCACAGCTATTTCTTACCCATGGCAGTGACTCACCACACCTGGGAGTTTTGGGCCACCGCACCTGCCAGCTGTGCCTCAGTTTCCCTGCTGGCTGAAGCGCTGGCCTGCAGCTTTCCTAACTTTGCCAGAGTCCCAGCAGTTGTCTTTGCTCTCAGCAGAGTTGTGGCCCCCAGCTATTTACCTATACCAGGGTTCCCAAATGCCTAGCAGATCCTCTCTCTGGAATGAAGCTGCTTACCTGTCTTGTCTTAGGTATGGGCACGTCCTCTGTGGCTTTATTGCTGGGAAGGAATCTGAGTACATGGAGACCCTCAGTGACGCTGAAGTTCTTACGGCCTTAACTGATGTCATCCGGAGACTGACAGGTAACCCCCACCCCCACTGGCCCACATGTGAACTCTTTAGTCCATTGGCCTGAGCTTTCAAAGGGACTAGTGATGTTGGGGCCTCAGCTTGCCTTGCCTTAAAGGAACCTGCTTTTCAGAAGTGCTGGGCACCCTCCCTCTGGAAATCAGGCCTCTCCCTGGTGCCTCCAGCTGAGGCCCCCCAGACCCCTTTGGAAAATGGAGGCCGTGACCCAGAAGCCGAGCACTCCACGCTGTCAGAGCCCTGCTGTAGGAAGCGGGTCACCCATCACCAGGGGCGATGGCGGCCGTTGAGATTGCAGCTTTGCTGCTCGAGTTGGTTCGCAGAGCTGACCGTGGAGGCCGGCGCCTGTGGCATGTGGAACAGTGAGCTGGGCTTTTCAGCCATGTCCGGGTTTGTAAATGATGTGTAAAGCAGACGGCATTATCCCCCTCCTCGTCTGCTAGCACAGCCCCTGCGCTCTGGGTGGGATCCCAAATTACCCCCTTATCGTTCCCTTTGCAGCCCTGTTAGAATCCTGAGCTGGAGCTGACTCATCCGGTCTGGTTGCTAGGGTGAGTTGCAGAGCAGCTCTGCGTGTCTGTACAGGGTCCTGGCGCCTGACGGTCTATGAATGCTGCTTGTGCTCTGAGATGCCGGGTGTTCAGCTGCTGTGTTTGTGGTACAGGGAACCCCCACCTGGCCCCGCCGAAGAAGGTGCTGCGATCTCAGTGGCACAGCGCTCCCTACACGAGGGGCTCCTACAGTTACGTGGCTGTCGGCAGCTCTGGAGACGACATCGACGCGCTGGCCCAACCCCTTCCCGAGGATGCAGCTGACCCCCAGGTAATGGCTTTGCTTTCACACCTGGGTACGGCAACAAAGGAGTGCAGTGTTCCTTCTGCATGGCCTGTGGGGTGAGCAACTGCAGTTGCCATGAGTGGCTGGAGATGGGAATTAGCTGCTTTTGTTTGACTGTGACTGTCCTGTCTGATGTCTGTCTGCTCCCACTGTCTCTCGCTGCTCCCTCTGTTCTGGCTGATCAGGGCCTAGCTGGTGCATTGTCCCCATCTGCTGGGACATGGAGCGTTTCTCCCTAGTTGGCTGGTATATCATGGGGCATTGCAACAGGCTTTGTCGCTATGGGGAAATCTCGCAGTAGTGCAGCCGGAGCTCTGGCAGGGCTAACGAGGGGATGGACGACACACCAGACGCTGGCATTTGTCAACTCTGAGCAGGGCTAGACGTGCTGATGGCAAAAATGCCCAATCCCGGGCTGCAGCACAGCACCAGAATGGCAGCTACAGCATTGACGCATGTGCCCAAGGAAATGGGGAGGGCAGTCTGGCACTGAAATACCCAGGGAGTCCGCTGCTTAACAAAGCCCCATTCGTTGAGAGCTAAACGAGAAGGATGTGGGATCTGGGCCTCCCCCTGCTATAATGAAGCTACAGAGAACGGGAATATTGCAGCAACACCCTTATGAATGGTTCAACAAAATGCCCTAGGCACCATGACCCTGGGCAGGTCATCGGGACGTTTGCTGTACCCAGCGTGGGACATGCCGTGGGAGGTGTGGTATACGTAGTGCGGTGCCCCCACAAAGCTGTGGCTGCAGTGGGGATCACCCTGGTAGTCCCTCTCCCCGGTTCTCTGTGTGTGACATGTTCTGGGGGAAGCTGAAAGGAGCATGCAGCTGCCTTTCTGCATGAGTCCAAGAACAGTGTGATTAATCTTGTGAGTGCTGTGCTGTGCTCATGCCTGCTTCTGCCCTTCCCCTTGCAGCCGCTGCAGGTTCTCTTTGCTGGAGAAGCCACGCACCGGACCTTCTACTCCACCACACATGGGGCCCTTCTGTCGGGCTGGCGGGAGGCCGACCGTCTCCTCAGCCTGTATGACACGTCTGAATCCCACCAGCACAAGCCTCGGCTCTGAGCCCGCTCACTCGCTTCTCCCTGCTGCCGGGACGTGGAGGCTTCTGGTTTCCAGCTCATTCCTCAACCTCTGGTTCCTTCCGTCCTGGCCGTTGCACAGGGAAAGGGACTAGTTTGTCTCTATTCTGCGTGCCCACTCTGTGTGGCTTGACTCTCTGAGCTCCCAAATGAAAGGCGGCGTGGCTGTAGGTTTGAACCCAACACTGGGAGCTGCAGCACCCCGGGGAGTGGAAGTGCCACCCAGCTATGCAATGGAGTGTTCTCAGTAGTAACAAGTAAATCTCTATTGTTAGGGCTTTGTGGTTGCAGCTTGTCTTCTCTGCCTGCTCCTGAGACAGGTGCCGTAAACGTGTGACCCACGTGCCAGGTCACAAGCCCTGAACACTGCGTGAAAACTGCCAGCTGAATTTCCCCCATTGTCCTCTTGAGGGCAAAAATGGGTGGATCCTTGCCTGGCTAAGGGGGGCCGTCAGTGTCCGAAAGAGCTGGTGGCCCCGTATCCAGAAAGGGCCTGTGCGCAAGGTGTGGGGAGGATAGAGCTGAGTGCTGTGCTCCTCAGCCAGCCCCATGGACACCAGCAGTGAGTCCAGGTAATACAGCCTCAGGGAAATCTAGGGGTGGCCATATCTCCTGGGCCATAGCTCGAGTTCCCCATTGTCTAGGAGTTCCTTCATCCCTTCTCTGTGCAGATAGGAGGGAGAGGAGCACTTGGCCCTCAGTGCTGGTGCCCAAAGGCCTGGAACATGTTCCTTTTCAGAGCAGAGGAGCTCCTGGGGGCCGAGCATCCCCTCCCTTTGCCAGCAGGAGACACCGGCCCGAATCTTACACATGTAATGTAAGATGTGGAATGTGAAAGAACAGTCTGGCCTCAGCTTGTCTGCTCCCTGGAAAAGATTAGTGCCAGGTTAAACTTCCGCCGAACTCAGCTCGGCTGTTATCTATTGTTAAGTCACGTACAGGCCAGAGGCCAGGGAGATGAGCTGTGGGAACCAGGACAACAGCAGATGAGGCTGTGGGAATGGCTGGGCTAATGATAATGCCAAGGTTATGGAGTGGAAGGTGGACTTAGCAGGGGCAGACATGCAGTTGTGGGTGGAGGCTCTTCTCACCCAGGAGGGCTGGTGTCCAGTGGCTTCAGTTTACTTCTCAGAAGAGGCAGGGAAAGGGCAGTTTCTGCCTGTAGCTATGGGACCCCCACAGCAATGTGATTGTGCAAGAGGGGACTAGGAACACCCCCCACCCCCCACTCTGCTGAGCTGGAGGAGTCAGCCCAGCCCTGAGGAGACAGGTGGATTTAGCACCAAAGCCCATGGAGTTGTTGACAAGAATGGCAATGTAGAGTGCACAGGGATGGGGGCAGAACTGACTTACAGGAGTGGGTAAGGGCTCATTTTCTAGAAAGCCAGGCTGCTGGCAGGAAGATCCTGCAGCACTGAGAGAGAGCAGGGAAAGGAGGAGATTGTAGGCGTGAGGAGTGGGGAAGTGAATCCATTGGGACTGTCTAGACTCTAGGACAAAAGAAGGGAGTCAATTCCTTGCCTTTCCAGAGGGAGGCCTGAGCTGGACCCTTGGCGGGCCGTAGTTTTCTCACTTCTGTGCTACAAGAAGCTGCCCAGGCAGTAAATCACTGCAGAGGACTGCCCTGTCTACCATGCTATTAGGACCAAGGTTCGGCCTGCTGTGAAGAGAGCTCTGCAGTCAACAGCCAAGCTGCTGTGAAGTGAGACTACGTGTTGGGGCTGGAACACAATGGACCCGTAACTTAGAAATGAGATCAAGCAATGCCAGACAGGCTTCCGCCATCCACAATGGGGATGATCCCACTACTCCCCACTCCTTTATCTCTCCGTGGGAATGAGGTATCAACAGCATCCCTTAGCCTTCTCCCCAGCGGCCTTGGCACTACCCAGCTGCATGTTTCAGGCAAGTATTCAGCTCCAGCACTAATTCTTAGAAAACTGTAATGCATTGCCATGCTGTCAGCTGAATAAAGCACCACCCTCCCCTCCCTCTGCCCAGCAGGGAGACAGAGACTTCTTACAGCAGAGGTTCTCAAACGGGGGAGGGGGGGGGCGCATGAAGAGCTTTAAGGGAAAAAAACTCCTCACTTCACACATTCAGAGCTGAGTTAGAGAGCAGTGGCTGTGGGGTGGCACTCAGAGTTGGGGGAGGGGGTGTAAACTACTACAGAGGCAAAGGGAGGTGTGATCAGGTAAGCTTGACAACCATTTACACTGCTATTGTCAGACCTATAGCACAGGTTCAGATCTGACATGCACTTAAAGCCCCATAGATCAAATCCGGTGAGCTCTAAACACATGGAGCCCAGTGCTGCGCCCAGCTAAGCCAGTGTAAACTCAAAGAAACCCTACTGCAACAAAGTGGTGAGCCACGTTCTGACCCTGTGGTAATTCCCTGTCGTGTGAGAGTCTATGTGGATTTGCTGGCCTGAGGAATGTTACCACAAACTGCTGTGCATAGGCATGCTTTTCTGCGTTCCTGTGTATATAGCATTGGCAACACCCATGTGCACACGGGTTATTTAATTCTTTTCACACTTCTAGCAACAGGACAAATGTTGCCTAAAGGCAATTACTTTACTTAGCATTTCAGGAAGTGAGCAGCAAAAATGATGGTAGAGGCAGCCCCAGCTTCTCCAACTAAGGCTATTCAGTGATTTGTTTTTACACCACTTCCAGTCACTCACAGCTCTGCAAAGCTCATGCAGTTTGGGCTCCTGCTATTCACACTTGCTTTCTGGCAGAAGGCAGTATGTGTAAAAAGGGTTTTAGCTGCCTTTTGAGTATTAGAGCAGTGGCAGAGGGAATGTACTTGCCATTATTAAAAAAACTGGCCTTATGTGTTGAACAACTCTGTAGCTCAATTGGGTTGGGTGGGGTGGGGAGGGGGTTGGAAGGTGAATTTCGATAAGGCAGTGTCTTCTGCTGGGGAGAATCTCAAATCCAGCAAAAAGTAGACTTGATTCTGAAAACTGCAAACTGTGCAATCAGCACAACATGCCTACATACTCTGTTAGCTTATAAAGCATAAGAAGGCAGAGCGCGGGTGCATGGGGGAGATGGGCTATGGGCCCCTTGGGAAGGAAAGTTTCTGTGGGTGAGGGGAGAGAGTAAAGCCCTGTGGTTACCACACGGGTTACTGGCCAGGTGATTTGGGGATATCCGCAGGAAGGCTAGGAGCTTAGTACTGTAGCAGGAGAGAAGAGCAAGAACACAGCAACTTTGAGGGTGGCTCTTTATTCAAAGCATCAGAGGCAGCAGTACACAGGATGTCATCTTCAAGGAGGGCAGTGACACGGGTGCTCCTGGAGCTGCTGCGGACAACATGGAGTCCATCTGCATCAGTGGGTGCCTGGCACACCGGGGTCTGGGACGTGCCCTCCAGCTGCTGTGGCAGTGGGCAGCTCTAGTACCAGTTGGTGCAAGCGATCTGATATCGCACATCATCCAGCAGCATGGGCGTTTCCTCGGCGGGCACGGGGGACTTTGTTTCAGACGGCGTGGGGGGATCTGCCCTGACAGGGGCACTGGTGCCTGGCACAGGTGGCGACGCCATGGCAGGGGGCGCCACGGGGGGAGCTGCCCTGGGAGGGGAGCACGTGCCTGGCCCAGGGAGCGCTGCCCGGGCGGGGGGAGCTGCGGGGGGTGCTGCCCCAGCTGCGGGGGACGTGCCCGGCAGGCCAGGGGATGAGTCCAGACTCCTAGTGCCGGACCCTGGCTGCCCCGCACACCGCGGCTCCGCCATCGCTGCCTGCGGGGAGAGAGAGAGAGACGGTACGTCAGGGAACAGGGGCAGAACCTGCCTCGCCCCCCGGGACCAGCCCGCGCCGTCGGCTCACCTTGGGCCCCTTCTGGCGACGCACGCGCAGTCACCACTGTCCCGCCCCCAACAAAGCCCCGCCCCTAACATGCCTCTCATAAGGCCCCTGCCTCTAATACCGTATGCGCGCCAAGCCTCCAACAAAGCCACGCCCCTAACATCCTCCGTCACATAGCTGCGCCCCTCATCGTCACACCACAGCGCGCGTCTACTGGGTCCGGAGTTCGGGCAGGGGCGGGGCCAGATGCGCCTTGTTGCTAAGCAATGAGGGATCTCCTCTGGTCGTGACGTCTTGGCTCCTTCTGTTACTTCTGGCCCGGCAGAGCGGTCTGGGGGCGGGGCCTGTGAGCGGCCGGAACCGGAAATTGGGAGGGGGAGGGGTGTTGCGAAGGCGCGCTCCGGGTCGCTCCCCTGGCGGCTGGTGGGTTCCGGCGGCGGGATGCGGCTGGCGGCGGGCGCGCTGCGGGCCTGGCGGCAGCGCTTCGATTTCGGCGGCCGGGATGTGGCCGCCTGGTTCCCCGGGCACATGGCCAAAGGTGGGGGGCTGGGCTCCGGCGCTCTGCCCGGGGGGGGGGCCCGGGCCGGCTCAGGGATTTGCCAGCGGAATCATTTAATCCCCGCGCCCGGGGGGACGAGCAGTGTCTGCGCCCGCTCCCGAGCCTGCCGAGTTCCCCCGCCGCAGGGAGCCCGTCCGAGACCCGAACCGCTGCCCGCCCCCGGCACGTGCACGCGCTCCGCCCCCGCGCACGCGGGGCAGAGGCCCGATGGGATCGATCTGTGGGGCCTCGGGGGCGGTGTCTGTCTCTGTCTCTAGATACTCGGGGAAGGGCCGGGGCTTGTCGCGGGTACCAGGTTTGCAGCATTTCAGGGATGGTTGCTCTCTCTCTTCCGACTCTTGCAATATTTGGGGTCCCGCTGGAAGTCTTGGCTCCTGTAGGCACCTTATTACGGCCAGGTGGGCTCAGGCCAGGCTTGTGGGGCGCTCTGCCCAGGGCCTAGTCCGAGCCAGTCCCTTCCCCAGGCTTGGTGGGCACAGCTGACCTGGTTCAACTTTGGCAGGCCTGCGGCAGATGAAGGAGATGCTGCGCAAGGTGGACTGCCTCATCGAGGTGCATGATGCCCGAATATCCTTCGGTGGCTGGTGCAAGTGGAGGCCGTGCTGGGAGTACCCTGGACAGTGCCCGAGAACCACAGGGGAGCCTCCCCCTCAGTACCATGTGTAGCTGTGTCCTTCCAAAGCCAATACCTGGAGCCCGCAGGGCTGTGCATGGCCCTCTGGTCCCCACTGCCTCCTTCCCTGGCTGGGGTCTGGGCCTTGTTGTGGCTCGGTGTGCTGACGGGGCTGCAGGAACATGCCTTGTAGGAGGGAGAGTTCTGCAGGCTGGGCCCTTCCCCGTCACTGTGGGTTTCTGAGTTGTTTGGCTTTCTTAACGGTGGCACATCCCATTCTCGGGCCGGAACCCAGCCTTCCAGGAAGCCCTGGGAATCAGACCTCATCTGCTTGTACTGAACAAAATGGACCTGGCTGATCTGACTCATAAAGCAGTAAGAAACCAGTTTGAAGTCTTTCTTCTCCCACTCCTCACAGCCATCCCCCCACTTGAGGATGCAGCTTCTTGTAATCTAGAGTAAATGTTTGAGCTGAGGCCAGGTCTACATTGTAAACTTACAATGGTATAACTATGTGAAAAATCCACACCCCTGAGCAACGCAGTCCTACCAACCTACCCCTTTGTCGACAGCACTATGTCAACAGGAGGGCTTCTTCCTTTGATATAGCTAGTGCACCTCACATCCAGGTTTTAGTTACACTGATGGGAGAAGCACTCCCATTTTCATAGTAGCGTCTTCGCTGAAGTACGACAGTGTTTGAAGTTTAAGCCTGCCCTGATGATACTAGCCACATGGGACCTCCAAGGAGGTCAGCAAGTTTTCTGGAGTGACCATAGGCAATGCCTGTCAGTTACAAGAAGCCTTGTGCAGTTGTATTTCCTGTTATCACAGGAGAATTGGGGTTTCCATTGAGAGCATGGTCAGGTCCAGCCACTGGTGGGGGAGGCCCTGGCACCAGCCCACAGGTCCTCTAGTGGATCCATTGTATTAATGCAGATGGAATCTGTAAGTCAAATGTGTTAACATAACGTACTCACTGTCCCAACATTAAACAACGTTGAACAAGATTCAGAATTTGGTATATAGAGACCTCAGCCTGCTTGGTGCCATGGCAAACACACCATGGAACATTCATTTATTAAAGATCCAGAAGAAAAGAAAAATAGTGACGTGTTTGAAATGGGTAGGTATTATGTAGGGATTTCAGTTCATCAGCATCCCTTGTTCCTCTTCCTTCAGTCCTCCATCTCCCAGAACTAGGCTGCGGATGCAGCCAGCAGTCCAGCGAGATGGCACTAAGGAGATCCAACACCTCTGACTGTCGAACAGGCCATGTCTTTACCGGGTCTGAGCCAGGGGCAGCTCTTTACAGAGACCGTCCAGCTAGAGACCCCCAGCCAACCAGTGGGGAAGATAGATTCCCCGTGGGCGGCTCCTTCACCCAGCTGGTGGTAATCCCCACTGGTGATACCTGGCTCTTTAGTGACCTGTGCAGGGCAGCCTTGTTGATGGCTTGATCTGCCACTAGCTCCGTGTTTGAACCATCCCTTCGCACACTGTCTTCTCACTGGCAGTCTAGCAGTGAGGCTAAGTCTAGAAAGCTGCCCTCCAGGCCAGGATTAAGGCACCACAGGGCTGGGGTCTTTGTGTGGCAGAGGTGGTGGAGTTGCTGCTGCTATTGTCATTCTTGTCCTCACTTGGCTGAATGATCCTGGATTCAGCCTGCAGTCTCCATTGTAGATTGCATGGCCATGTAACACTCCCTGATCCTCACCGCACCCCTGTGAGCTATGGTGAATTGGCTGAATGTTGTAACCCCCATTCTATAGATAGGGAAGGGGAGGCCCAGAGCAGGGAGGCCAGACTCTGAGCCTCCCACAGGAGCCTAACTGCCTTTCTGAGCTGGCCAGCGTTTGTGCTTTCCAGGCAGATAGTGGGGAGCTGAACAGATGTGTGTTTTAGCATTGTGCTGTCTCTGCAACGGATAACTCAGAGCTGATGGCTACAGCACACTTCACCCCAGTTAGCTCCAGCCTGAGCAACCTTACTGTGGTTTGCCCTGTGTGACTGGGGCAAGGGGGCACCATGGGGTATTGCTTTCTCTGACATGGAAATCTCTCTCATTTCTTGCTAGAGAATTCTGGAGCGCTTGGAGAAGGAAGGGCTCAAAAACGTCCTCTTCACAAACTGCGTAAAAGATGAAAATGTCAAGAAGGTAACAGCCCCGTCTCTTCTGACAATTCCTTACGGTGTGTGTCTGCTCTGCAATGTGACTGCTTGGAGCTGAGGGCAAGCTGTGGTGCACTCAGCTGTTCAGCGCCCCGGGCGCTTCGGTGCGATTTGGTTCCATTAGTGACTGCAGGATGTGTTTACTACAGGATTCCCCTATAGCTAATACTGCCTCGGAATTGTTTACTTCAGAGCTAAGAGCCCAGCTTGAGTATCTAGGCCCAGGAGATTTTGTGGCGCTGGCAGTTAGAAAGAGCATCTCTTTACTTGTACATTGAGTGCACCTTCCCCCGGGCTTGCGGAGAGACCACATGGGCAGCACTGCCTGCTGGCATCCATACAACGTGCCTTTCTGAGCAGTGCCCTCGTGGTGGGCATGGCCGTTGCAGTACTAGCAAAAGTAGGATCTGAGCGTTCGTGCCAGGGACATCAGGATCTAAGTTTGATTCTTTTAAACATTGTTAAAGTGACCCTAATGCTCATGCAGCCACATCTGTGGCTAAGCGCTTCTCTCAGGCCTGCAGGGGAGTCCTCAGCTCCCATATTCTGCCCTGCCAGTGGAAGATCTGTGTACGCAGAAGGCGCTCGGTATCAGTTGGCATCTGCCCTGTGGAGGGCAGAGGAGAGTCTAGCCTTTTATGTGGAACAAAACCACTGGTGTGAACATCCCCTGCTTTGCCTCAATTAAAGCTGTGCATTAATTGTGCTCTGAACACAGGTGGAAGTGAAAGCTGGCCAGGAAGGGCTCACCCCACTGTGTCTCTATCCATCCTGTTAGCACCTTCATTTGGAAGCAGTTGCCAGTCAAAGCTGTGTTAAAGTACAGGCTAGCTGCAGAAAAATCCCTGGCTTTCCCACTAGCTGGTGTGTTACAGCAGGAGGGATGTCTGTCTCACCAGTGAGTTCTGCTGGGCTGCTTCTAGCAGCACTGTGCTGGCCAGGGAGTCTAACGGCAGGGCACTACCCTCTCGGGACAAAGCCACCAGTGCCTTGCTTAGCATCTGTCTTTGTATTGCCTTGCAGGTCATCCCTCTCGTCACGGATCTGGTCAGCAGCAGCCAGCGCTACCAGAGAGCTGAGGTCAGCTAACAGACCAGAGTGAGAATGGGGAAGTGTGTGAGTGAGACTCCTCCCCCCCCCCCGCCCCCACTGCTGCCCGGTTCCCATGAGCAAAGGACTTGTCCAGCTGGGCGCATTGATTGGGAACCCGCACGCACGTTAGATGTGTAAATGGCACCTGAAGTGATCCTGGTTCTCAGAGTGCTGAGTGCCCTCTGTCCCCATGGGTGATACAGCTCTCTGGTGGCTGCAGGGCCCCCAGCATGCGCTCAGTTTCTGGAGCTCAGTCGTGCTCCTGGTTAAGCTAGTGTCATGGCAGAGCAGTTGACTCCAGGGTAGTGAATCAGTTTGGTTTTCTGTGGTCTGTGTCTGTCTTCTCTACATTCCACTGGTGGCCTGGGCTTCCAGCTGTTCTCTCCCAGACTGTGCGGACGCCAGGAGTGTAATGAACTGTGCTGGCCTTCATTCTGCGGCAAGGCTGGCTTATGACTTTCCTTGTTTCCATGCAGATCCAAATTAATCTGCCTTGACACTTCCATGCTCCTGTTGTTAGCTCTTCCCTGCCTGGTGTGTGTGGGACAGGGAACCTGGCACAGTGCCAGCTAGCGGATCTGTGGGCTGGCTGGGTGGGACAGGGAGCCTGATGCGGTGCCACCTGGCATTGTTGCTGAGGGGGGAGCGTCTCATCCATCTCCCTTCCTGTTGTTCCAGAACGTGGAGTACTGCATCATGGTGATCGGGGTGCCCAACGTGGGGAAATCCTCCCTTATCAACTCCATGCGGAGGCTGCACCTCAGAAAGGGTACTTCCTACTGTGCCTTTCCATTGCACCTGTGGGTCACAAATCCCTGGAGGTCTGGGGGCTTTGAGGTGGCCTTAGGGTGGGTTCATCAGACCTCCTAGTGGTTCAACCCTCTCCTGCAGGGAACTGGCTCCCCCAGCTGCTCAGTTGGCCCGGCAGGCTGCATCTTTTCCCTGGTTGTTCAGTGACCCAAACTGAGCAGGGCTGGGCTTAGCCAGTGTTTAGCTGGGAGGCCCCGGAGGCAGCAGGAGGAGCTGGGCCCTTGTTCCCTTCTCTGCAGCTGTGTTGCCATTGCGGTGATGTTCGGTGAGGGATGCAGAGGGGCTGTCAGAGCTCACTTAGGAGAGAGAGAGAGAAACAGGCACTGGCTGAATGGGGCCTCAGCTCTGGGACGTCAGTCCCATGGGGCACACCGATAACAGGGATGGCTGGGAGATCTCTTGGCAGCCCACTGCTGCACCGTGAGGCCAGGGGTAAAGCCCCATCACTGACCTGGGAACAGGCCAGGCCAGAATGAGTCTTCCTTCTCCAGCTGACTGGGCCTTTTCTTTTCCTGAAGGGAAAGCGACCCCTGTGGGTGCCGAGCCGGGGATCACCAAGGCCGTGCTTACCAGAATCCAGGTACGGGAGCTGTGCCCCTGAGCACGCCGGCTGGGGTGCTGTGCTGGCCATGGACAGAGCGTGTGTGCTTGCATTGTGTGCACAGCGTGAGGGGCTGCTTGAGGCCAGTAGCCATTCAATTGAAAAGGTCAGGACGAGGCTGGGTTAAGAGACCCCTAGAGCAACCCAGCATTGGTAGCTTTCAGAATAGCCCTGGGGTGCTCGCCTGGTTGTGTGCTTCAGGCAAGGCCTCCCTGTCACCCCATGGTGATAGTGTACGGGACTGGGCCCCCAGGCCTGGCTTGAGGGGACTGCTTGGCCAGGTCCCCAGGGCAGCAATGAAGTGCATGCCAGGATCTGTAGTCTCTGCAAACTGCATCGCTGGTAAAGGTCACCTTTAAAGGAAGTGACCCTGGGTTCGGGCCTCGTCTCAGCTGGCTCTAGACCTGCTGGCTTCAGGAGGGAGGTGATGTTTATGCAGCCTGTCTGACGATTGGGGTCTGTTACATTGGGGTGCCCTCCAGCAGCCCAAGAGGTGTTGAGCTCTCTCAGGATTCGGCACCCCACCCATTTGGATAAGGGCTGGGAGCTCCGAACCCACCTCCGTTCATCTCCTAGCAGAGCCAGAGTGCCAGGACCTCACACCTGGTGTGGAACCCTCCTGAGCTCCTTTGCCTGCCAGGAAAGATCCTGGGCGACACCAGCTCAGTGTGGTTCTTTGAGAGTGACCCGTGCAGGAGTGGACTGGGCTCTGCCCTGCTTTGTGCTTTGCTTTGGCCCTTGGGCTGCTGGCAGGTTGCTCCAGGGACCCTCTGGGGCAGAGTTGGGGTGCCAGTGTTTGTGCTCCACAGAGTCTCTGACCTGGGCTGCTGGAGCACAGAGTTTTTGCACGCCGTTCCCAAGCCGGCTGGTGGGGGCAATCGGCTTCGAAGTGCCAGGGTCCTCTGCGTTCGTGCTGGCACTGTTCAGAGTGCTGCTTTGGGCTCTGCTCTCTGACCCACACGGCCTCGTAACAAGCCTGTTCTGCCTGTCTAGGTCTCCGAGAGGCCCCTTATGTACCTGCTGGACACACCTGGAGTGCTGGCTCCGAGGATAGAGAGCGTGGAGGCGGGCATGAAGCTGGCCCTGTGTGGTGAGAAGAGCTCTGGAGCTGCAGCTGCTTCTGGCCAGGGCCTGTCCTTGCTCGGCTAGGGCTGAGATAGGAAGTCCTGGAGCTCATGATCATAGGCACAGTGTGGGGGAGGAGGGCACGCTGCACCCAGGCAACAGGTGTGGAGGCAGCCCGGGCCCTGTCTTGAGACGTTGTTGTTGGGTGCTTGGGCAGAGCCACTGCCTGTCCTTCTACCCTCAGGAGCCCAGCTCGGGACAGGCGGCTGCTCCCAACTTTCTGGAGGGAGGGAGCATTACCCAGCCCATGTGCTTCAGCCCAGCTGTCTGCCCTGCCCCACTCCCCCACCTGGCCATACTGGCTGTGAGCTGCACCGGGTGAACATCCAGATCAGCTGCTGGGGCTCTCGCCCTGGGGCGGGGGTGGCCCTGTGGGCTCTAGAGCTCAGTAGGAACGGCCCATCTCCCCACCCCAGGGAGCTCCTTACTAGGCCAGTGGCCTCCTTCGTTCTGTGCCTGGCACTGGGGGCTGGAGTCTGGCTGTGCCTCGGGGTGCCCTGTGCACACATTCTCAGGCTGGCCAAGCTGGCCCCAGAGCAGGCAGCTGTCCTCGCTCGGCCCTATGGGAGAGGGGTCGGGGCACAGCTCCCAGGCCAGTGTGGATAGGGCTGTCTCTTGCCCTCTGCCCTGTGTGGCTGGCACTCAGGCTTTGCTCTATCTCTCATAGGGGCCATCCGGGACCACCTGGTGGGCGAGAGTGTCATGACTGACTACCTGCTGTACACCCTGAACAAGCAGCAGCAGTTCAGGTGAGCACTTCCTAAGCACCTGGCTGCTGTGGGGAAGGGGGGTGAGGCTGGCTGGGCTCTTGCACTGAGACCCCAGGGGCTTCCTTGGTCTTGGAGGCTGGCTCCTGCCTATGTGTCTCCACTGCCACCCCTCAGCTCTTGCTTGGAGTCCGCTCTTGTGCACGCTATTGGCAGGGAAGCTCCTGCAGCGGGGGCGCTCCTTGCCAGAGCGGAGGATCTGTCCACTCCTGATGTGATCCTGGCTGGCAGTGCCCCCACACTGAGCTGCCACAAGGGGCTGTAGGAGCTGGTGTGATGCCCAGCATGTGTCATATGCAGAGTGTCACACTGTGTGACTTTCATGGCTAACCTCAGGGCAGACTGCCAAAAGCAGGGCAACACCCCAGGCTGGTTGCATGGCCTATAATTAGATTGCACCAACCCGATAACAAGTGTGAACTCCTGAAGGACTAGAACAGTCTCACCATGGAGTCCCAGACAGTCCCCTTGGGCTCTCCGGTCTGTCTTGCCACCCAGGCAAGTTGGATGTAGTGAGGGCTGGTTGCTCTGCATCAAAGATCACAAAAGATTTTGGTTGCTGCTAGTCCCATTTGTACCTCAGATCTCACATCAAAGACCACGCTTGTAGCCTATGGTAAACTAATGATCTGTTGACTAGGAAAAGAGAAGCTCTTACAAGGTAAAAGCAGGCAACCGTATAGAACACATGATGTGTGTCTATGGTTTTTAAAGCAATCCATCAGCACGGAAGGTCTTTTGGGGCTAAGCCAGGTTGACCCTGGAGATCTCTGCTTCTGTTTTGTTGGCTCCAGCCCTGAGAGAGTCAAACCAGATGCACATTTTTCTTGTTTGCTTTTTTTATTTCCTTTGTAGCCTCCTCATGGGTGTGAAGGGACAATTAACAAAGTTTTTGTATTGTGATGTCCCCCAGTGGCTCAGTTAGTTTTGATAGCCCTGATGGGCAGGAGACATCCCTCTTGCCAGCTTCACTGCTCCAGAACAAACAGTTTTTAGTTACAAAGCAAAAACTTGTTAATCTTCGAGCATGTGACAAAGATATTACGAGGTATCAGCCCTGCTGCCGCGTGCCAGAGCAGCGAGGTGTTCTCTGTCTGAGGCTCCCGAAGCCAGCCAGTGCTGGCAGTCGCCCCTGCAGGGTGGCAGCAAAGGACACCACACATGTAGAGATGTGCAGTAATCCCTGCAGTCCCCAGGAGGTGGCAGTAGAGCTGCTTGGGTGACTGATGGTGCCGAAAGGAGCCCGGAATCTGTCTCCTGTGTGACTGGGTGGTCAGCTGGGGCGTGGAAGGGTGGCCCTGCCCTGGAGCAGGCACTGAATGCTGTGCAGTCACACCATCCCTCTGCGCTCTCCAGAGCGCGCTGAGCACTGTGGCAGTGGCCACCACTCCAGCGCTGCAGCCCCGGCCGAGGTGCTCTGCGCAGGGAGAGCTGCCCTTTGCCCTGCCCTGCGGTGCTAACCTGCTCTCGCTGCCCTGGCACAGCTACGTGGAGCACTACGGGCTGGGCGAGCCCAGCGACGACATCGAGAGCGTGCTCAAGCAGGTGGCCCTGAAACTGGGCAAGATGCACAAAGTGAAGGTGCTCACCGGAACAGGTGAGTGCCCCCTGCAGGCCTGGGACCCCGGGGGGGAGCTGGGAGGGGGTGAACAGTTGTGTCCCCCTGTGCCGGGTGAGTAAGGGCTGTGGAGGAGGGGAGGGGAGGTTGAGGGAGTCTCCTAGCTGGGTGGGGGGGAAGAGAAGGGGAATGCTCCACTCGCTGCTGGCTGGAGGCCCAAGGGTGCGTGGGGGAGTGCCCTGGCCCAAGGGCGCACGGGGGTGGTGGGTTGGGGAGAGCCCTGCCTGCTGCTGGCTGCAGACCCTCTGTTCAGGTTGATTGCCTGAAGAGGCATGGGGCTGGCACCAGGACAGGCCAGGGAGGCTGGCAGGAGTTGCCTGTAGGGGCGATGGAGGCTGGTGACTGTGGGTCAGGGGAGGGAGGATCTCTGAGCCTGGTGTGTTGTGGGGGAGCCTCTTGTGTCAGTTTGCATGGAGCCAGGGCCGTGGAGGGACGAGTCGGAGCTAGTTCCTTTCCCTCCACCCACCCCCAGCTGCATTTGGGGCCATGTCCGTACAGGGCCATAAGCTTCCCCCTCACCTACAGCCTTTGTCTTCTCTCGCAGGGGACGTGAACGTGATCGCGCCCGACTACTCTGCAGCTGCCTATGAGCTTCTGCGCACCTTCCGCAAGGGGGCGCTGGGCCAGGTGCTGCTGGACTGAGCCCTGCCCAGCCCCCATGCCTGGCTTGGGCTCAACAGGAGGAGGAACCCTCCTGCCAGAGCAGGGCATTCAGAGATCTGCCGGTGGGTTCAGCCGTTGCCTTGTCCCCTTAGTGCCTGGCCTCGAAGCAAACCGCCATTCTCTTGCCCAGAGGCCTCTTGATCATGGGCAAAGCAGGATGTGGTGGTCCCCAGGCTGTTTCCCTTCCTCTGCCCCATGCACACACAGCTCTGGGGTCGGTATGGCCAGGAGAGCTGCCCTCATGTAAGTCTGTTTGGCTTCCCAGCCAGGGCCCCCATTATCGCTTGGGTGGGCTCTTCCTGCCCGTCGTCCCCAAGGGTGGCGTGCTATGAGCAGACCCTAGCCCAGGAACTCCCCCATCTTGGGGTCGGGGGAGGGGGAGGTCTCGCTGCAGTTCAGGGCCCTGCCTTTCCCCTGCATAGATTCATGCTCCTATGGGTTGTTGCCCCCGTGGGCAGAGCCAGCCTCCGTATCCCCTGGAGGAGCAGAGCACGCCCTGCCAGGGACCCCTTCAACAAGACGTACTTCCGCTGTTCCACGGCATGGGCCGAAGGGCTCCAGCTGTGCCCGGGCAAACCCTCGTCTGCTCTGTCACTGCCCCAGTGCTGGCTGCTCGCTGGTCTCTAGTGGCCAGCAAGCCTCAGGTGCGGGGTCTGGATCCTGAGGCAGGTACAGCGTGCGGTGGCAGCTTCATTTAAAATAAAACCTGGGGCACATGTAATGAAATCCAAGCCCTGTGCTGCTGGGGTTTCTTGGCCATTAAATTCAATTCCACTCTGTCACCACGCTGGTATTAACACACCGCTGCGTCGGGGGCTGGCCCTGGGGGCAAGCGGGTGAGGAGGACGTTTGTGCTGCAGTGATCCGTGGGGGGAGCTAAGTGTTGTGGTGTAAATTGTCTTTAGATTCAGATACAACCCGGGGAGCAGCAGCAGCTCCCCCCCACAGTGAGGCACTCGGGCTCTCTGCACACTCAGGCAGCATGGCCGTGTCGGTCACACTCCAGGCAGCTCCTCCCTCTCAGGGCAATGGGCTCAGGACGCCTGGCCGTGTCTCACGTTCAGGTCACGCTTTCCTGGTTCTTTTTGCAGGCCCAGTGGGAATGATGGAAGCTGAGATTGTGACCATGATTCTGATGTGAGGGGGGGATCCCGCAGTGGCAGGGCTCGTCCCTCCCTGCAGACAGGACAGCTGTTATCGCTGGCAGAGACAGAGCCCCCGAGGGCCCTGCTGTAGTGGGCAGTGGTCTGTTGGAGTGTGGTGACATTTGCCCCTGCGTTTGGGCAGGCAGAGCAAGGGCTGAGGGGACAGTGCAGCACCTCTCACACTGCCCGCAGGAGTTGGCTGCTTTCCCTGCCCAGCTGCCTCTAGGCCCCTCGGGGAATGAGATAGCTGGGCCTAGCTGAGCCATCTCCATGTGGGGCTGAGTCTGCTGGGGCAGGGTGCCACACAGGAATCGTCCTCTTGGACCAGACGTGGCTTGATCGCCGTGTCTGTCAATCTCCCCGAGGCAGGGATCCCTACCAGGAGAGCTCCCAAATCCAACAGTTACACTACTTCCAGGGGCTGGAAGCAGTGACTGGGCAAACTCAGGCTGGAAATAAGGTACACTTCTAACAGTGAGGCCAGTTAACGCATGGAATAGCTGGCCAAGCACTTGCGGGATTTTCCATCACATGGAGTCTTAACTCGAGATAGGGGCTGGGGGCAGCAATCCCAGGATGGGCTCTCTGCCTGTGCTCTGCAGGAGAGCAGATTGACTGATCCCATCTGGCCTCAACCTCTCAGATCTCCTGAGCTCCCCGAGAGAATGCCAGGCTGAACTCCTGCCTGTTCCCAGAGCTCGAAGGGAACCATGGGGGAAGGTGCTGCAGGCCATACACAACCAATGAGCAGGAATGGGAGAACCTTTGGCCCAGCTGTGTCCCTGGGACCTGCCTGCAATAGGCTGGAGGCAGCCATCCAAGCTTCCCCTGGTGCTGGCTGGGACAGCCATGCCTGGGTTGGGGGGTAGTGTGGTGGCTATGAACTGTGTTCTGTGCTTCCCCTTGCACTCCCAGCTCACCTTCTGCTCAGCCAGGCTGCCTTGCTGAAGCAACCTCCCCATCCCCCCGGGATACACAGCGATTGCATCCAGAGTGTAGTCACAAGCCCAGCAACCCCCAAAGTGTTATCCCTGCAAAGCCATGGCAGCAGTGGAGGGGGAAGGGATGAGAAGCCTGAAGCACTTCAGGGAAAGGGCCCATGCCAAGTGCCGGGGCTTCCATGCCTTGTGCCCCAGGGCTGGAAGATGGGGTGTCTGCAAGCTGCCCCTGCCCTCCCTCTGATGCCAGCAGCAGGCACCACTCTGGCATGGCCCTCAGCTGTCAGTGAGTCGGACTCTCCTCCTAGACTTTATTTCCACGTCACCGTGAACAGACGTATAAAACCATTACAAACAAGGAACATTAAGAACAGGTGAGTACAAGAAAGCGTGGCCCCCTTGCTTGCTGGCAGGCTGGTATCAGGCCTGGCAAAGGGGCCGGGGCAAGGCTCTGGAGGGGGAAGGAGGGGGTGTCATAACTACCCTGTTCACATGCACATACACCAAGCTGGCTGCTCTCGGGGGGCCTGTCTACACACAGTGCTGGAAGCCCAGCCTGCCACGCAGGGTGTAGAGGGATCCCCACTAGTCCAAGGGCACTGAGATTGGCACTGAGCTGTTCCTATCTCCTGCACGCTGTCTCTGGCTGTTGGTGGGTTAAGTGGGGGTGTGGGAGTTTGGTCCAAAACATAGAGGGCATTTTTTTAAATAACCCCAGAACCTCTGTGCCCTCAAGTGCAGGGATTCCATGAACAGTCCCCTCCCTGTGCCCCTCAGGGGGCAGAGCTTGTGTGTGGGGAGGCCAAGCTGTTTGATGGACAGCTGATGGTGAGCCTGGTGGGTGGGAAGCATGGAGCCCCCTCCCCTGGCCTGTGCAGAGCAGGGGGATCTGCCCCCTCCAGGCTGGAGCCCCCCAGAAGTTGGGAAGAGTACTCTCCCCCCACCTCCTGTGGAGAAGCTGCAAGGCCTGGGACTGTATTAACTCTTGGCTGTGCTGGGAAAGCCCCCCAGGCTGCCAGCTGGGGCTGGAGTCAGAGCCGGGATGGTGACTCTGGAGCGGGCTTCCAACCAATCTGGATCCCCACATGGATCCGCTGGTTTCCTGCCCCGCCATGGAATTGGGGGCAGTTTCCTCCCCTCCTATGGGCACTTCCCCCATCAGCTCCTTGGTCGCCTGAGCCATTTCTCAGTCAGTCAGTGCCCAGAACTCCCTGGCAAATGTGCTGGCTGGTATCAGAGGAGTTTCCAGCTGCAGCAGCATCCTCAGCCTACCAGAGGCACAGCCACTGGCCGAGGCCCATAAGCCTCACCCTGACCTGCCAACATGGGACACGTGACTGCACGGGAGGTACCTGCAGCGTGTTGCACAGGGCTCTACCATTTACAGCAGCGAACAGTCTGGGACCCATCATTGCTGCAGCAGCCAGAGGGGTTGAGCTCTGGCCTGTTAGAGACCTAGCACACATCTCTGCCAGTGCCACCGGCTTTCCTACGGGGCCTGGCCACTCGAGGGCAAAGAGATGTACATGTGATCATTTGCTAGACTGCATTGGAATATGGGACATAGGAGTCCTGCCCCTGCCCTTGGAAGGGAGTGTCGTCTCATGGTGAGGGATAGGTTAGCCAAAGTACCAGTATTTGGCACATTCACTCTGCCAGGCAGGGTGGCTGAGTTTGGGTCAGCCATGCCAGAGGCTCGGGTGTTAGTCCCAATTTGCTGGAAGTGCCCTTGTGCAGTGGGTTACCATAGACGATGTAGGGTTAATACTTGACTGCCTCCTGGGGCTGGACTGCAAGGGGGTGAGGGCAGAATGGGATCTAGGGAGGGCATGGCAAGATGACCACAGGTAGGAAAAGGAGCGCTGAGCTCATGGGCTCCTGCCTATTGGCAAAGTGCACTGACCCCAAGGCTCCAGGGTGGGGGCATTGGCAGCCTGGCAGCACACGACGAGGTCTGCTGAGTGTGGGGCTGCACTGGAAGCTGGTGTCCGCCTCGTGTCCCAGAGGGCTGGGTGAAGACCAGCATCTCTGTGCATTGCCCCCATGGTTGCCTTGAAATCTTTGTCTTCAATATGGGCTGGGTCCAGCCCTAACCCACTGTGAATGGTGGGGGGTGTTCCTCTGGGAACCCCTGCCCCCCCTCTCCCCCCCAAGGATACAGGGTCTTCACTTTCCCAGCGCCCCAAGGGCAGCCTCCTGTGCAGGGACGAGGTGATGCACAGGCTTTGGACAGCAACATGTCCTCCCACCTGGCTCTCCTGCACCATGGCCTCCCCCAGCCAAACAGGACACTACACCACGGCCTCTCTGACTAACTGGGCCAGAACAAATCAACCAGCATGACCTAATCCCCTTTTGTAAATTAACAAATAAAGGCTGAGCACAAAGTCTGTTCCCCTCCCCACACCCGAACACTCTGCCACCCACCTCCTGGACTTCCTACACTGTGTCAGTCTCAAGCTAGAGCGGGAACTCGTTCTGAGGCCAATGTCTGCCTGCTCAGCAGTTTGACACCAATGGACCAGTTTTCCTGGAATGCCCCTGATGTGCCAGCGCTGCGCTGTGATTAGGTGTGGAGGATTAGGGGGCTGAGGCACCATGGTCTTCACGCAAAACCAAGAGACTGAACTTTTGTTGTCTGTGCAAACCTCAGCCCACCCTTCCCCACGGTGGCACTGCGCTGTAACGGGACCCGCTCCAAAGTCCTAGCCAAAACAGCTGGAGTATTTGCTGGGTGGTAGCTTGGCTCGGTCAGGAACACAGCATGGCCTGCGTGGCTGAACAGCTCAGTTAGGGCAAACCGGAGCGGCTCCCAAGGCGGGGCTATAGCTGGTAGTGCTGTTTGGGCCTCCTCCCTGAGCAGCCTGGCTCGATGGGCCTCATTTGGGCAGTGAGTCTGTCCTGGTGGGCGTTGCTAAAATCACTGGGGTCAGACCCCCTCAGTCAGTGTCCGGCAGACTGGGGAGTCCTGTGAGCGACACGAGGGCAGCGGCTGGGCAACGAGGGCCTTTGGGTGTGAAGGAGCCAGGGGACTCCTCTCTGGTTTTGCAGGGGTTGGCTCTGATCATTGCCTCCATCTGTGGAATCTATCGGCGCCATCCTCACCAGCCTGAGCCAGCACCAGCGGCTGAGGTTCAAACCAGGGGGAGGTTGGGTCCCGCCTCACATCCAGCTCTGACCCCCGACATGCTCAATAGGCTGGCCCAGAATCCCAGAGCCCCACTTCTCCCTCCCCCAGGAGATCCTGCTCCACACTGGCACCGGCATAGGAGTGGAGCTGCTTCCCTCACCACACAGCTTCACTCCACCGGCCTTCACCGCAGCCCCCATGGGGGACACAGGGCCACTCCGGTCTCCCTTCCATGTCACCCTGGCTCAGCAGGAGAGCGGGGCCATGAGGCAGGGAGCTGGCAGCAGCTCCCTGGGGCTGGTACACATGACCCTACCCCAGTTTGTGGGTCCAGGCTCCGTCCCCCGTGGCACAGACTGGCAGGGCTGGTGCTTTGGGAAATATCCATGTCAGTCAGCACGAGTGGGGACATCGCAAGCTGCAGTGATGGCAGTGCCTGGCAACCTCATGCCACCCACAGCAGCTGCGCTAGGTCCCCCTGCTGGAGGCCTCAGGGGCTGCACCACCTGCCCTCACCACAGTCAAGGGCAAAGCCCCAACTGGATCAGCCCAGGGGCGCTGGCAGCTGCTCCAGTTCCAGCCTGCTGGGCAGCGCAGGCTGCTCCTGCCCCGCGGCAGGCGGGAGAGCTGCTTGGCCTGCAGGGGCTGGGGCAGATGCAGCTGGACGGGGCTGGGGCTGCCCGGGTCCAGCAGGGTGGTGCCGCTCTGCAGGCTCCGACACGGGGTGGGCAGGTCGGACGCCGCAGGCCCTTACAGGGGAAGGAGCCAGAAGAAGCCAGTCACCAGGCAGAAGGAGATGGCGAGGCACGCTGTGTCCCGGGCCCGGGCAGCCGAGGTCCACGAGCGGTAGCTGTACACGCCGCTGCCCGTCCTGTTGCCTTCCGGGAACTCGGAGCCGTCGTCTGGACCGAGCTCCCCGGCGATCCTCATCCTCCTGTGGGCCGCTCCTGCCGCCACGCCCGCCGCCGCGCCCGCCGCCGCCGCCGCCGCCACCCGCAGCCCCGCTCCCGAGGAGCCGTAGCGAGGGGCAGCCTTGGCCCGGCTGCGGGCCATGCCCCGGCCACGGGCCGCCCCCCGCGCCCCGCCCCGCCCGCCCTTGCAGGTGACGCTGTCGCAGAAGAAGGCAGCCAGCAGGAGGAGCGTCCAGCAGGTGGCGGTGCGTCTCCTCATCCCGGCGCTACCCACCGCACCTGGAACGAGAGGGACCAAGAGGCACATCAGCGCCAGGCTCCGGGCGGGGGTGTCGGCACGAGCGGTGCCGTCCCCGGGGGCCGGGAGGGCCAGGCGCGGGGCCAGCGTTCGGGCTGGGCTGCGGGGGACCCACGCCCCTGCCTCGTCCCCTGACTGGAGCTGAGAGCTAATGGCAGAGCCCCGCCTCCGCTGGTGTGGCCAGGCCAAATCTGAGCAGAGCTGCGCCCTTGTGTGCCAGGTCTCACTGCCACTCAAAGTTGGAGCGGTCGGGCCCTGCCTTAGCAACAGTCTGGCGGTGCCCGGCGTGCCTCCCTGAGCGTTACCCTCCCAGCAGGGGTCAGCTGCTGGGCTCTGCCTGGGGCTGGCTGATGGGGGCACGTTGTGGGGAGGGGTCCATGGGGACTGGATCCCAGGCAAGCACAGGAATGGCTGCTCCTGAAAGCCAGCCTGGCCAGCCCCAAACTGAACTCTGATTCTGAAATCCCATGCCCTTTCCCCGCTGCTCCTCCTGGCCATCATCTACTGCAGCCTCAAGGAAATGTGGGGGTACAAGGGCTGGAGTGAGTCTGGGAGGCTCTGGGGAATGTGAGGGATGCAGGGGGTTGGAGTGGGGTTGGGGGGCTCTGGGGAATGTGAGGGGTGCAGGGAGTTGGAGTGAGGCTGGGGGCCCTGGGGAATATGGGGATGCAGGGGGTTGGAGTGGGGTTGGGGGCCCCAGGGAATGTG
>ML677335.1:43413199-43464217 GCA_007922305.1 Dermatemys mawii | reverse complement strand
GCACACACACACACCCCTGCCATTCTCTGCACACACAAAGACACAGACACACACACCCCTGCCATTCTCTGCACACACAAAGACACAGACACACACAAAGCTATTCTTCCACGCTGCCTACCGGGCAGGGCGGGGCCAGCCCCGCGGCCGAGGCTCCAGCTTCCCGTGGGCTCCGCGCTGCCGATGGACGCTGCGGGCACGAGGGACCCCCCCACGTCCCGGGCTCGGCTCCCGGGTCCCCGGTGCGGAGGGGCGGCGCTGGCAGCCCCGGCCTGTCCTGCTCAGCCCAGGACTCCTCCCCGCCCAGCGCTACGAGCGGAGCTGGGGGGAGGGAGGGAGAGCCGTGTGGTTGGCGGGGGTTGTGGTGTGGCTGTGGCACGGGTGCTCTGTGTGTGGAGTCATGCTGTAGCACGGCTGCTCAGGGGGCGGGGGATGGTGCGGTGTGGCCGGATGCTCTGTGTGGGGGGGAGGGTGTTGAGGAGTTGTGGTGTGGCACCCGTGCTCAGTAGGGGGTTGTGGTGTGGCAAGGGTACGCTGTGTTTGGGGGTGTTGTGGTGTGGCATGGGACTCTGTGTTTGTGGGGGTTGTTGTGTTGCATAGGTTTTTTGTGGGGGAGGCTGTGATGTGGCACGAGTGCTCTGTGTGTGGGGTTGTGACGTGGCACGGGTGTTCTGTTTAGGTGGTTGCAAAGTGGGTGCTCTCTGTGTGTCGAGGGGTTGCAGTGTGGCACAGGTGCTCTGTGTGTGGGGTTGTGGTGTGGCACAGTGCTCTGTGGGGAGGGGTTGCGGTGTGGTATGGGGGCTCTGTGTGTTGTGCTGCAGTGTGACACAAATGCTCTGTGGGGAGGGGTTGCGGTGGGGTATGGGTGCTCTGTGCATTGGGTTGCGGTGTGGCACACATGCTCTGCAGGGAGAGGTTGTGGTGTGGCACAGGTGCTCTGTGTGTTGCGTTGCGGTGTGGCACAGGTGCTCTGTGGGGAGGGGTTGTGGTGTGGCCCAGATACTCTGTGTGTCGTGGAGTTGCAGTGTGGCACTGGTGCTCTGTATGCGGGGCTGCTGTGTCGCATGTGTTCTCTGTAAGGTGGTTGTAGTGTGGCATGGGTGGAGTGTGTGTGTGTTGATGCAGTGGGTTCTTATTTTAGTGACACCCCTATTGTTCCCACAGAATCCTTTCTCCAAGTCCCCACCCACCCCTCCCCCTCTCAGTGCTGCAGACGATGATGAAGATTGGCATCTATATCTGGGGCACGGCTGGATTATACCGCACTATGCGATGGCGGGACTCAGTGTATTTTCAGGGCAATGTATGTGAAGTAGGTGGGATTAGAGGGGGCAGTGAGCTGGGGAGCCCTCTTGGGGGAGGAGCGGATGGGGAGAGGTGTGGGGGCAAGTGGGGATAAGGCCAGGGAGGGGACATGCGGGCAGGTTGGCAGGGGATTGGAGGGGAGACAGGGCCTGCTTCTTTATCTTCCTCCTGCTACTGCTGGGAGCCCTCTCCCCACTGTAGTGATGGGGGACTGGAGCGGGGCTCAGGAATGGTGCAAAGGGGATTGCAGCTGGGACCTGGCATGTTCTGTGTGCCCAGGCTGGGCTCTTGTGCCTGCTCTGAGACTGGGGCTTGCAGGAGCACAGCTATCTTCAAGAGACCGCCAGCACCCCATGCTGGGCCCAGAGAGACCCAGAGCGTGATCGCTTGGGCCTGCGGGGAGGAGTTTGCTCTTTATTCTTGTGTGCATGGGTGCTTGTGAGTGTGTGTGCACACATGTGCACCCAAATGTGTGTGGGTATTATATGCGGGGGTGGATGAGTACACGCATGTGTGTGTGTAGATGGGGTGGGTACACGTGTGTGTGCAGGTGTGGGAGGATACACTTATGTAGGAGTGTGGGGGGTGCATGCATGCACATGTATGGATGTCTGTGTTTGGGGATGTGTGTGCCGGGCTGTGCGTGTGTCTGCACAGAGGGGGTGGAGATGCTATTTATAGAATCACAGAAGAGATGGAACATTCCTCCACCCAGCCGCAGGGGTTAGCACACATTGTTCCCGTGACAGATGCATTCTCCAGCGCTTTGTCCACCCCCAAGCAATGGGCTTCCACCACTTCTGTTGTCTCTCATCAGCTCACTCCTCGGAATCGTTTCTGTCTGTCTGCGAAGGGCTTGGTTATGTGGCTGCCTTGCCTTTGTTTTCTAGGTACTACATGCTGCCACCTGTAAGGATTCTGTTGCCTGTAACGCTGCTGGCAGCGGCTCATGAGCGTAAGTACCAACCTCAGGGCAGACTGTTAGGAAGCAGGGCACACCCCCAAACTGGCTGTGAGTTCTATACTTAAATTTCACCAGCCAGCTATCAAATGTAAACTACTCAGGCGCTCTAACAGCTTAACCAGGGAGTCAGAGACAGTCCCCTCACTGCTCTGATCTGTATGGCCAACCAGATGAGTCTGCCTTTGATAGATGGTCCCTTACACCAAGAATCACAGCAATTTCAGGTTACTTCCAGTCCCGAAGGACCAGTCACTTACTTCAGGTCAATTGCATCTTAGATCTCACACCAAAGGCAATGCTTGTAGCCACTCCCATGAGTCACTCCTGTGCTCAGTTCCAGCCAGTCTACAAGCCAGAAACTGGCTGTGTGATTCCCCGAGCAGATATATAGGCCCCACAGGAGAAACAGCAGCTCAGTCTGGTCAGTGTGACTTCAGGGCTTAGAAATCTTTCCTGTCTGATGGTGGCAAGATGCCCCAGACCTTAGGTTGCCCAAGCCTTGCTCTTATTGCTGCCCTGTTCCCAGTACTCCAGCTTCACTTTGGCCGGTATGGATGCCTGATTCCAGCTTTGACCACTAGGCTTGACTATTCTGGCTCTGTCCACTAGGCATGGCCACTCCATCCCAGTTTCTGACACACATCTCTGTACAAGGCAGGCTGCTGAGCCAACATTTGCAGGCTTTTGGGCATCTGATCTTTGCACATGAGCTTTTGATTAGCTGAAGGATTGATTCAGGAACACATGGTATGTCACACATATAACTCTAGCACACGCGTGGCCAAGATAGAGTCTGCTCTGCCAGCAGTTCTGGCCAAGACGCCCATGGGAATGCAGCAGGAGCAGGGAAAAGCGCACACACACACACTACAATGAATACAGGAAAGGAAAATATTTACAGAAGAATGAAAGGATAAAAATGTGGGGAAAAATAGGGGGAATGTAAAACAGTGTTACATCCAACACGAGGCCCAGCCGGTCCAGTGCTACCACAGTACAGAGCGGTAGTCACTGAGCAGTGCATCTACACTCAGAGTCCAGGAATCCTGGGCACAGTTCCTGTTTCGCAGAGTCTTGGGTGCTCCTGGTTATCTTTGGTGCCAGTAAATTTTTCCCAGCAAACCCCTCCGGTGCCCTCTTCTGCCACTCTCTGAAAACCTGCACAGAGCGACACAACCTCTCTGTTTAATTAGCTACAGCCTCCCTCCTTATTGCAACACAAAGTCACAAGCCCCAGTACTCATGGCCCCATGCAGCTCTGGGCAACAGCAATACTGGGTCCGGCTCTGAAGCTGTGCTGCTGTAGTGCTTCAGTGCAGACTCCACCTATGCCAACAGAGGGGTTCCCCAATGAATCCACCTCACCAAGAACCCACAGCTAGGTTGACAGAATTCTTCAATAGACCTAACACTGCATCTGGGGTTAGGTAGGTTTAATTACACTCCTCAGGGGGTGTAGCTGGGTCAACCTATCTTTTTAGCGTAGACCTAAGAAATGGCAAAACACCAGGAATAAGATATGGGATGTTCATCAAATTCTTCAGATGCTTGTTCCGAAGACAAGATCTGCATGTGGAAGAGCTTCTCATTTTGCTGGTTGGCTCTAGGGAACCCTAGAGGTTGACAAACAAAGAGTAGCATCTTGCTTTCTGCTGTAGAGTGGACCACTGACCACTTGTGTCCTGTGAATAAATTAAGTGCCAGGGAGAGGGAGTCAGGAACTCTAAGTGAAATAAACTGGTTAAGGAATGGGAAGTAATGTTTAGGGAATACCTTGCTGTGAGACCCTTAAACCTTCCAGAGGTCACACTTCCTTATACCTCAGCAAATCCAAACCAACTAGGTTTTACTCCAAATTCATGTCTGTATATTGGTCTGCTGTAGGAATCATCTAGACCCTCTCTCTATATGTGATTAACCTGTCTTGTTCCTTCAGCAGAATGTCTCTTGTTCTGCTGCAAGCACTGAAAGAAGCGCAATTAATGATACTGGTGAGGAAAATTATGCCTTGTTTGAGGTTTTTTATGACCTTGTCTTGTTTTGCAGCTGTAACATTATTTTATTTTAATCGAGAGGCCAGGACAACTAGCCTTACTTTGTTTTAGCTTAAATTAGTCTTGCTTTGTTTCAGCTTGAAAGCATTTGTCTTATCTTGTAAGAATTCCATGTTTCTAGGTAAAGGGTACGGGGCTACTGCGCAGGACTATACTGCAGTGATATGTAACCAATGACCATGTCTTTTTAATACAATACTAAAGGTATAAATACCCCATGTGCTACAGCACAGGGGCATTCCTTCTTGCTTTGGCTCCACTGGAATCCTGCTATAGCAAAAATAAAGATCACCCTACTGGGGTGCTTTTGTCTTTCACTTCGGTCTAGTTCGTTTCATTCCCACCTGGGAACGAGTCTAAAAACCCTGAGTGGGGGGGTTTCCCACGACAATACCATATAATCAAAGAATGTACAGGCTATGTCCATTTAATTTAGAGGAAATATGAAGGAGGTCTCCTTTTAAAATGACTGTGGTATGATGGAAGTGATAAGAATTGCTATGGCACGAGAAGGAGAAAGAATATTGAAAGAGATAAGCACTTAATCAATGTGTAACTCTGGAATATTAAAAGAAACGGGCAAGTAGGGGGAAATTCCATTTAATAGTAGGGGTTAATAGAGAAATACAATCCTTAACATGAAGAAAACAAAAACACCTTGCTAAGAAAAGAGATGCACCATCCAACAGTGCCATCTATTGGGTACTGATGGAAGCAGCAGAGAAACTGAACTGAAATCTAAGAGCTCTGATGGCAAAGGTTCAATAAAAAGAAGAGAGCCACCACTCAACCCTATAAACAGGGTATAAAATCTGAAGCCATGGGCTGGAAGCTCTCAGGTGACCCAACCCACAAAAAAGCTGCAGAATCTAAAAGGACACTTGGCTCAGTAGGGAGGGACCACCAGTGCTACAATTGGGTTAAGACATGCCTCTGATCCTTCATTCCCTAGAAGCTTGAGGACCTTTTAAGATACTACATTCCTGGTAAGCTAATAAACAACGCAATGTTGTGATGGGTGTATCAAGACTTCTCTGGCCCCTGCTGGAGTCTTTGTAGAGAGCTGACACATCAATCCGAAGGAAGAGCACTGCCTGGAATGGAGGAGGAGGGAGTCTAGATCTCCCAGCACTGCCTAGGGACATCACTGATTGGGTGGCAGGACTCCTGGGTTCATTTCTGGTTTTCCTATTGACCTGTGGTACTTTGGACAAGTTGTTCCCTCTCTCTATCCATGGAACCAACAAAACATGGTCCTCCAGCAGATAGAAGGGCCGGGAAGGGACAGTACCCAATCAGGACCCATCAGGTGAGATAAGGAGGACTACCACCTCCTCTCAAAGGGAGTGTTGGGTGGCACTGGGCTTGGAAAGGAGCAGCCTGGTATCGCCACAGAGGGGCCAAGGCCTCACAGCCTCACTGCCCCCAGTGGGTTCCAGGGAGTGAGGACATAGCTATTTACTGGCTGGGCAGTTCTGAGCCCAGACAACTGAGCTGAATTTCAATGCTCTGTCTCAGCGTGCAACTAGGATGTCCTGCTCCCGGCCCGTCCCGGGCGGAGAAACGCTGCCCAAGGGCAGAACAGATCTGGGAAGGGCCCAGCGTCACATCAGTAACTAGTGCTCTGGCTCAGCCAGGGCTGGGCTAGTACAGGCCACCGTGCTGTGAGGGATCACACCCGGCCAGGCTGGCGGGAAGTCTGCAGCATCTACCAGCACCGCAGCAACACCATGAAACTGACCCTTACACCACCATGTGCCTCCAGAGCTCACTCATGGCTCTCCGATCTTTCCCTCCTCTGAACCCACCTACTGCCCCCCAACATTCCCCCGAACCAATCCATGGCCTGCTGATACACCCCACTCCCCAGAACCCATCCATGCCCCCCCAATTCTCCCCTGAACCCACCCACAGCAGCTCGATCCTCCCCACGCCCCCCAACCCACCCAGGGCCCCCCAGTGCTCCTTCAAACCCACCCACGGCTCCGATTCTCCCCCTCTCCTGAGCCTACCTACATCCCTGCTCCTCCCCTGAACTTACACAGCTCATCATCCCTGCTCCCCTGAACCCACCCACAGCCTCCTGACTCTCCCGCTCCTCTGAACCCGCCCACGGGCAGGGGGCGGGGCTATGCCAACGAAGGCGCTGGGGGCGGAGAAGGGGCGGGGCTATACGAATAAAGACTCTCGGTGAGGGGGCGAGGCTATGCCAATGAGGCGCAGGGCGGGGCTATGTCAATAAAGCTCTAGGGGAAGGGGCGGGACTATGTTGATAAGCACTCGGGGCGGGGGCGGGGCTATGCCGATGAGGGCGCTGGGGGCGGGGCTTCGGGTCCCGTGGCACTGCTCCGTCATGGCTGTCCCGCTCTGCGCGCTGCTCCGCTCGGCCCGGGCCCCAGCCCGCCTGTTGCTGCGAGCCCCGGCTCGGCTCTGCTCGGCGGGTGAGCGGCGGCTGCCGGCCCGGGGCCGGGGGAATAGGGGGGGCTGGTTGTGCGCTGGTGTCCCGGGGTGTGGCGGGGGCGATTCCGTTCCCTGCAGGGGTCTCGGCGCACCCCGCTCTGGAGCCTGCTACCCGGGCCGGGATGGCTCATGGGGCGATCGCTCCCCTCTCCGGCTGCCATTGCCCGTTGTGTGCTGTGGGGAGCCCCTGTGGGCCTTGGTGCGCTTTGTCTGTGTGCTCCCCACTCCCAGGGAGAGGGTCCGGCCCCACTGAGCTGGCTCCCTGCACTGCCCCATCCTCCCCCGTCAGCCTGACCCTGGGGCTTGCTGTAGGTCGGTGTGGGGGGCTGTGCCATGCTTTGACATTGCTGTCTGGAAGTTCATGCGGGGGCCTCAGGCCCAGCCAGCGTGGCCGGCTCTGGAGGAGCTGCTGTTGCCCAAAAGCAGAGGGCAAAGTTCTCCTGAGCTGAGCTCTGCTCTGTCCAGACGAATCCGTTTCCCCCAGCTGCGTCTGTCTCAGTCCCTCACTGCTTGCTGCCCACCCGTGAAGGTGCCAACCTGGAGCTCAGGGCTGCATTGCGCTGTGGGTGGCAATAATGCCAGAACTGTGCCCGCTGTCCAGTCTCCCCTCCAAGCTGGCTGGGGAGCTGTCAGTCCTGTCAACTTCCGAGGCAGCGACACTCTTTGCACCCATCGTGCTTTGTGGGCATGGGGCCTTGTGCACTTATGACAGCACCTTGCAGCTGCCTAGGCCTGGTACCAGGGGCTTGCCCGAGGACTGACCAGGGGCTATCTGATCATACCCTCTTCCCTCGCCCTGTGCAGACAGCTCCCACAGCTCTTATGGATGTATCAAAAGCCATGCCAGCAGGGCTCAGGCTGCCGGGAGCCCGTCTGCGAGGCCTCCACAGTCAGTTCTTTCTCAGTTAATTCAAGGCTTGTGGAAGAGACCAGATGTGCTGCCCTGGAGAAGGAAAATCTGTATCCAAGGTCAGGTTTAGAATGGGCAGCAGGGCAAGCTCCGTGTGCCTCAGGCCTGCTGAGAGGCAAGGTCAGTCTCCAGGTGTGCTGGTAAGGGGATGTTGTGATGCTGCTAGTGCTAGGAGCTGGGCTGCTACTCGTATGGGAAACTGAATGGCCATTGAAAGCTACCGCCAGCTGGGTTCCTACTGGTCAATATTTTGTACTGGTTCTTTTCTGACACCAGCCTTGTAAAATTTACCGGCGAGCCTAGGCCCAAATCTCCTTATTACCATGGTGAGGATGATGTTAAAATAAGGGTCTGTTTTAACTGGTGACCAAAAGACTGATCTTTTGCAGGCTGGGTTCTGCCAGGCTCCTCTGGCATAGTAGTGGGAACATTAATTTCAGTTTTGCAGCACTAACTCTAGCTCAGTGTGTTCTTAGTCTTTTACAGATTCCTCCTGCTTGGTACTGTTGATTCTCTGGGCATTTGTTAAATGCTCTGGAGAATGGTTTGTGTTGCTTTTTTTAACACCTTTGAACGACAAAAGTTTTGTCTTTCACTTGCCAGTGTAGACAAAGCCTTAGTGTCAGATGTGAAATGGTTCACTCTTCAGGAGGAGAAGTGAGGCTTCAGGAGTGATTTACATACATCGCAGGGAGTGGCTTGTCAGATTGGAATAAGGGGTAGGGATGAAAAATTGAATTAAAATAGTGGTGGAAGGAATAGACTGCATCCAAGTTGGCATTACTGAGCGGGGGAGAGGGCTGCTACAATAGGAGCTGATACGCTGGGCCTTGCATAAAAATATTGCTCACATCGTCTCAATGAACTTTTTTTGTTAATGTTAAGAAAAGAAATTACAGCCAAATGTTTTTGATTGCAGGTCTGCTGAGGAGTGTTAGTGAGTGGGTTAGAGTGATGAAACTTGCTATATTTAGTTTGTGTATATATATTTGGCAATTCTAGATATTGTAGCTGCTGGATAATCTATTCACACAGCCTCTACTATGCCTGGGTTGCTTTTTCTCACGTGTGTGTGGAAAGTCTTATGGATTGGTTGTTACAAGGAGGAGGGAGAAAAATTGTTGTTCTCTATCTCTGAGAATAGGACAAGCAACAATGGGCTTAAAATATAGTAAGGGAGGTTTAGGTTGGACATTAGGGAAAACTTCCTAATTGTCAGGGTGGTTAAACACTGGAATAAATTGCCTAGAGAGGTTGTGGAATCTCCATCATTGGAGATTTTTAAGAGCAGGTTAGACAAACACCTGTCAGGGATGGTCTAGAGCAGGGGTCTTCAAACTTTTTCCTTGGCGGCCCCTTCTCGCCGAGGAAAAAGTCATGCAGCTCTCCCAGGGGTATGTCCGCCGAAATGCCACCGTGGAAAGCGAAAGCTTCTGCTTTCTGCGGCGGCATTTCAGCGGTACTAAAATAGCCCACCCGGGAGTTCAGCTGTCTCCCTGGTGGGCTGAGCGGTGGCACCTCGTGCACCCCCGGGAGTGGTCTCGCGCACCCCAGTTTGATGACCACTAGTGTAGATAATACTTAGCCCTGCCTCGAATGCAGGGGACTGGATTAGAAGATCTCTGGAGGCCCCTTCTAGGCCTGTAATTCTATAGATGGGTGTCTGAAGTGTAGGTACATGTTTGTTTGACTCCCACACCTTTCATACAGGAAATGATTAATGTGATCTTTTTTTTTTTTAGTGTATCATTCTTTCAAATCCAACCAACGAAGCAGGATTCAGGCATTGTGCTCTTAGAGTGGGAGGTCTGTGCTGAGTACCATATTGGAGTGAATGTTCCTGGCGTTTTTGAGGGGAGCTGTAGCCTGAGCTGGGTTGGAAGCTGAATCTGGGTATCATAGAATATTACGATTGGAAGAGACCTCAGGGGGTCATCTTGTCCAATCCCCTGCTCAAAGCAGGACCAACCCCAGTTAAATCATGCTTTCCTTTAAACTTGGGGATAAAATCCTGGTGATTTCTCCATGTATTCTTCTCTTCTTTCTTGGTTACTCAAGGTAGATGCTAGCCATCATAATGCTTTTGGGCAATAACGTTTATTTAGCCTAACTAAACCTTCTGCAGGGCCTGGTGTGTAAACAGGAAGTTTGTTCCTTTAAGCATCTGTCTGCTAATGTCCTCACTTAATGTCCTGTTGGCTGCTGTGGAGGTGACTGTGAACCTCACCAATGGAGAGCTATGATGTCAGTTGTGGAGTAAGTGACAAAATGATTGCAGCCCCTGAGCAGAAAAGCACCTGGGCAATCATTTCCCTTCCATTCTGCCATCTGTAAAGTGGAGTGATGATCCTCCTTTGACAAATGCTTTGAGAGCTATGAAAGCTGTGTATGAATTACACTTAGGTGCAATTACAGAAATATACCCAGGAGAGAGGTGTATGTAGAATGCTCTGATTCTGTTTACACAAGATGAGATCTGCTGCTCTTTTATGAGACTTTCATACTAGTGGTGCATATATAGATCAGTTTACTCGATCTGCAGTTAATTCAGGAATTCAACTTTAAAGGGCACCAACTTCAAGGTCAACTTGAAAATCAACCTTGCTGTTGTGCCATCTGTTGTTAAAGTTGCACGTAAGGCCCCGATCCTCCAGAATGATGCCGGACTCCTGAACAGAGCCCCTTGTATGGCACAACATTCCCATAACTGAAGGATTGATCGGGAAAAAATATTTTCCTCTCTTTTCAGTTGTGCATTATGCATTTGACAGCATCTTGCAGTCAGTTTCACTGGTCTCTTGGCCAGTCAGAGAGAGAGAGACGGCTAATTGGGAAAAGATCCTCAGCAGGGAAAACTCTTAGACCCTTTTAAAACAGTATTTAAGAATAAAATCTGGATTTATGGCACCCCTGCACAGAGCATCAGAAAATGGTTTTCTTTTTAAATTCCAATCGACAGTGCCCCTTCAATCAGTGCCTGCAGCCAGGCTCACTGGTGGGTCTGTCATCGGTGGTGCTGCCAAAGGGATCACAGGTGCTGATGTGATGTGAAGCAGGGTTTGGATAGAAAAATAGGTCCCGTCAAGGCCAGCTACAGTGAGGACAGAACTTGAACCCCATCATTGTCCAGATTCACACAAGCCTGGGGAGGCAACTTTCGTGTATTAAAAACCTGTGATATGGGCCTTGATGTTCACACCTGGCTTCCTGAAGGCGGGCTCCGACATCCATATTTAGGCTCCTATGTAAAAACAGCCTGTGCAACATTACTGAGCACCCGTAGCTCACACTGACTCCAGTGGGACTTGTAAGTGCTCAGCAGTTCTGAGATCCAGGCCGCTTCATTACGAGCCTACATATGGATTTTCAGGTATCACAATTTGAAAATGTTGCTCTCCATGGTTCCCTCAATAATCCACGGAGGCCAAAGAATGGGGCAGCATTTCCCGGGCAGATCTGTCTCCTGTTAGATTCTGCAACAAAGTCCCATAACCAGTGCTTGCGACAGGGTTTCTATGCCAAAAAGTGCCACAAAAGCCCAATTCTGAGGACACGACAGGTTAAGAGGAGCAGATAGTCTGGGAGGAGCCAGTTGTACCTGCAAACACACACAGGAATAAATGTAACTAGAGCAATCGAAGGGATTTCTGTTGAAGAGCAATGCATTTTATTGGAGGTTCCTAGTTGTGGAGGCTGCACCTTTTAACGCAGAAGTATCTTGGATTATTGCTCCTTTCCTGCAGGCTGTCCTTGCTGGTGTACTGCTGCAATCCTCTGTTGTGTATTGCTACTGTTGAGGTACGTGGTGGAGGGCTTGGTAATGCCCACTACCAATGGAAGGGGATTAGGTTTATACCATCATCTTCCGTAGTATTTACGCTTTCATTTGTCACCTTTCGCTGGACTAGGATCCAGGACTCCTGGATTCCAGGCCAAGTTCTGCCATTGACTTTTGATGTGATCTTGTGCCTTGTGGGGTAAGAACTAGCCTATCTATAAAATGGGATAATGGTACAACTCATGTTTGTGAAGTGCTTCTATCCTCTTCTGACAATTGCTAAACAAGAGCTAGGTGTGAATTGTTTTAAAGTAGGTTACTGATCTTAATGATTATGAACAAAACTTCCAAATAGGGCTGCATCTGGTATCCCATCTGCCTGAGACTGCAGACTCCCCAGAGCTTTGAGTAGCAGTATAATGAAAGTATCAAGGCTCTGGTTGGTTTGAACCAGTCCCAGCTATGAAACAGACAAGACTCTGTCAGTGTCATTGCTCTCTGGGGAAGCTCTGAACCCAGGCGGGCACTAGATAATCCGTGGGGAGAGGGCCAACGCTGAAGGCTGAGAGAAGGGACAGAATAATAAAGGTCATCTCTTCCAACCATCCCCACAACACGTGGCTAAGAGGATCTAGGATAGGGTACAGTAAGGGAGAGAGTGCTGTAGCAGTCAGGTGGAGAGACACAGAATGCTTCTCCGGTTCAGCAGGTAGGGAGGGCTTTAGAGAGCTGTCAGCCAGAGGCTGAAATGAAATGTGGAGCCACCCACGGTACAGGGTAGGAGTTCCAGCAGCCTGGCTGTAGGATAGTTCAACTCACCAGGCCTTGCCCTGGAGGCAGGCCCCTACAACCTGAGCAGCTCTCACAGCCTCTGGCCAGGCTGTGCTGTCCCCAGCTAGCTGGGGCAAGCCCTATGCATTGTAAAAACGCCAGGGAAAGCAGCAGGCGGGTACTGACTGTGCGCTCATAACCACGGGAAGCCAGCCCTGTCCTGAATCGCTCTCACTGCAGGATACTAGTCAGCAGAGCAGACTTGTGAAGCCCAGAGTCGGCAAGCAACAGAACTGCTCCACACTGCTGCAGGAGCATGGTCACTGGGGCCCCTGGCAGAAGTGCATTGTGGGATGGCTTTGGCAGAGGAGGGGCAGGTGCTTGCCCTTGCAGGATAGAAGGGGGAAGCTGGCCTGCCAGAAAGCAGGTCCATCCCGTGCAGTGCCGCCCACTGCTGTAACGATGTGCCGGTGTCCCTTCCCCCAGCAGGCACTCAGTTCCAGTACCTCGTGGTGGAGAAGAAGGGGGCGAAGCAGAATGTTGGCGTGATCCAGCTGAACCGCCCCAAGGCCTTGAATGCCCTCTGCGATGGCCTGATGAACGAGATGAACCAGGCCCTGGACTCCTTCGAGAAGGACCCACATGTGGGAGCCATCGTCATCACCGGCAGTGACAAAGCCTTCGCAGGTAGGCAGAGAGGGCACCCCGGGGCTCTCAGGGGCAGCTTGCTCAGACACATCCCTTAGCAAAGTGGGTGGGCTGGAAGCTGCTTTGCCTTAGTCACCCACTTGCCATTGGTAGGTGGTGGGCTCACAGGGTCCACAAAGGCCGCGGGGTGACTGCTGCTGCTTTTAAATGCTTTGTCTCCTGGTGAAGAGGATGTATGAGAACTATGGGCAAACTCTGAGCCCAGCTGGGAGCTGCCCTCTGGACCCCCTCCCTTGTGGATGGCAGTGCTAGGGAGCTTTGCTGTTCCAAGCGGGAGAGCTTGTGAAGGAAAGTGGGGCTTGAGTTTGGGAAGGGGAATCGATGACTCCTGTCATGGGTCCAGTTTTAGATGGAGGAGCCTCCCCTCCACTCCTCCTGGAAAGGGGAGAACCCAGCTGTGTGTGAGAGACACAAAGCATGAAGCCGCTGGTGATTCTGGGGATCCCAAGTGACTGGCTGCTCCCCCAGAACGTTCAGAGGCTCGTGAGCGTTAGAGATGGGAAAGGCACATGGCCCAAGGATGGTAATTTCCCAGTTCATCCTGTCTACACAATATTCCCTCTCTCAGCTGGAGCAGATATAAAGGAGATGCAGAACAGAACCTTCCAGGAATGTTACGGAGGCAGTTTCCTTGCAGGCTGGAACAGAGTCTCTCTGGTCCGGAAGCCGGTCATAGCAGCTGTGAATGGATATGCCGTGAGTCTGGGTTCTCCATTCCTTAATCTACCCCAGAGCCTAGATTGTTTCTTGGTAGATACTGTACCATGATTAACTTGTGTGTCATTGTCTCAGCCAACTCCAAGCAGACCCAAATGCCAATTTTAACTGGGAATTATGGTAGTCTTAATATGCTTTTTATGGAGAGAGCTAATGGAAAACATTTTCTGAGACGAAACAGTGGGATAAGGGAAATGCATCCAAACACGTCCTCCTTCCCTGCAGCTCGGCTGTGGAGTTTTTTGCTCCTGCTTTGCCCAGGAAGCAGCTCTGCCTTCCTCCCTTGACCCCTGGGGGAATGTCCCATCCCTCACCCTCCCAGTCCGTCCTGGAAGAGAGGAGTGGGCCTTGGAATGCTTTGTACTAAGCTGTTTCTCTCTGGGCTCCTCGAGTGAGTTCTAGAGCTCTGTGCTGGTTAGGGCAGCAGATGGGAACTTGGAAGAAGGAGGTTCAAGTCCTGGCTGAGCCATACACTCCTTGGGTCACTGTGGGTAAGTGACTTTAGTTCCCCCTTCCCTGCTGTGGATGAATACAGCACCGAGTGTGAAGCCCCTGATCCCATGGGACCTAGCTCAATTGCAAGAAACACTTGTGTGCCCGATGGTGCTGTGCCAGTTCTAACCTGTGCCCTTCTCTCCCCTGAAGCTGGGCGGCGGCTGTGAGCTGGCCATGATGTGCGATATCATCTATGCTGGGGAGAAGGCGCAGTTTGGGCAACCCGAAATCTTGCTGGGAACCATCCCAGGTAACTCAGGTTGAGTACACTCCTGCCTGTGGGCATCGAGGGTGGCCAAGCTCCTTCCCAGCCTCGGCACTGGCTAGCGGCGTTAGGGAAATGAATGTTATTAAAAAGATGTATTGAAAGTTACTGTGAGAGTCCCAGTGACACGTGGTAGACAGAGCATGGAAACCAACCCAGTCTGGTCACTCAGATAAAGACATGAGTGCAACCAGTTCAGACCAAGGCATCTCTTAAGGGCTTGGTTAGTTCGGAATCCCCAGCAACCAGGCTTTCGAGTGTTGACACCTCTCATGTGGTGTGCAGTGACGAGTATCACAGGCTGTCCACTTCCTGCTTCCCAGTGCCCACTTGTCCTTGTCCACTTCTCAGCCCCCTCAGATCTCTGGCATGCGTCTTCCTCCCTTTGTTTAAATGACCGCACCAATCTCTGGTCCCATTCCTCCATCGCTGTTTCTGCTGTCTTTCAATGCTCTGGGCTTGGCTGGTATCAGTTTTTTCATGTATGTCTCTAACACCAGGAACGTATAGGTCTTGCACCTGCTAGATTTGTTGTCAGGCTACTTTCTTGTCCATTAGACACACCCCTCATCTCCTCCAAGGTCAGATGGTGCTATTGTTGGGTCATCTGGAGCCTTGGGTTCAGTAATTAGCCTGATTTACCCTCTGATTTTTGATAGACCTGCATGCCTGCGTCAAGCACAGGGCCACTGTCAATCATGTCACTTTAAAGACCCATAAAAGGAAACGGACTCCTGAGCTTAGTCCAATCTCAGATCCCACATGCTCAAGAAATGTACTTGTAGCAGGATCCAGAGCACTCCCTTTGCCTAGATCTGTGCAGAGAATAGTTCGAGTGGTTACATACAAAATGAAATGGGGGACATTTGCCTGCCAAATTCTATGGGGTGGGGATATGGGATATGGTGACATCCTTAAGCCCCAGGACAAAGCTAGAGCCCTGTGATCAAACAGCAGCCAGCAGGAGGAAATGCGCCTGGCTCTTACTGTGAGGATAAGGATCCAACAGCTTGTCTCCCTGCCCACCCCTTCCTCTTCTCCTTACCATGCTGCTGCCCCTGTGTGCACAGACCTGACCCATTGCACGTGTGTGAGATTTATTTAGAAAATTCCTCCTGATTAAGGTGAACCAGATGTTCCTATTTTATAGGGATAGTCCCGATTTTGGGGTCTATTTCTTATATAGGCTCCTATTACCCTCCAACTCCCGTCCCAATTTTCCACACTTGCTGTCTGGTCACCCTACTCCTGACTGACCCTTGCAAGCTAATTGCAGCCTTCCTAATTAACCACAGGAGCTGGCGGGACTCAGAGACTCACGAGAGCAGTGGGCAAGTCCCTGGCAATGGAAATGATCCTAACCGGAGAGAGGATCTCTGCTCAGGAAGCCAAAGAAGCAGGTATTGGCACAAGTGTGTACGCCTTCCCGCCAGACCCCTCCTGCGGCACTGGGTGGGCATGGCGGGAGAGTGCTGAGGACAGGGTGGGTTCCTGTGTCCATGCTGTGCATGAGAGGGCAGTCTGTGAGAGCTGCTCAGGCATCATTTCTGGTCTGGATGAGGGTGAGTCTTGGGACTTGCCAGCTGACTGAACACCTGGCTCCTGGGGAGGGCTCCCCATCTGTGGATCCATGGATGACTGAGAACCTCCTGGCTCTGTGCCCTGGGCATGTGTCAGCTAACTGAATGAGTCAGGGTAGAGAGTGTATGCTCTGCTGCCAGGCACAGTGAGGCCTCACAGCCCTGCTGGAGTGCAAATCCATCATTGTTCCTTAAAGCCATCTGTCCCCTGCTGCCTGCAAGGCCCAGCCTCCCTGTAGCGTGGAGCAGAAGGTGGCTTCCCCAGGCTGCAGACCAGCCAGCATGCAAAGGTGTCCCCTAGGAACATACCTGGTTGGAGGCTGCTAGAGGCACGCGGCTCATCTGTCTTCCGACTGACTCTTCCACACCGATCCCATCTCTGTCTGGCGTTTGCCCAGCCGCTCTCCCTGGTGCTCCTCGTGCACTGGGTCCACTGCCTGGCCTTGTTTCTCTTTCCAGTGTCCTGGGATAGACCATTCCGAGAGAAGGGGAGCGTCTCTGGGAAGGATTTCCTCCCCCGGGCATTCTCCCTTCACTATTACTCCCCAGATCCTGGCTGCTAGTGATAAATCTGCTCAGGGGCTCTTCAGCCCAACCAGCAGACAAGGGGTCCAGACAGGAAGGCAGCTCTTAGCACACCATGGCCCTACGGAGTGGGTGGGCAGATCCCCAGCGGGAAGGGCTGCACTCAGCAGCTGGTGCTGGGTGGAGGGGACCAAATTGCTCTCGACTAGAACAGCGGTCAGGTGTGCACTGGACCATGGCACTGCATAGACAGCAGCCCTCTGCTCCATAGCTGAAATAGACAGGGTAACGACCCTCCCCCCATTCAGTCTCCCGGGTGGAGTTTGGCCTTTGTCCCTGTAGCTGGGCACACACTTATTGTCCGCTCCGGATCCTACTCGCTGCCAGGAGGTAAAAGGGGGACTGGAAGTGAGGAGTCTGAAGCACAGAGGGAGTTGGGCACGGGGTGGCATTTGGATCGTGGTATCCCATGGCCCCCGCAGGCTTCACTCAGGCATTTCTGTGCTGCAGGGGGATGCTCCAAGGTGGGGTGACTGGGAGCTTTCTGTGGGTGCTGCAGCGGCATCCCGCGGCTCCGTGCTGGTGTGTCTGTCAGCTGGGCTCGATGTAGACGAAGATGGGAAACGCAGCCTGGTCTCCGAGTCCAGCCCGACCTTTTCTGGCTCAAGCCCCATCCTGCAGCTGGAGCTGACTTGAGGCCAAGACTCCAGCTGCCTTTCACACAGTCCTGTAAAGCCCATACACTGAGGGCAAGAGGGCTGCGTGGCCAGGCCGAAGCTGCTGGGTTTGAACGCTGCTCCCCATTCTGCTTCCAGAAGTGCTGGACACTACGAACTGTCCTGCTCCAGTGGTGGCAGCCGTGGCTCTGAACACACGCAGGGAGTGGCTGGGTGGGGATGGAAGGGGATGCTCAGACATAGTCACGCCTCGGGCCATGCCCACGCTGTACTCCAGGAAGGCTTAGCGCCATGTGCAGAACCTGCTAAGTGACCTGAGGTTCATGCACTGGGTCTGCTGACGGCAGCTGCTCTGCGTTAGCGGTGTTGGACATTGGACCCTGGCAGGACTGTCTGACGAGCACCGCCGCTCTGCTCTGCGCTGGGAGTTGTGAACGTGGTGGTGGTGTCTGGGAAGGACACAGGAATGCTGAGCCCCGAGTGCTGACGGTCCAGTAACTTGCCCCCTCCTCCCCAGGCCTGGTCAGCAAAATCTACCCAGTGGAGAAGGTGCTGGAAGAAGCCATCAGCTGTGGGGAGAAGATTGCTGGGAATTCTAAGCTGGTAACAGCAATGGCCAAGGAAGCTGTCAATGCAGGTACAATGCTGAGTGGGGGTGAGTGCACTGGGTTGACGTGACCTCACCAGAGCTCAGTGGGAGGCGGAATTGCTCTGGATCCATGCCCATAGAAGCCAGCCTTGCTGAGGAATAGACATTTGTATGAAAAAAGTAATACAGTATTGGGATTTCAAGGGCACCTGTACCTTTAACCCTCCTCCATGGCCCACTCCAGGAACGCCCCTCAGGTCAGAGATTTCTAGCTGTCACCTGTTCCTTGCCTGTGGCACATGGCAGTCTAGCCTCCTGCAGGCTGTGATACATCAGTCTCGTTTTGGTTGCTGGGTTAGTGTGCGGGGGCTGGGTGGGGTTGGTGGCCTGTGATAGACAGGAGGCCAGACTAGGTGATTGGAGTGGGGGCCCTTCTGGCCTTCAGCTCTGTGACCCCAGCTCTGTGGGCTCACGTCTGGCCAATCGGAGTATAATGGTCTGCCAAGATAAGCCTGGGTTCATTGGATCTTGCAAACATGGCCCGAGTGCAGCTGCTGCAGTGACGTGCGCGTGGGCAGCCTGGTGTGCTAGCCCAGCCGGGGCCATGGCCTGGGGTTAACAGGGACTATGGGCAGGCCAACGTTTACCCTTTCATTGCCCATGCTTTCCACGCAAACATCCAGCTGGCCTGCCCCCAGGGAGCTCAGACAGCGCAGTCCTGGGTTCCTACAAGCAGGTGGGGATGGAGGGAATCCAATGTGCTGTGGCTCCGTGTGAGTGAGGGGTTCGTTGAAACCTCCCTGGTTTAATGTCAGCCGGCTTCAGTGCAGTCTGGGGAGCCCCCCTGCCCTGCCCCCCAGGAGCTGGTAAAGAAACGTGGAAGGAGGGAGGAGAGGTCTGGAACATGCATGATTCTGGCCTTCACAGCCTCACCGGGTGGGGCAATACAAACCCTCTAGGTCTCCTCAGGGGACTCTCCTCTCAGGGAGTGGGCTAGACGAACATGCAGCCTTCCCCTCCGCTTTCACCCGCGCCTGCCACTGGCTCCTCTTTTGCAGCCTTCGAGATGACGCTGACCGAGGGGAACAAAATGGAGAAGAGGCTCTTCTACGCCACCTTTGCTACGGTGAGTACAGACGCTGCCCCGCGGGCCACTTGTCTGTAGAGGAACTGTTGTACGACCCATGCTTCTGAGCCCCTCTGTCTCTCTCAGGATGACCGGAAGGAAGGGATGGCAGCCTTTGTGGAGAAGAGAAAGGCGAACTTCACAGACCACTGAATGCCAGCGTGCCTCGTCCTCTCGGAGCTGCTGAGACGGAGTCTCTGCCTTGATCCCCGTGCAGTATGGGACTGACAAATAACCACTGCAGCAGGTTGTGCCCGGCAGTACCCGGTACGGGTGCTGAATCCTGTGCTGTTGCCCTGGGAGGAAAGTCCCTTTGATTCCCAAACACTACATTACCCAGGGTGTGGGGAAGGAGCTGCCTACTGGTTTGGGCCCTTCCACGTAATCAGGTGATGGGGCGTAGGGAGCACATCTGATCTGAATCTCAAATGACCCAATGCTTTTGTCCACAATAAGAAAATCGGAAATGGAGGTTGTCGTGTGATCTTTGTTAAAGGGCTCCCCTGACTGTGCTGGCGGCGTTGCCCTCGGACTGCGCGTGCCAAACGCTTTGGTGCGCTGGCTCCGAGAGCTGGAGACAAAGGAGGGGTTTGGGGTTTGAGTTGGTCACTAAGCAAAATGCCACTGTCCTGGCCGTGCTGCTGTCCTCTCCCCATAGCGAGGACTCGGGGCTCCAGCCTTGGAAGTGCCCTTGGTAAAATGAGTGTAATAAACACTAGGAAACCTCCAACTCAAGGTGTGTTCTCCATCCTCAGCCTCCTCCCTGCTCTGAGTTGGCCCAGGAAACTGGCTCCCTTCTCTTCCCCAGCTGGGCATGTGGCTCTCTGACAGGGAGCTCTGCTTGCCAGCTTCTTGTTGCAGTGTTCTCCTGCAGGCTGGGGCCAGGGAAGCTGGGGAGAGACCTTTAGAAGCCCCCGTGTTGAAGCAGGTCTGATTCCTAGTGCTGAGTGACCACGAGCTGGTGCCTGGATCCAGCTGCCGGCTCATGGATGGGATGGAAGAGCCGGTGGCCTGGCTCGCAGACGCGCTGAGGCGTTCTTACTCATACAACGTAGGAGTGGCCAGGTTGGCTCAGAGCAGGGGGCCGTCTCATCCCATGGCCTGTCACTGACAGGAAAAGATGTCAAGCGAAGAGACCCACTAGTGAGAATAGTCCTAGGGGTGTAGCTTCCTGACCATCTGTTACTGGTTGGCTCGTGTCCTGGAGCACGGGACTAACCACCAGGCTGGCTGCACCGGACATGCTAATGATACGTCTACACAGCAGGTGGGGTGTGTGAGCCACCCAGGTACGCTCTCAACCCACCCCACTGCCTGTGCCATCCCGGCCACACTGCTGTTTGTTGTGCACTAACTGGAGGATAGCTGACATGTCTGCCTGTCTGTGCTGGCTTCGATGCCTCCCCTCTGCTGTGCAGGCATACCTTTAGTGGCAGTGCGGGAGGCTCCACCCCTGCTCAGGTCATGAGTTCAGCCAATGGAGAGGGGAAACCACCTGGCCATTGAGTATCTCCATTTACCCGCCAGTGGCTAAACTCTTTACTGGGGGATGATTGAGCTAATTGTGAGCTGAGGGGCAGAGTTAAGGATATTTGGGTGAGCTTAATGTAGAATTCCTTGGCTCTTTGAGTTCCTAAAGCTCTAGTGCTATGTTATCACCCAGCTCTTTCAGTTACTCTTTCTGCCTGAACAGTTTAACCAAGTTTTTTTCTGGTGGGAATTTCTTTAGTTTTGGTTATACAGGGGAGGACAAATCCTGGTGCTGTTGCTGCAGGGAGGTATTGATCCACTCCCAGGTGGGTACATCACATCTTATTGGTGTACCTCTGTCTCCAGCTCACTCTAACTGCCACATCAGCTGCCTTACGGGCATTCAGCCCAGCACCTTTGGCAGTAGTCTGTTAGGAGTCTGTCATCCCAGCAAGCTCCGCTAGGGACTCCACCACGTCCCTGGGGATTGCGAGGTGATGAGGCTCCATCCATATCCTGACCCCAAAAAGTGCAATGACTTCTAAGCCCTACCAGACTCCTACTGTGGCTATCTGACCCTTGTTACCATTATACCATTATCCTGCCCTTGTTACCATTGGGTAGCGCTGCACTATGCTAGCTTGGACAGGTGTGAGTGTTTTACCGCTATGTGCTCTAACACGGGGGGGTGGGGTGCAAACTGGAGGGCCATGCCCTCATGGGGGACATGAGGTTCTCGGGGGGGTGGGGCGGGGTGAAAAGAAACAGATCTCGCAGGATCCACTGCCGTAATAGTGGGATAAAAATGGAGTGGGAATTGCAGAGCGGGATTAAAAAAAAATGGTCCTCCCACACCACAAACAGCAGGAAGGCCCTGGCCAGCAGCCGTCACTCTCCAGCCGCCCAGCTCTGGAGGCAGTGCCACCGGCAGCAGCGCAGAAGTAAGGGATTACTTCAGATTACAAATAATGGTGGGGGTCACAACAAATTCCATGAGCGGTAAGGGGATGTCACTGGAAAAGCTTGCGCACCACTGCTCTGACACCAGGTTTAGATGCCCTCATGGGAAGAATAGTGGAGCCCAATGCACACTGCAGCTTTTGGCAGTGGTCGTGATCACAGCTATGAGTGTGCTGGTGTAGACGCAGTCAGTGATGCTAGATCAGCTGTGCTCATTTGACAAGGGTTTTCTGACTGCCAGCCCAGGAGGACCAACCTGGGATATGAGAGGAACTGCTGCCTTCCGTCTTCTGTGATTTCACGCTGCTTTATATCCTGTCTGCAGGAGGCCTGGGAGGCTTGTATAGAGCATGTCTGGTTGTGCTTTGCTTTAGACATTCATGTCTTGTTGACCATAGAAGATTCTGTGGACAATTGCACACCTGGTAGGTTATGACATCAGAGACAGCTGTGCAATATTTTAGTGTGAGTTAATATGCTATTCTGGTTCTGATGCCCCCCTTGTTACCATAGTGCCTTAAGCAACAGAACTACTGGCATTTGTTACCAGTGATTTTCTCCTTATGGGGAAAATTGCATGAGATTTTAAGGACTCTGTTTTTATTATTGAAGATGGGTCAAAAAAATATGTTGAGGACTATCAGGGCAGTTCTGTGTGCTGCCACTAGGTGGGGCACAGCGCTCTCTATGGGGATTCCATTGATCCTCGCCTCTTCTAACTGGGTAAGAAACAACTGAGGCTTCTACTTTTGTGTTAACTGAAGTTTATGCTTTTGCTCATTTACTTAAAGACATGCAAACAAATCAGATGAATGAACCAGGTGAGTCTCAAATAATCCAGCTAATCTAATTATCAAGTTGATGAAACCATATATAATAAATCACCAGCCCTTTCTAAGCGCCAGGCTGTCTCCCTCCACTACTAAAACTGGGGAAAAGAGAACAAACCCCAAAGACTGTAGCAGGGAGGCTGTTGCAACTCTTGCATGTTGTGGGAGTCTGATGGTGAGACGGCAGGGAGCAAGGCCTGTCTATCAGGCATGGTGGTGTTGCACCAGTGTAGCCAGAAGCAAGTGATGGCCAGAGGCTGACAGTCAGAAAGCAGTGGCTGCTGCTCTCCCTTTGGTTTGTGGGGATGGTGGCCTGGCCCTCTGAACCCACTGGGAGCAGTTTGCTGCCCTGGAGTGGGGCACTCCCCTTTTGGCATGGCCTAACGAGGGTTGATTAGGTCACCTTAATGCAAACAATGAATCTCCTCGAAGTAATTTCGGGCTCAGAAAATCCCTGACTCTGCAGCTGATCCCCATGGGGTTTGAGGCATTGAGGTCTGGGGTCAGTTCACAGAGAAGGTCACAACCACCCTCCGACAGTCCTCCCTCAAAGTGCAAAGCTAGCAAAGAGTTGAAATCATAGAAAAATACCTGGCCCCTGCTTAGCACACAGCACGGGGGAGAAAGGTCAGACTTCAGCTCTGGCAGAGTCCAGAGACTCTTCCTCTTCCAACTGCAGGTTGGAGGTTTGGTGTTCACGCACTGGCCCCTCTCTCCGCAGCGGGCACGTGGAGTGGAAGGGGGCACGTCTGAGGATGGTCCTCAGCCCTGGCCCCCGTGAAAGCTCTGTACTTTGTGCCCCATGGTGCTGTTCATCTCAGAGCTAGAGGCTCGTGCAGATCTGCTGGGCCCAGGCCAATGAGTGCCTTGAACATAAGGACAAGCCCTTGAGGCTAAGCTTCCATGATGTAGGATTCTAAAAGGCAAGACCAACCCCCAGCCAGCCTGCACAACGTGGGGACACAACTCTGGAGTGCAGCAAGGGAAAGATGCATATGAGAAGCAGCTGCCCTGTTCGGCTAGTCCCACGGAGTTGCCCCAGGTAGAAGGCATCACAGAAGCCTAAGCTGGAGGGGCCAAGAGACTGGGGACTGGAGCTTTCAGTGAGTTCTTTCCTCCTATCTGTATCTCAAGCAAACTGATTAAAATCTCATCCCCCTTTTGGAGGTTCAGGTCTCGCTTGATCTGGATCTTGTGGAAGCGGTGCTGTTGTAAACCCCACTAGTTCTCCAGCCCCCACAAAGCTGGCCAGCGGGCAGTACAAAAACAAATCTGGGGGAGCAGACCTCCGCAGGCAGCTGGCAACCAGCTGAGCGCGGTGTGAGGGAAAGTGCTTTGTTTCCCCCCGACGCCTGAAGGCTGGGGTCTGAGCCATAGTCTCCCCACGCCCGTGCACTTTTAGTATCCCAGGAGCACCAGCTGGGACCAGGGTCTTCGGTGTGAATCATTGTTCAGCCACCTGTGAAACAGGGTCCTGGTCCCAAAGAGCTTGCAGACTCCTAGGCAAGGCAGATGCAGGGTCTGCTGCTGTCCCCCATACACAGCTGGGAACTGAGGCCCAGAGAGAGGTCACCTGGAGAGGTGATGGCAGAGCAGGGGCCTAGAGCTCAGCTCTCTCATGTGCCGGGCCAGCGCTCTGCTCCCCAGCCCACCCTCTCGTGTGTGTGCTGGCTCCCCGCCCCCGGCCCCCACGCTTCAGTGTCCGATGCTCCACTGGAGCTCTCAGAGCGGCTCCAAAGCCGTCTTCCCCTGCACAGTCACTGGTCCTGTCTGTTCCACAGGCCAGAGATTCCTGGCAGCTCAGGTGACTCCAGTGGAACATGGGTGAAATCCGGCCCTGCTGCCATCCTCCCAGGCCCCCTCAGGCAGGAGCTGGCACCTAATACCTGGCACCCTGCTCCTGCCTGGCCTGTGGCTGCTGATGCTTTCCCCTTTGTGTGCAGCTCTCCTATCGGAGCACCTCTGCCAGTAGCACAGGCTGCCTTTGTGCCTTGCAAGTCACCTCGTGCCCTTACTGGGCTGTGAATTGGATCTAGAAAGGGCCAAACTCAACTCCATTGAACTTGGTGGGATTTTGCAGAACAGGAATTAGGCCACTTGTGTTGAGCTGATGTCCTCTGCAGCATTGCGAGCTCTTGTGATTTCACAGGGAGTCTCAAGCTCGTTAGTGTTTTTCTCAAGCTCCTCGATGCTTGTGATGAGCTGGGACTCTCGGTGGCTGCTAGTGGCAGAGAAAAGCTTGAAAGTGATTTGAGTGCATGAGCTGCAGGCCCCCGAGCCAGCAGCCAAATACAACCGACCCCACCTGTATTTTTACAGAATCTGCTTTCAAACCGGACTCGTGAGTTTTTGAGGCCTGGCTGATGAATTTTGAGCATCAGCATTTGATACTGGCTGCAGGGTGGGAAGCAAGCGGGCCGGGGACACAGACTTCCCCCTCCCTCCTTCCCTCTTGCTAATCAGCATTAAGTCTAATTAGCTAAAACCACTTGGGCATTAACACCACTCCCGTCGCAGCCGCCTGTCCTGCCTTCCCTGCTGACGGATGCCACTGTGCAGGGTGTGTTGGGTTTCGCTGCCAGGTGGGTGCCTTTCAGCGGCTGCAATCCGCAGCTCGCGTTACCCTCTGCCACACGGGTTTGACATGTTAACCCAGGAGGGCCCATTGTTCCCCATCAATGGCCAACAAGAGGTGAGGCTGCTTCTCCGTTGCTTTTCATTAGCTGAAATTGCTGCCTGGGAGTCCTGGCAGGTGCTGTGCTCAAGCAGAGCAGTATCTCCTTTCGGGCTGCGGGGGACATGTGGGATCAGCCGGGGGAGGCAGTGGCCTTTGGGGACAGCGGTGCTGCTTAGCCTCCATAGAGCATGGAGCCCCACTGCTGCGACTAGAGGGGCCTGAGGGCTCCAGCGCACCCTTGTGGTTCCATCCCTAGGCAGTTCCCCCTTATGGGCAGGGGCCTCCTTTCAGCAGAATTGGTGTCCCGAAGGCAGTTGTCCCAGTGACTACAGTGGTCTCATGGGGGCAGAGGTAGCCAGGTGCTGGTGCAGGCAACCCTCCAGCTGCTCTGACCCTGCCAGGGCTTGAAACAGGAGACACGAGGGTGGCCTGGAGCCCTGGCACAGGATGAAATGGGCCCAAGGGAGTAGCTATTCTAGCTTCTCTTGTCTGAGACCTGTGAAAGGGGTAGCTGCACAAATACCCGAGAGCTGGGTGTTCACGAGAACAACCAGGCTGGAAATCCCAGGGCGAGTGGGCGAAGGGTGCGGGAGCCCAGGACTGGAACTAGGGACTCCTGGGTCCTGCTGTTGTCTCTGGCCTGCTGAGTGGCTGTGTGCAAGTTGTGGTCCCAGTGCATGCCTTAGTTTCCCCTGGGTGTAAAGTAGGGAAGATGGTTCATTTCATTGCTCCTTGCCTGTGTGGTAGGCCCCTTTCCAGAAGTGCCCTCCTGCACCAGGGCCCAGAGGCCCCAAAGCCACCGGCAGGGGGTGCACCCCTGCGAATCCCCATGTCCAACTCCGAAGCCGCAAACTGTAGGGTTCTCCCCTACTCCCCCAACATGAATTTGTCTAAGCCGGGTCCTGCTCCCTCTGCATGTGCGTGGGGCTGTCACTAGGTGGCGCCCAAGGCTCAGACATGATGGTGTGTGACTGTTTGGGCTGGGCAGCCTAAGTCCTGTGCAGGCTGCTGCCCAATGCCGGGCTAGTGCCTCCTGCTTCAGTCACTAGGCCCAGCAACCTGCTCCAGGTGGGCTGAGTGCCCCCTGCCCCAGTCACCAGTACCAGTGACCTGCCCCATATGGGCCCAGTGCCCCCGTCACCAGCCCCAATGACCTGCCCTCTGCCCCCATTACCAGCCCTCTGCTCCCAGCCATGGCCCCCAGCCATCTGCCCCAGTCACCATCTCCTGCCCCCAACTACCTGCCCTGACCCCTGTGACCAGCCCACTACACACAGCTACCAGCCCCTGTGTGATGGGTTGCTCACCCCACAGTAGCCTAGAAGGAATGAAGGAGGCTGAGACAGGGCCAATTAACCAGTTAGGCAACAGCTATGGGGAATTAGGTGGTGATAGGTGATGGAGCCCAGCTGAGAAGGAGCAGGCTGGGCTAATACAAAGCCAGGAAGTTGGTGGCTGAAGAGGTTTGTGACCATGCTCAGGATGGAGGAGAGGAGAGGACGGGACTAGACCAGACCGGACCAGACCACAATGCCTGGTTGACTGTGGACCTCAGCCTTTCAGGCAGGTGGTGGGGCTGAAGCCTGAGAGGCAGGGTAGGAAAAGGCTCAGGGGGACACTGCAGGTGTGGCTGCTGATTGAAGGGTCCCTGCTGGAACCTGGAGTAGAGGGTGGCCCTGGGTTCCCCTGCCAGCAGCTGGGGAAGTGGCATCACCAGGGAAGGGAGAGAGGAAACCGCTATTTTGGCTAGAAGGACTTTGATGGCCCTTAGCAGGGAAAACACATGGTGACCTGGCTGGAGGGCCAAGCCATGAAGAGTGAGCACAGAGTCACAGTGAGTGGCAGGAGAGTGTTTGATCTGGAAGGAGCTAATAGCCAGGAGGTGGCACCCTAGTGGAGGGTGTATCCCTTGACTCCCAGAGACCAGCCCTGGCCTTTTCCTCCCAGCTGCTTCTCCAGTGCTTCACCTGTCTCCTAGCTGCAATGTTACACTCTCTGCATGGGTTTCTATGACATTCTGGGGTGCAATCCAGACCAATGCGGGGCTGTATCACCTCTGTCTTGCAAACTCTGGCACCTCATAATTCTTTTTTGTTGTAGCTCCCGATCAGCATGTAGGTCAGACCCTGAGTGTCTGTGTATCTGCAGCCTCAGCCATACTCTGGATCCCACCAGCCTTGGTTACCACTTGCAGGTTGACCCCAGCACACTCCCGGTCCCAGACTTCTCCAAAATGTGTGCTATGCATGGTCCAGCCTCTCCTGGGCTAGCCAGATGTGTTGGGTCTGTTGCCCCTCTGAAGGGATCAATACGCAACAGTTTTCTCCGCTAAATTGAGTTACTCTCACAGATTCTTTATTTAACGACAAGGAGACCGGTTTTAAGTGAGTACAAGCATAAGGTATTAAAGTCAGAAATGGTTACAAGAGAAACAAAGATAAAACGCTTCCTCGGACTAACAACTAACTAGGCTTGGTTCAAAGAGAAGTCCCTTCTCTGGTGTTCCCAGTGACATTGCTGACCAAATTCTCAGACCAGGCTCTGCTCCCAAAGGCTGTTTCTTTCCTCTTCTTAGGTGAAGGGGTGGGGGGACCTTGGACTGTTTTTGCCCCTTGCTTTTTAGTCTAGTCCCACCTTGAAATGCATTTTCCTGGGAGTCACCCCTAGATAAAGTCTGTTTCCACTGTGAGAGTGGAGACAAGGAGTCCCGTGGTGAAAGCGATCCCAAGCTGTTGTTTGCTAAGATGCAGATCGCTTTTTTCCTGCCCCTCTTCCTTGAGAGGTGATGGCCCATCAACTTTGATGACACCTTTCAGTTGTGATTTCAGCTTGTGTCTGTAACTTTACATGTAAGGTTGCTACACACATTTCCCCATGAGGTCACTGAACAGCAAACTGTTAGTTTTCAACTGATACCTAACGAGGCATATTTTGTAGCGAGGAGGTTACGGAGGCGTGTCAGCTGTGAACACGGGGTACATTTGGTCACAGCTCCTGGCTGAGAGTCCTGCAAAAGGCACTCTGGCTGGTGAGACTCCCCTTCGGAGCAACAGACAACCAAATAAACCCGGCCCCTCCACTGGCCTCCCTTGGGTGCTATGCCAGGATTTCCACAAGGTGGTGCCCATCACACACCACTGGGTTCACAGAATGGATTAGGATGGCTTTGGAGGGGAGATGGCACTGGCCCCATCAAAGCTGCCTGTGGTCCTATGGCTGCTCCCATCCCTCTGTCTGCATCTGGAAAACAATGAGGCCCAGCCAAGAGGCTTACTGAAACTGATAACCCCTATGCAGGCCAATGGCACCCCAGTCTTATCGACTCAGGTTACAGTCAGACACTCATACAGGCTGACCTGGTGAAGTTACTGGACCAGACAGAGGCCCCTGTACACCTCCAGTGCAGCCTCGGGGATGTAAAACTGTACCCCACTGCTAAGGTAAAGCTAACAGTGAGTGGTCATGAGGAGACATGCCAGGTCGGCCTGGCCAAAAGATGGCCTATCCCACAGTCCTAGGTTGCAGCTGGTGTTGCTGGGGGAGGCCATGTGAGAATGGGGGCACTGGCTGCCAGTGGAAATGAACTAAAGGCCATGGGCAAGGGGACTCCTAGGCCAGAAGGAGGATGGGAGGAGAGGCCCCCTGGCCCTGCAGAAGGCCCTGGACCACATCCTGAGGGAAGGGAGATTCTAGAAGCGGAGCATGAATGGCTGATGATCGACTGGGACTTCCCAAGAGAGCAAAGGGAAGACCCCACCCTAAGTTGTGCATGGGAGCCCAGCTGAGGAGGAAGGGGATGCCAACCGAGCACATGCTGTCCATGGGACCATAGATTAGCCTCCATGCAAACTCCCCTTGGCACACGTTTCAGTGGAGTGGCAGAGTCCAGGCTGCTGCCCCGACCCCTGATCTGCATAGCGACCACTGCTGTGGGCAGTGGGTATGTTACTATAGCCAGTAAAGATGGAGCCCCAGAGCCCTAACCAATGCACCCCCAAAGCACTGCCTACACTGTGAACCAGGGTCTGCCTTCCCAGTCCCTCTCCCCTGCCAGGGGTATCCCAGGTCACATGCTCCCTCCCCGCAGCCAGAGCGAGCTGGAGGATAGGCCCTCACCCTGCCAGGGCAAGGCTGGCAAGGATGCAGCGTGGGCGGCACTGGTGCAGATAAGTGCAGGGAAATTGAGCCAGTGGGGGGCTGTGCTTGCCCAGTGTTCCCCAGCTCCAGCCCCTGCACTGCTGACTGCAAATCTCACTGCTGTAAAAGTGACATGGACTGGGGTGGGAGTCCCCTAGTGAAGGGGGAAGGGGCTCTGCTCCCAGCTCCTCTGCAGGGGGTGCCTGGCCAGAGCCCAGGGTTCCTATTCAAACATTTCTAGTCCATTCAGCGTGAATAAGGGCTGGGCATAAATATTTGTGCAGAGGGCTCAACCCCAGCTCCCCAATATCCCCCATGGCATAGCCCTTAGGGAGCACTGGCTGGCATGGGGCTGGCACTTCCCCTGTGGTGCAGGGATGGAATGACTGCCAGGGGGTGCCACTAGTTACTGTCCAGTGAGTTTGGTGGGCCTCAGTCCAGTCTCTGGGGGGAAGCTGCCCATAGCTCAGCAGAACCCCTCCGCCACCCCTCTGTCTGGGCTGCCTTGCTAGAGATCTGGGCACAGTTGGTGGGTGGGGAAGGATAGGGCGGGGCTGAAGCATGCACTGATGATGGTCATACTTGGGGGAAGGCTGGGATGTCCTATGGGTAAACCCTCCCAAGGGGGTTGTCTCGGCCTTCTGCTGCCCCCTTGACCCTGTGCTGGGTGCCATGGGAGCAGAGAGTGCTGCTGGCATGGGGATGGGACCTTTTCCTGTTTCTGGAGCCCTGGGCATGGGAAGCCAGTGTGCCCATCAAGCAAGAGGTGTGTGTGTGTGTGTGGAAGCAACCCTGCTCCACTCTGTCTCTCCTGGCACTGCCTACAAAAGTTCTTCCTTTGAACCCCCTGCTATTCCCAGCACAGTTGGACCCATGTGGTGCCCATTAACCCCTCCCCGGGCTGTGAGCCAGTGCTCTTCTAATCCCCTTTGTCCTCTCTGTATTCACAGCCTAATAGATCACGTGAGGCTGAATTCAGTCCTAGTGCAGCTATTGAAATACGGGTCAGATGGGCCGGCTGCCTGGGCTAGCTGGACCAACCTTCTTCTTCCAGCCGGAGCCTGTGGTGACATCCCCCAATCCTGGGCTGGGGCTGGCATTCCTCTCTGCTGCTCCCGACTGCTCCCAAGTCAGGTTTGTACCATGACATTCCAGCCTGCTCCCTGCCAGCACAGCCACGGGGCCAAACCTGGGGTAAAGGTCCTGGTTTAGAGGGGTATAAGGGAGAGCCCAGAGGGGCAATGCTTACTCCAGTGACAGCCAGATGCGCCCAGAGCAGAGTTCCCCACTCTGTGCCTGCTTTGCAGCTGTGGGCATGGGGATTACCCGCTACTGTAGCCCTTGGGAGCTGGTGGCATGGGGAGCTGCCCCAGTGCCAACCCCACGGACAATTGGTGGAGCCGAGCCTTGCAGCTTCCCTCATTTGCAGTGGGGCAGCTGCTTCCACTCCAGAACCCAGGTGCCATGCCCAGCACAAGGAGATGGGGCACCGTGATAGGCCAGGCGCTGTCCACAGTGTAGACCTGACCTAACAGAACTGGAGCCTCTAGTCCTCTCTGGGCCAGGGCAGCTTTGTCTGCGGGGTCAGTCTCCAAATGATTAAAGACAGAGGCAAGGATCTGTTCTGACTTCCCTGGTTAACATCCACCGGCTCAGAGAGAAACCAACCAGCTTTTCCAGCCAGAGAGGAGGGGGTGGGGGGAAGAAGCTGGCACAAAAATTGGCCCGATGTAATGACACCAGTGTCATCACACTGGTACAGTCCCCGGTGTAAGAAAGTACTTCTGCCAGGCTCGCTACTCCCATCCGGGAAGAGGAATAAGCTCTGTTGTTTAAAGCACCTTTCTATCAGGGTCACTGTGCCCATGATAGGGGATGCTGGTGAAATTCTAGCAGTACCCTCCAGGCCCCCCTAGTTACACCATACGAACGCAGCTGGTAGGCCAGGGGTTGCCTCAGCCTGGAGAGTGCAGTGGGTGGCTGGGTTTTGCTGTGTGCAGTGGTGATGTCAGTCGCCTTGGAGTGAAATGGGAAAAGGGCTGGGAACAGGCTGGTGCCCAGCAGGTCAGGGGGCAGAATCACACAGTGTTCTGCCTCTCCGGGGCAGCAGATGAAAATCCATTGCGAGAGGAGGCTGCCAGCCTTTACCTGAGTAGGGCCTGACAGACAGTGACCTGGACTGGCAGGCAGGAGACCAGGGTTCTGTTCCGGCTCTACCAGTGGCCCGCTGGGTGACTGTAGGCATGTCACTGTCCCTCTGTAACTCAGTTTCCCCATCTGTACAAGGGGGTTGATGCTGCTGACCTGCTGGGAAAGGCCTGGATGAAAAGCCGGGGATGATAGTGAGGGTGCAAATCAGGCTGCTGTGTCTCAAGTATGAGGGCCTTAATCCTGCAAACGCATGAGCCTGACTTCAGTCCTGCCACCTTCTCCCACATGTTGTGCCCATGAGGGTCACAGCTCTTCTGGCCTGAGAGCCTGGGCGTGGGGAGCATTCAGGGTAATGGCTCAGGGGCTGCCCTTTGAAGTCTGCCTGTGCCACGTGTTTCCAACATCCGCCCAGCACCGGCTGCAGAGCAGAGAGCCTCCAGCTTGTTCAGCAAGGGGAAGGGGAGATGTTTTCAAAGGCACGTCAGCCAAAAGAAGAGAAAGAGGCTTCTCAGGCAGTGGCTGCTGTGTGTCCTCATATGCGGGGTGTGTGTGGCGGGGAGAGAAGATGCGTGCGGGGGGGTCCTTCCTAAATAGAATGCTGACAAGAGAGCGGAGGGGTGTTGGTGTCTGGCACTCGGGCTGAATATTAACTGGCTGGGAAGTGGCAGGGAAAGGGGCTGCATTGTCCTTGCAAAATCCAAGGCAAAAATATCCAGGGCTGGAGGCAGCCTTCTGGGCAATGCAGACCCAGTTATCCCTGGTCATGGTGGCTAGTGCCCAGCTTCCCTGAACCTACCTCCAGGATCCTCCTGAGGGGGCAGCCCAGGCCCCAGCACATGCTCTTTCTCTTCGTAAAAGCGCTTGGTTGCAGTATTTAGTGCCTGTGATCAGAGATGGCAGCAGCCGGTGCGGGGAAATCAACTGCCAGTGTCTGAAATTCAGCTAGAGAGAAAATAAGGAGCCAGGGCAAGGAACGTGGGCACAGCCGGGAGCTGGCGGGGAAGAGACCAGGATGGGATTTGGCAGCAAGAAACTGCCAAGCCTGGGCTCACCCTCTTCCCCAGGCTCTGACTTGCTAGAGGCAGAGGAACGAGGTCCCACCAGAGGCCATGCCCGTGAGGGACAAACTGGGGTTACTGATTATGGTTCATTACTAATAATTACTAATCACTGCTGATTCCTGGGTATTAGCCCTTTTTTGTGGTGTTAATCACTAATATCCTCTGCCCCCCGTGTCCTGCTCCTGGATACTCTGTGGGCAGGAACTCAGGTAGAGGTAACAAAGACGTGAGGTGGGGGCAGCCTCGAGCCCCTTTGCCAGGCTGGCTTGCAGGCCAGGATCACAGCTAGAGAAGCAGGACCCCAGGCACGGCAGGGAATCCAGCTGGGATAGGGCTTGGACTAGCAATGTCCTGTGCATTTGGTAGGCTGGGCCAGCTGGCAGTGTCAATGCCCCCTTGTTCCCTGAGTTACTGCCCCTCCCCCATCTCCAGGATCCCCCCACTGGGGGGTGACAGTCACTTCAGCCCCATTGATATTGGAGCCTGGGGTCCATACTCCTCCCCCAGTTTCCTGGCTGAGCTGCCCTGACTGCCTCACAGCGAGCAGCTGGCAGGGCAGGATTGCCAGGGCAGCCCCTGGCTGGGTCTCCTTGAAACACCCTCTGGAAAAGGGCACCCGGTGCCCTGCTGCCACCTGGACGCAGCGTGCCTGGCCCGCCATCGCCAGCCCTGCTGGTGCCAGGCCCACCCGCCCCGCTCTACACAGCGCCGGCACCATGGCTGATCTGATTAGCGCACGGCCCCGTTCTCACCCCCCTCCCCGCTTCCGCTGGCCCGGAGACGAATCGATTTGTATTGGCATTCAGGGCCGCCCCTGAGGGAGCTCTCTTCTCAGCGCCTGGGACAAAGGCTCACGAAGGTGGGCGGGGCGCTCCCGGCACAAAGCCCCTCACAAGAGAGCCAGAGCCCTGGCGGCTCCGCTTTGATGGCTCCCCTCCCCAGCTAAAGGTCAAACTAATAAATGTAGGGCCCTTGGCAGTGCTCGGGGCGCACAAAGGAGGGGGAGCGCTGCAGCGGGGCCGGGCGGCCCCTCAGAGCATGATAAACGCCTCTGGCAAAGGGCAAGCAGCATGGGGCCTGCGCCAAGAAAGGGCCTTTGAGCAGCGCAGTGCAGACAGCCCCTCCGCTCCCTGGCCTCTCCCAGCCTGGCAGCTGCTTCCCAGGCGGGAAACGCGAATGGGAGCCCTTCCCTTCCAGCCCCAGGGCTGCCAGCTGAGGTGCCCACTGCATGGGCAGCAGCTGCATGCTGGGCCTGCCTGGCTGGGTGGCCCGTTGGCATGGGAGCCTTTGGCCTCACATTGTACTGGCACACCCGTGTAACCAGTCCACCCGTTGCCTGCTCAGTGCTACCAGGAAACCTGCTGCCCTCCCAGCACTGCCAGTGCCCCCCTCCCCTCCCCATGTGCCCTGTACACCCTCCTTCCCCTGGGCTAGAGTTCCTGGGTTTTGCACCCTGGGGGCTGTCCTGCTCCCCTGCAGTCAGAGCCCAACTCCCCTTGGCTCCACAGAGTCAGGAGTTCACTGCAGTCACAGGGCTGCAGCTGCTGTGAAGCAGTTATAGCATGTGATAATACCCCATTGTACTCAGTCCCACTGCCCCCAATCCCACCACACTGCCCCAGCTCACCCCACTGTCCCCACACCCCACTATTACACACTGCCCCCAGCCTGGCCCCCAGCCCTTCACCACCTTTACACACTGCCCCTCACTGTTACACACTGCCCCATCCCACCCCTATCCAAATACACAGCCTCCCAGCCCCACCCCGCTGCTACACAGTGCCCCCAGCCCCTCACCGGCCCCACCCCACTCCTATTCATAGACACTGCCTCCCTGCCCCACTCCATTCAAATACAGAGCCTCTGAGCCTCATCCCACTGCTACACAGCGCCACCAGCCCAGCCCCCAGCCCCTCACCACCTTTACACACTGCGCTCCACTGTTATACACTGCCCCAATCTCATCCCACCACCCCAGCTTCACCCCACTGCTTCCCCAACCACACTATTACACACTGCCCCACCGCTCTTCACAGACACTGCCCCTGCCCCACCCCCATTCAAATACACAACCTCCCAGCGCCACCCAGTGCTGCACAGTGCCCCCAGTCCCACCCCTATTCATAGACACTGTTGCTGCCCCAGGGCAAAGGTACACCCCAGAGCAGGATCCTGTGGATTGTGCTACAGGAAAGGTCCCTCTTTGTGGTGACTTGTTGGGGCAGTTTGGGCGGCTGAAGCAGGGACAGCGCCAACCCTGCCCCCTTGATTAATGGCCAAACATGGATGTGTTGATCCGGCCCATCCCCCGTGGCGCAGCACAGGGGCCTTTCACACAACAAATGAGGCGAGTAATTGCCGAGCTGTTCCCAGCGGAGATATGAGGGGCACCTCCCCTTGGAGAGCCGGCCTGGGCTCGGGTCCTGACAGCTGCATGCCAAAAACTGGCTCACATGCTACTGGGATTCCCAGCAGGACTCAGAGTTTGGTCCCAGAGCCAGGGGGCAGGGGGCAGGCAGGATCTCTCCCTAACCCATCCCCCTTGTGCAGGGTGATTGTCCTGGAGTGGGAGAGGCTGGGGGTCCTGAGGAGCAGGGCTGAGATGGTTGCTTCACTGTGGGGATGAATGCTGAGTCTCAGGGCTTGTCTACACTAACAGCACTGCAGCAGGCTCTATGCTCTATTGAGGTACGGCCCCTCCCCGAGAAGTGGTGGCTATGTCGACTGTCTGCCCTGGGGGCTAGGTCGGTATAACTGCGTCGCTCGCAAGAGTGTGTGTGTGTGTGGATTTTCTACACCCCTGAGTGGTGTAGCCCTACCGCCGTACGTTCCCAGTGCAGACCAAGCCCCAGTGAAAAGAAAGAGAGAAACTCCCAAGCCAGGGCAAGACCACAGCCAGCCTCCCCGCACAGCATGGCACAATGGCCTGGCAGGGCCCACAAGGACTGAGTTTGGGGGAAAGAGGGATGAGCAAAGCAAAGCAAATCTGTGGTGGCGATGGTGCATTTGAAATGTAGACTGAGGAGACTGTAGCAGTGACATCAGGGCAGACACGGGGCTAGGGCAGACGCTCCTGGATCTGTGGCGAGCATCCTGCAGGCTGGATGGGCTCTGAAGCAGCAGCAGCAGCAGCGCTACCAGGCAAAGCCGCCAGGGGGCACTGTTGTCTTTTGAGAACTTCAGAGAGCAGCTCCATACTTGTTCCAACCCCAGCCCTGAGCAAGCAGTCACAAGGCCGCTTCCCTTGATCTAGTTTGTGGTTATCTATGCAGGAGAGACTTAGACAACCCACAGCCACTGCCTGAGCAGCAGAGGGCTTTCCTCAGCCCCGCGTCTGAGTCCTGGGACTATTTTTGCTTGCTTGCTTGCTTCCTCCCGACGCTCTGTCCTCCTAGGCTGTGAAGCTGCAAGAGAACAATTCACATTCTTCTGCACACTGGCTGCAGCAGTGAGCCATACTGGGATGTCACAAATGGATTGGTGTCATTTGGGTGAGGGGGAAAGTGTCCTTTGTTCTTGTTTCCTCTAGCCTGGCTTGAACTTGCTTCTAGATAGGCCAGGCCAGATGTTCTTGAATGTAAAGCTGTCCTGCCTATCGTTATCTGGGACAGAAAGTCACTCAACTGAAAAAGGTGGAACTAGGCTAATTTGTTGTTCCAAGATGTGTACAAAAGAGGAGCTGATATTCCTCTGCTGTAAGGATGCCTGCCTGTCTGTCTATCTCTCTAGCTAAGGTTTCTTCCACTGCCACCATGTATCAAAGTAAATTCATGCAGTAGTGAAAACTCAACTCTGGCAGTCCTGAAGCGCTGGGATGGGGGCTGCCATCTGAGTTTTGCTGGCCAGGGGAGGTGACGGGGCTCTGATCCTCAGATCTCCTTCGCGCAGCTCTGTGCTGCCCGTACACTTCCCCGGGCAATGTGAAGTAAGCTCAAGACTGCTCCAACTTATGCCAGCCACATTGGCCCTGGTATGGCCCATCTGGTAGGCATGCCTGTAACTTGCCCCCTGCTTGGGGGCAGGGGGACGGACCTTACAGCTGTCCCAGCTGGGGCTGTTCTCTTAGTGCTGCTCTGGTGGTACCATGGGGCCAGAGCGTGGGCCAATGTCTGGCACCTAGTCTGTGGAGACAGAGACAGCAGGGGAAAGGGAACTTGACAGCAATGGAGGGAGAGGATCTGGCACCCCCTTCTACTTGCCAGCAGTGTGATCTCTGAGACCCTTGTCAGCGGTCTAATCTGCTCGAGGTTTGCCTGGGCTCTCCTGGAGCCACCCTAGGCCTCAGCTAGCTAAAGGCTCCACCTCACCTCCCCGGCTGGCTTCCTTTCCCGGCTCCTGTTCTGTGCGGAGAGCCTACAGATGTGGTGCTGTGCGTCTCGGGGCTGTCTGCTCGATGCTGGTGTCTCTGCATGTGTGACTCCATGTGCCTGGCCAGCTATCTCTGCAAAGCCTTTGTGATGGATATGTAACTGGCTCTGGGGAGCTGTAGTCATTGACAGGTGAAGAGCTGCCTGGGGGGTTTAGGGCAGGGGCCATGTCTAGGATAGGGTCTGTGAAGTGCAGTGAGGAGAGAGGAGCGCACCTGAAGCAGGGTGCTCTAGGAGACAATGCTTACGGCCAGCTCAGAGCGATGGCTTGGAACATCGGGCAGCAACTGGCCCATTGAGAGGACTGTTCCAGGTCAGAGCCTCCCGCACTGGCAGAGCATGTCCTGGGTCACCGTGGAGCCTAAGGAACCAAGAGAAGCTAGGATTTAAGGTTCAGCTGGAACAATGTTCATAGTGCAAGAGGCAGCATGTGAATGGGAGGTGGAAAGCTGTCAACTGAGCAGAGACCAGAGCCCTGCAGCACCCCTCCCCACATCCCTCTGCCCCCCAGCCAGGTTGCAGAGGCCACGTAGCACCACAGCGGCACTTTTCAATACCATGTTTCCCTCAGGAAAACCCTCTTGTCACCTTCTAGGACCCCACCCCCGCCCCCAGCCTGCAGCATTGATGGGGCCCTTCAGGATGTTGTTAGCACACCAGAAGGTGCCAGGGGAGCACCCAAGCAGGGGGAGAATTTTAGAGGAGGAAGTTACAACTGATTTTTGGGCAGAGAACTACCCCCAGCACAGAGAGCAGGGCATTTGGCAGCTAGGAAGTCTGAGATCAGTTGTGTGTGAGACTTTTGGGTACATCACTTCCATTCCCAGTGCCTCCAATCTCCACCTGTGTGAGGTGAGAATAGCCCCTTTCTCCTCCTACCTGTCTGCCCTGTCTAGTTCATCTGGGAGCTTCCTGGGGCAGGGACTGGCTCCAATTACTTGCAGGGACAGCACCTGGCACGCTGGAGTCCACATCCCCTTGGGGTTCCATAAACTGTACGAATCACAACAGATTTGCGGATCACTGCTTGTATTACTGCAATGTCTCACCAGGTATAGACCAAGTAATAATGCCTGCATCTGTAATTTTCACTCCATGTCTCTGAAGAAGTGGGGTTTTTTACCCATGAAAGGTTATGCCCAAATAAATCTATTAGTGTTTAAGGTGCCACTGTACTCCTTGTCGTTGTTTTTCAGGTATAGACCAGACAGTGAGCAAAACAGCAGTCCCTGCCCCAACGAGCTCCATGAGAGACTAAGCCCCAGGCCTGAAAGGAATGCAGGCACCTAACTCCACAGCAATCCAGGAGCTCAGTGGGAGTGAGGCACTTAAATACCTTTGAGGATTCAGTGCTCAGGGATTTGCCATAGGGGGCCTATGGGAAAGCAGGGACTTGACCCCAGGCTCCCCAGTCCCAGTCCAGCACCTGCATCATCTTTCCTCCGTAATCGCCCCAAATCCCACTGTCTGTCTTAATAGATCAGCTGTTCCTGGCAGAAGTCAAGCCCTGTCTGCATGAGGGATTTATCTAGCAGGCCAGGACTGCATCCTCTGCCTCCTATCCCTCTCAGCTCAGGGTAACCTCCTCTGCCTGGTCTTGCAGGTCGGCTGGGCAGTACAGCAAGAAAGGCAAACCGCTCATGTTCGGCTCTCCCCCAAAGCAGTGGCCCTACCCCTGCAACGTGATGGCTCGCTCGTGACACATCATGTTTTATAAAGATGCGTTTGAGCAGCCTATTAGTAACCAAACTCTCTGTGATAATGCAGGGCCCTGGTGCAGGAGGGCCACGAACTGCAAAGCCAGACTGAAGACTTGTCAATTAAAGAGGAGCCGGTATCAAAGACCGGGAGCTGGCATCAAAGGCCGGGAGCCGTTTCTGGGAAAATGTGCCAAAACGTGGTTTGAATCACTCCGAACTAGCCAGGGTAGCTCCTCTCCCAGCCGGCCCATGGGAAGCAGCTGCATTTATTTCATATTCAGCTTATCACTTTGCACTGGAGATTAAGATGACTTTAATGGCCTGGCATTTCAGAATGGATTTATGGAGCACATGTTGGCAGAAACCAGAGGTCTGTGTTCTTGGGGCCTGAGTTACTTGGGAATGTCCTGGGACTGCTGGAGGGCTGGGTGATGGGAAAGTTTTTGTCAGTCACTATCTTTCCACGGGCTTTGCAGGCAGCACAATTACCAAAGACTGCCCGTGCGGCGTGTTGGGTATGGTTCAGGCCCCATGCCTTGGGAAGGCAGGTCACATGCCCAGCTCAGGCAGGCCTCACTCTCAGGGCACACCGTGTCCCAGCCCAGAAACCAGGGTGAGAGGGGGCAGCTGGTGAGTCAGCTGTCTGAGGGAAGTGCTGCCTGGGCTACAGAGCTCGGGGAATGTTCAGTGCAGGTGCTGGGCCCTGCAGCTGGCAGACTGAGGGAGCCTGGATGCCAGCTGGTATTGAGATCCCTTTTCTGCCCTCAGTTACCTACAAGCCACCTCTCTGATGTCTGTGGCCCAGCCCTCACCAAGTCAAACCCCAGAGGTGCCGGCACAGGGGAAGCCAGGGGGCCATGCCCCCACTACCTTTTACTGCCCATAAGGTGAGTGATGGGGGAGGAGGCAGAGAGGAGCAAGTGGGGGACAAGATCTTGGTGGGAGTGGGGCCATAGGGAAGAGGCAGCTTGGAGGCGGGGCCTTGGGGGGGCAGCACGACATAGGGGGAAGGGCCACAGTTTGGGTTCCTCTGGCTCCCCACGCATTTAGGCCTTTTCTACCACTCCTACCAGTGACTCCTGGCAGCTCATTTCATCCGGAGGGCGGGGGGATGTAAATTGGTGTAGAATCAGCCCAGTGCCGAGTGAGAGTACAGGGTGGGAGCAGCTTGTTTGGGTTCAAGGAAGGGCTGGTTTGGAGGAGAAGGGAGGCTAAGTGGTCTGGTGGGCTATGGAGTCACCATGGCAACAAGCCACAAGGGAGGCAGACCCTAATGGACTATTGTTCTGACTGGGTCGCTTGGAGACACCAGGGTGACCCCAGCCCCCTCTGGGACACTGCTGTTCTGAGCAGTACACCCCATGCCAGCCATCAGCAGTGCCAAGGGGGCATTGCCTGGGGGGATCCACTGAGCAACTGCTGGGCATTGCCATCCTCTGGTTGTGTCCTGGCCAGCTCCTCTGAATGGAGCTGTGGGGTTGCATCAACCAGACGTGTGGAAATGTCTTTATTGTCTTTACATGCCAGCAACACACATGTATCTCAGCAATAGCCCCACATGTTCACTGCTCCAACAACACAAACCACAACCCTGGATCAGCCTCCCATTTCCTTCTTTAACTAGCTGCCTATTCCTCCTTTTGGCTGGTGCATTAGATACATGATAAAAGAGGGTCAGTTTTAATGATTTACTACACAGCTTACAAAAACAACCATAACAATAAGTAATGCACTTCAAACTGAAATAATAATAATAATGAGAAATAAACAGCAATTCCATCACTGTTATGCAGTATCATCTTTTAAACAGGTAAATGGACATTTCTCCAATGTAGAATGCCTCAAGTCAACCTCAGTGAAAGAGAATTCCCACCCTCAGTGCTGCATTTTCAGGAACGTTTGGTTCAAACCTGTCTGTCTGCAAGGAGGTCACATGACCAGTCTGTCCAGAAGGTCTATCTGTAAGAGCTGATATTGTGTCCAGCGGATGCTGCTCTAGACTTCCAGAAACCAGTGCTGAACCCAGCTGGGCACCCTCAGACGACAGTTCCGTTGTAGCAGCACTAGCATCTCCATTCTTTACCACGCCCTTTTACTCAGCTGATCCATGTGTTGGCACCCAGCCCCCAGCATGACAGTGCAGGACATTGGTCCTGTGCTATCTTGAATGATAGCTGGCACCCATTGCCACCTGGGCCAAAGTTTTTAGCATAAACAGCTTCTCCAACAGTAAAACTATGTTCTTTAGCATATTTGTCATGTTGCTGGTTTTGGCTTCTGTTATTTTTGCTGTATTTTCCCATTATGGATGGATGGATAAGGGCTAACTTTGACCTTTGTTTCCTTTCATTAACATCTCTGCTGGGAACAGACCCATGGTTGACTGCAGTGTTATCTGACAATTAAACAGGTAATGATACACTTTCATATCTAAAGTACCTCCAGCTATTCTTTTAATACCTTCTTTAAGCGGCTGAATTGCTTATTCAGGTAACTCATTTCATGATGGATGGTAAGGTGCCATTGTAGTGTGTTGAATGCTGTTTTGCTTCATAAATTTTTGGACTTTCCGTGCTAGGAAATTAACCTCCATTATCTGACACAAGCTTTTTGTGTAAACTATGGATACCAAAACTGGTCTTCAGTGTTTCTGTGGTGGCTTCACTAATTATTGTGTTTATGAGCTAGATGTCTGTGCATCCACTAGTATGAAAAATATTTTTCCCAGGAATGGTCCAGCATAATTCTTATGTACTCTCTTCCACGGCTTCTCTGGCCACTGCCAAAGATGAGGTGGAGGCGCAATAGAAGCCTTGTAACTCTCTTGACAGATAGAACAGGATGTATCTCACTCTCAGTATCAATATCCCCCTTGGCCAGCACATGTAACTCTGGACTAATCCTTTCATTTTAGCAATACCTGGGTGTATCTGATGTAGTTCATCCTTTCTTACGTCACATCCTTGCTTTGGAATGATGACCCGTGCTTCTCATAATACACACTCATCTTGCACACTAAGTTCACTGTGTCACTTACAATAAGGGGTGAGCTTCTGAGCCACTATGGTCCTGGACCATCCCCTTAGCACCACTTTTGTGAATACCAGAGCTACACCAGTCCATGATTTTACCTGTAACACTGTCACTGAAGGGGTATCAAGATAGTCCATTAAGAACGCTGTCTCCTCACTTTTGTCTTTTTCGTATGTCTCCACTAAAGGCAAATGACTTAAAGCAGCTGTGTTTCCCAGCCTCCTCTCAGGTTTGTATGCATTGGTATATTCAGAGGCTCTTAATGTCACTGTCCATCTTTGCATTCTGGGTGATGTCATTTGTGGCACACCCTTCATCTCAGGAATCAATAAGATCAGGGGTTTGGGATCAGTGCAAATTGTAAACCTACACCCAAACATATATTTGTGAAACTTCTGAACCCAAAATAACAGCTGATCCTCCTCTCTCTAACTGTGAACAAGTATGTTGATCAGAAAACAGAGTCTGGGATACAAAGCCATCTGGTTTCTCTGGCCCATCCTCCATCCGGTAAGCTAAAATCACTCCAGGAGATGCATCACAAGTAAAAATCAATTCTTTGTCAGTTTGATAATGGATCAGGACTTCTGAGGACTGCAGCAATAGTTAGAATCTTGAAACACTTGTTCCTGAGCTGATTTCCAAGAGTATTTAACCTCATTTTAAAGTAACATATATAAAGGTTTGATGGGGTGAACTAGGCCCAGAGACCCCCCTGTTGCAGGCCTCAGGGTCCCGCCACACCTGTCTCAGGAAAGGAGCAGTGGAAGTGGCCTCCAAACAGTCTAGAGTAGCTCTGGGGAGCAGCCAATCAGGGCCCAGGAGGGCCATATGAAAAAGAGCTGCAGAGCCAGAAACAGTCAGTTCTTTGCTGGAGTTAGAGGCGTGCAGAACAGATGCTCCTGGCTGGTCCAAAGGAACTGCAACACCATGGACAGCTCAATGTGGGCAGGGACTAGGGGAGTGAGGAACTGCTCCTGGCTGGCTGCTGGGCCTGACCATAGAAGAGCCCTGAGGTCAGGGTGAAGCTTTGGTGAAGATTGGGGCTGTGCGGAAATGGCCCAGAGAACTGAAAGCAGTTTATTTAAAGAGACATGTGACTGCTATTCTTAGGGTCACTGGGCTGAGACCTGGAGTAGAGGGTGGGCCCGGGTTCCCTCACCCATAATTGCTGGGGAAGTGGACTACAATTGGACAGCGATAAGCCTCCAGAAGGAGTTCAGAACTACTTAGTGGGTGAGCTGGGGTCAGAAAAGACCAGAGAGGGTGAAACCATTGCCTCCCTAAAGGAAGCCCTTGGAGAAAGGGACTGATTTAAAGACTGCAGTCACACATGACCAGAAGGGTTGCCTGCATGAGGTAGATGCCAGGTGGTTACAGGAGGCATTAGAAGTTTTGATAAGTTTGGCAAAAACTTCCTGTGGTAGTTCAGTAAGCCTTCAGCTCTGAAATATTCATAGGTACTGGGGCATCCCAAATTGCTTTGACTTAATCTCTGACTGGGTGTAGTCCCTGGGCATCCACTTTGTTCCCTCCTGGCATATATTCATGGGTTATAGTTACCCCTTTTTAGGTGTGCCCCTTCTTCCTGTAGCCTGTTGACAGCACCTGCTAAACGTTGTAAGTGTTCTGTGTCTGTGGTAGCTGTGATTAGTGTATCATCCAGACATACTGCCGCACGTGGAATTCCCTGGTCTGTCTATCCATGGTTCTTTGAAAAACAGCAAAGGCTGAGGACACATCATAAGGTAACCAATTATATTTCAACAGTCCTTTGTATGGATTTACAGAGATGTGCTGCTTGGACTCTTCTTCCAGGATGATCTGATGGTAGGCACGGCTCATATCTAATTTTGTGAAGAATTGCCCTCCTGCTCAAACTGCAAACAGAGCCTCAGTTTTTGAAGCTGGTTATTCTGTAAGACTCTATGTACAGTTAATTTATAGTCACAGCATAGGCATATGGAGCCACCTGGCTTCAACACTGGTACTATTGGCACAGCCCATTCAAAAAACTGCACAGATTCAATAATGCCAGTTGCCTGTAATCTTTTTAACTCAACTTCAACTTTTTGTTTCATGGCAAAGGGTACAGAAATTACAAGGCTTGAAATTACAAGGTGTGACATTTAGGTTTACGTAGATTTTAGAAGTAGTGACTTTGAAAGTGCCCAGTTCATCTTTAAATCCTTCCTATGTGTATTTAAAACAGTCTCCAGAACTAGATCATCTTCTGATTTCAAGTGATGCACTTTTTCTTTCCAGTTCAGTCAGCCAACCGCTCTTCACTAAGCAAGTTACGGTGAATGCCTGCAACCATTAGCAAAGGGAAATACCTGTCTTAGCTCTGGTGGCTAAACTTCACCTTGAGGGCTCTCAGCATCTTTACTACTAATATAGATATTTAATTTTATCCTACATGTCTGCAGTGATTCACTATCTTTCTATAATGTCTCATGCTTCTTGATTCATAGTAGTCCTACTGCATCCCGTATGGAGCTCCAATTGTACATTTTTTTTTACTTACAGTCAATCCAATATGAATGCTTTAGGAATATTTGCTTCCATTGTGCTATAGGTAATATAAGCTACTTCCTCCTCCTCTTTTTCACTACTTTCCTTCTTCGGTATATGGAAGGTACCATGGCTATGAGGCTGTTTTTTATTGTGGTTTTGGGATTCCACTTTCTTGGGTTTGTTTCAACACACTTTGAATGTGCTCCGTCAATCTGCAAATATGACATGTTTCATGTTTAAGTCTGAGAACCATTAGGGGGTGTTTGCCTCCACAATGATAACACACTGCTAGCTGACTGGATCTGTTTCCCAGGCTGCCATGCAATTTTGTAGGTAGTACCATGCATTTCCTGCATGCTATTCCCATCTCCCCCAGCGCTTATAGCCTGGGTTTGTAAATCCTGTACATTTTTATTTGCAGACTCCATAGACTGGGCCAATTTCAGAGCTGTTTCGAATGCTAACTAGAGTTCAGACTGCAATCTCCTTTGCATTTCATCGGTAATGCTGCAAATTAATTTGTCTCTTACCATTTGTGTCAGAGTTGCACAGTAATTACAACCTTGAGCGCGCTTCCTTGGTTCTGCCACAAATTCTCCTACTGTCTTCCCAGATTTCCTCCACCAACAGTTAAACTAAAATTGTTCTTCTAAATCACTGGGGGTTGGGCTGAAGCAGATTTATGAGCTCATCAAAAGTTTTAGCTCCAGGCTTTTCAGGGGCTAACAGATTTCTCGTTAAACTAAGTCTTGGTCCATACACTGCTGGATATAATAGCTCTCTTCTTACCTGTAATATCATTAGCAGTGAACAAACAAGATAATATTTTGTAGTTTTCATCCCAAGTTTGGTGTTGTGAATTAAATCTTGAAATAGGCAGAACAGCCACAACGTTTGGGACTGTGTTTGTAAGGGTGTATAGGCCTTCCTTACAGATAACTTCCCAGGCCTACTTCTTTCCCCTTTTCTGCTCTTGTGTGGTTGATTCCACTTTGTTGCCCTATGCTGTAGCATAAAGCAGAAGTACTCCATCACACACACACTGTCTTTACTGTAATAAATCACTGTCAGAATTTCTTGTGAAGCAAGTGACTGCTTCAGGTAGCTGACTTTGAGACTCTGATCCTTTGTATAGCCATGGCAGTCAGAACAGCTGTGAATAGGTCAATGCAAAGCCCTGTCCCAACTTCCCCCTGCATTGCATGGAGCATTTGGGTAAGAAATGGCTCTGTCCAGCCCTGGCTTATTATGGGTTGTCTGTGGCCAACATTGACCCCACCCTGTATCTGGTAGATGACCATGGTCTCCGAGGCTCTTGCAGGGTATTCATTCAGCTAGAGCAGGGGTGAGTAAACTAGGGCCCGCGGGCCACATGTGGCCCACCGGCCATTTTTACCCGGCCCGCCAGCTGAGCAGGGAGAGTGGTGCCAGTGGCCCCCTCCTCCCCGCCCAGGGGCCGGGCAAGGGAGGAGCCAGGGCCTTGCCCTCCCACCTGGAGTGCTGGGCTGAGCTGCAGGGAGCTGCGGCGCCCCGCGCTTCCCACCCTGGGTTTCCAGCCAAGCTGCCGGGAGCTACGGGGAGCCATGGCGGCCCGCTCTCCCTTCCCCGGGTTCCCAGCCGAGCTGTAGGGCCCCACGCTCCCTACCCCGGGTGCCGGGCTGAGCTGTGAGGGCCCGCGCTCCCCCTCCTGGGTGCCGGGCTGAGCTGCGGGGCCCCAGACTCCCCTCCCCAGGTGTGGGATGGAGCTGCAGGGAGTTGCGGGGCCCCGTGCTCCCCGCCCCTGGGTGGCGGCCAAGCCGTGGGAGCCTCGGGGCCTGCAATCCCTGCCCAGGGGCTGGGCTGAGCTGCAGGGAACCGCAGCGCCCCACGCTCCCCTCCCCGGGTGCCGGGCAGAGCCGCGGGGCCCCGTGCTCCCCTCCCCAGGTGTGGGGCAGAGCTGCAGGGAGCTGCGGGGCCCCGTGCTCCCCGCCCCGGGTGGCGGCCGAGCTGTGGGAGCCGTGGGAGCCGCGGGGCCCGCGATCCCTGCCCAGGGGCTGGGCTGAGCTGCAGGGAACTGCGGCACCCCACGCTCCCCTCCCCAGGTGCTGGGCCTAGCCACGGGGCCCCACACTCCCGTCCGGGGTGCCAGGCGGAACCAGGGGGAGCCGCGGGCCCCGAGTTCCTGTCCAGCGTGCCTGGCCTAGCTCAGGAAGCCGTGGGGCCCCGCACTCCCGGGCGGGGGCCAGGCTGAGAACAGCCAGCCGCAGGGCCCCCCGCCCAGCTGAGCAAGAAGTGTGGGGGGAGGGGGATTGGGTGGTGGTTAGGGTGGGTGGGTGTCTGGGGAGGGGGCAGTCAGGGAACAAAGTGCAGGGGGCTTAGATATGGGTTGGGGTCCCTGGGGGTGATGGTTAGGGTGGGTGGGTTTCAGGACGGAGCAGTAAGGGAACAAAGAGCAGGGGGGCTTGGATAGGGGGTGGGGACCCGGAGGGGCACTTAGAGTGGGGGGTCTCCAGAAGGGGCAATCAGGGGAAAAGGAGCAAGGGTCTTAGGTACAGTGTGGGGTCCTGGGTGGCAGTTAGGGTTGGGGGGTCTATGGAGGGGGCAATCATGGGACAATGATGGGGGGTTGGATGGGTCGGGGGTTCTGAGGGGGCAGTCGGGGCAGGAAGTGGGTGGGGGTTGGACGGGGCAGGGCCAGGCTGTTTGGGGAGGCACAGCCTTCCCTACCTGGCCCTTTGCAAAATTTTGAACCCCCGTGCGGCCCTCAGGCCAAAAAGTTTGCCCGCCCCTGAGCTAGAGCAAGACAGAGCAATTGTAAACCCAGATGGACTGAACCCTGTGTGTGTGTGTGTGTGTGTGTGTTCTCATTCTTTCTCTCCATTAACACCTTCAGTGGGTTCAGAGGCACAGGGTCCCAGGGAGCCAAGGTCACAGCCTAGAAGAGACCCAAAGGTGCTAACCCAAACTTCATGCCCCAGCACAAGGGCCCCTGAGCTTTTCTGCAAGCCCCAACCTGCTCTCAGCCCGGTGGCAGCCCATTATGGAGCCTGGCCCCCCTCACTCTGGGGTGAGTGAGCACGAGAGCAGGCCCAGAGGACAAAGAAAGAGACTTTCCCATAAAGTGTCAGATGGACCGGGCTCATTCTGCTCAGATTCAGCCCTGAGGAGCTCTGGGGTGAAAGGGATCTGCTCATCCCACCCCCACCCTGCCAAGCCCCTGGGTGCCAGCAGGACACACAGGCCGTAACCCAGCAGGATGGGGCTATTGGGCCAGTAAGAGCCAGCACTGAAAAGAGCCCCAAGGATTCTTGACGACTCTTTGGTTCATGGGGTGTCATGTTACTTAACTCGAGGCCCCAGTGCCCTGAGGAGAGGGCTAGAGGGTGTGGGAGAGTTAGAATCATAGAAGATGAGGATTGGAAGAGATCTCAGGAGGTCATCTAGTCCCACCCCCTCCTCAAAGCAGGACCAACCCCCACTAAATCATCCCAGCCAGGCCTTTGTCAAGCCAGGCCTTAAAAACCTCTGAGGATGGAGATTCCACCACCTCCCTAGGTGACCCATGCCACGGCAAGGGGGGATGGTGAATGTGAGGGATGCACAGCATGTAGGGGGCGCACAGTGTGGGGAAGGGTTGGTGTAGGGCACACAGAGTGGAGGGAAGGAGTTTGTGTGGGGTGAACAGTGGGGAGGAGGGATGGGTGTGGGATGGAGTGGGGCTCTGTGTAGGGTGCACAGTGTGTGGGAGAGGGGTGGGTATGGAATGCCTAGTCTGGGAGTGGGAAGCACAGGGGTGGGGGGTAGAGTGGAATGTGGGGGGAAGGTCCCTGTAGTTTGCAGGGCAATGATTCTTTCAGGGACACATGGGGTGTGCCCACACTCCACGGGGGGGAGCCTCCCAACCTGGGCAGACTGGCTGTTGCTAGCTGGGCCTGATCCAGTGCCCCCAAACTAGCCATGTGATCCTGGTGCAGACCTGGACTAGTTACCTGAGCTCAGACCCAGGGGACAGGGTGGGCTTGAGAGCCCAAGCAGCTGCCCGAGCCACATAGTCCACGCTGTTATTTTTAGCTGCTATCTTGAGCCAAGCTAGCCCAAGCCTCTGTAACCGGGCTCACTCCCCCTGCAATGTAGAAATGGCCACAGTTCCCTGTGCCTGCCTCCCTTCCTGGATCCCGCTCTGGCTGAAGTGTGTGAAGCTGGGAGCAGGCCTGGCTCTAGTAGCTATCCCTGCATTCCCATGAATGCCCTTCCTTTCCCCACCACTCCCTGCCCTGCAAGTGGATGCACCTGCGGGTGATGAGGTCCCACAGTGGGCAGACAGTGGCTCCCTTTGCCCCACCCCCCAGCTGGAGGAGGCTTATTTATTAACCAGGAGTGGAGGCCTTCCAGCTGAGGTTGGTGTCACTAAAGACATGTCTATGCTGTAATTAGACCCTGTGCCAGCTGACTCGGGCTGTGGGGCTGTTTCACTGCAGCGTAGCCATTTGGGTTCAGGCTGCAGCCTGGGTTCTGGGACCCTCCCACCTCGCAGGGTCCCAGCAGCCCATGAGCTTGAGTCAGGTGCTACGGGCCAGCCCCAGGTATGTAACTGCAGTGTAGACATGTCCCAGAATCCCCAAGTCTGGGGGAGGTAGAGAGGGAGGCATTCTGCACCCAGGGGCTGCCAGCTTGCTGTGGGTGCGCACTGATTCCAGGACTGCTGCAGTTCCAAGCTTTCAGCTGCCCCAAAGCAGCATGTAGATACAGTTCAGCACGAACGAATAACAGCAGCAAGCCACTTTCCAGAAGCAGTTCCCTGCCTAGGGCAGTGCTACAGCAAATGCCTCTCCTAGCCCCGCGCTGGGGTCACAGAGGGTGCCTGACACTTCATAGCCATGACACTCAGGGAAGGGCAGATTTCGTAATGGTGCTTGTCCTGCCAAGAGACCTCAGCCAGCTGACCATCTTCCTGCACCACCTGCCAGTCCCAGCAACTGCCAAGGACCGTGATAGCCTGGAGTAGAGCCTGACCCAGCCTGAACCCAGAGCCCTCTTATTAGCCAAGACACAGGGTCTAGTAGGACAGGCAGGAGGAGAGGAGCTGGTACACCCCCTATCCTGGGAAGGAAAGAGCCAAGGGAACATACAGTCAATGAGAGGGGTAGAGGGGATGCTCCACACAATCCCCTCTTTCTTTATTACTGGTGAGTATAAAGGATCAAATCTCCTTCCCTAGCCGTGGTAGAGATGGTCTCTGTCTTCTTCTGGGCCATTGATGGCTTCAGCATACAGTGCCACTATCTGCATGGGCCCTTCCACTTCCAGAGGAGTGTCTGGGGGGTGGTAGATGTGATCTCGGTCTTCCTCCGGCCCAGACGCTGGCAGGTCTCCTGTGCTCCTGGGGGCTGAAAATGGAGGAGGCAGGGGGAGCATTAGCTTTCTGGGCATGCTGAGGATGCCAGCGGGAGAAGTATCATCCCTCAGCTTGCTTACCTCTTCCGCCTTGTGCATCACTAGACAACAGCCTCATTCCGGGATCAATGTCCACCATTTGCTCTTCATCTTCGGGTGGCTCAATTGCCCTTATTCCCAGAATACTGGAAAAAAGAAATAATAATAATAGCTAGCTCTTATATAGCCCTTTCCAGCTGTGTTTTACAAAGGATGTCAGCCTCATTGTACAGCTGGGGAAACTGAGGCACGGAGCGAGGACGTAACTTGCCCAATGTTACCCAATGGGTCAGTTGCAGAGCTCACTCCTGACTCCCAGAGTTTTGTAACCAACCGCTGCTCGCTCTCTCCAGTTTCAGCCAAGAAATCCCATACCACATACACGAAGTAATTAGCCTCATTAGCATTTCAAACATCTTCTTGCAGGAATGTTTCACCAAAGATCCCCTTAGAAGAGGCCTGGTTCCTTCCCAGGACCTTTACACACTGGTGGGTCCCCACACACACATGAGCAGAACAATGCTGCCCCACGAGAAATATGTCCCAGCTCCTAGCGGCCGTGTGGCATTCTCTCACCCTGTGACTGGACAGGTGTAAATCTGGGTGTATTATTCATTGTGAACAATACTGGATACCCCAGAATTCACTCTGTTTTGTTTGCATAGTCACAGACTGCAGCATTGGCCTAATATGCTATTAGCTGCATCGCTTGGTTGGTAATTTTCACGCAATTCATTCAATGCTATATTTTTATTCATAATATGTGATTGGCTACCTAGGCCACATGGCATTGTTCCTGCTCCTTGACTGGCTACTGAAACCTATTAAGCAGAAGAATAAAAAGTAGCCAATAAGGAGTGTTAGACCAAATAATTGTTAGTGCTACAATTGGTGAGTATTTCAGGATTCAGAAACATTACCATGGAAACCCAGTGGTCATCTGAATTCTTGCAACTAAAGAACAAATAAACATGAATAATGTTTTGAGTAGCAGAGACTTGTGATTTGGATTTATAAATTCATGAACTAGGATTTTCACAACTCAATCAGCTTTATTATAACCAGGAGAAAATTCAAAAGGCAAAATGATGACCAGAGGATTAATTCTGGGCCAGTACTAGATACACCAGCATGGTCATTCAAGCTGATGGTTCCTACAATGCTTATGAAGAATAAAAATGCCACAGAGAAAAATAAACATACTCATTTTTCCACATACTAAAATTACAAGTGTTAGCCACCTGTGAGGATGCAAACATGACTGAGCCGGAGACAAATAATGAGATGAAATTCACTAGACTATCGTAAATCTTAACAATGACTGATATGGAACCAGTGGCAAGTAACAAGATTTAGACCTTTTCCTACCTGCGTGGCAAATCCAGAGAGGGAGGGAAACATATATGTTGTGACAAAGCTCCAAGTCTGTACTTGTGGGTCCTGCGCTTCCTGGCAGATTTAGGGGCCTCAGAAACTCATCTAGGCCCCAGAGTGACCTCCCTTTCTCAGTATAATTGGCAAGAGTCACCACCTAGTGAGTTACCTTCATCACAGGCCAGTATGGAAGATGGAAAAGGGGGAGCCCGGGCCCACCCTCTACTCCGGACTCCAGCCCAGGGACCCTAATAGTATCAGCTAAGATGGCTGACCTTTTAGGCACAAAACACAATACAATTCCCTGGGCTACTTCCCCACAGCAGTCCCTGCTTCTTCAAACTCCACTTCACCCTTACTCAGGGCCTCCTTCCTTCAGTATGATATGTTGTCCTACACTCAGTC
>ML677335.1:43391833-43413189 GCA_007922305.1 Dermatemys mawii | reverse complement strand
CTGCCTTCCAGCACTCTCCTATATCCTTCTGGTCTGACTCCGTCACAATATATATATTTATTTTGGCACAGAAGCCAATTAAGAGAGAGTTGTTTGCATATATGATCTAATTGGTCAATATTGTCCCAGGACTCAATACACCCCTATGTCCCTCTGAAGGGGTAAAAAGTTGTGATTTATTGATATCACATGACTGTTTTCAGCCAATCACAACCCAGGGTTTTCTGCTATTCCAGTGATCACTATGAAAAAGTATGCCAAATTTTGGAAAACAAGCCTCAGGCAACCCCCCAAACATCAATATCATTCTTTTAAAATTTCCTGCAAATTTTATGGTGGTTTTTCTTGGCAAACAAAAACACTTCTATCAGCTTGCAGATCCAGCAGTCCCTTCTCTGGGCACAGCTTCCAGAGACTGGGTTTTTGCATCATGAGAGGTGGGGAATTGCATTCACTTCCTCAGGCAAACCATGCAACACTGTCTACCCCAAAAGTCCATTCACATCTGGTCCACTGGTCAGTACAATCCTCTGCATTTGTTCACAACATTTCCCAGTGACCACATCTAGGGTCACCAGACAGCAAATGTGAAAAATGGTGACGGGGTGGGGGGAATTAGGAGCCTCGATAAGAAAAAGACCCAAAAATCAGGACCGTCCCTATAAAATCAGGACAGCTGGTCACCCTAGTCACATCCCATCACCTCCTTCAAAGAAGAGTTACATTAAATCCTGATCCACAATAAAATAAGTAACCTTTGCATTTAATACAATGGACCCCAAAGATGCTTACACTTACTTAGGTAAGGGTTTTCAAGGCTATTGCAAGAAATTGCCATATCGGTCAAAGTGACGATGATAGTATTAACAATAACCATCTTACATTTGCTTCTTAATCTCCTGTTCCAAGGAACCCTCCATTTCTTTGCCTTCTTTCAGAACCTGAAACCAAAGAGCAAGTCAGCAGCAGGGACCTTCCCCCTTCACTGGGCAGCTAACGACCTCCAGTGAACCCCTCCTGCCTCCCTTGCCCTGGCCAGCAGCTTTGGGCTTTGCTGTGAAATAATCCAGTCCTAGGCGGGTTAGCAGCTGTACCCTCAGCACCCCCATTACGCTGCGGGGTGACTGATACACAGAGCGGCTGTGGGACCCGTTCAAGGTTGCACATTCAGCCCGTGACAGATCCCAGAACGAAACGCACCTTCCTCATCTCCCAGCCTGGTGTTCAGCCCGTGCACCCAGACCTGCCCTGGCATTACAACAGTGCACACCAGGGCTCTCTGACAGAGGTAGATCAGGTGGTGGAGACAGACATAATCCCAGTGGGGAGCTATCCAGAGGAGCCTTGTGTGGCAGAAAGGAACTGCCGGGTCCTGTTGTGGGCCAGGAGGGTGGTTTTTGTTGTTGTTGTTATTTTATGTTAGGGAGTCAGGGCAGTGGAATATGCACCAGATGGAGGTGAGGGTGCCCCAGTGCACCAGCACAGCAGCAGTAACTGGCATGCCTGCCCATCCCATCCCTGCCAGTGGGCAGTGAGTGATGTCCTCTCGCAGGCCAGCAGCATGCTCCCTTCACACCAGCAGCCCCAGGGCTCGCAGCAGCGGAGCACTGTCTTCTCACAGCTCAGCCGTACCCGCTCTGCCTCTTGGACGGGGGAGCCGGGACTCCTTCAGCACCAACATGGAAGGAGCTGCTGCTGTTGCATGCAGGCCAGGGCAACGCAGCCTGCAGCGACCATTATTTCATCCTTGTGCGGGACCACACAGGTACACTGGTAGGTGTCTGCTGTTTGCAGAAGCTACAGCCATTTAGTGGGTCAGTGAAGACTGTTGCTGAGCAGACTCGCTGTGTTGTATTTCAGAACCACATTTTCAGCTACCACAGCTATCTCTGCGCCTCATACTGGGGGACAGAGCTGTCCGGCTAGTGAACAATGCCATCTGTGACATGGGCACTATAATGTCACTCTGGAAACCAGTTTCTAACCAACTTTGATACTGGCAAAAGACTGAGGAGGAATATTTTTGTTTAATTTTGTAACTCAGGGTATGATGGGGTAAACGAGGCCTCCTGTTGGAGGCCTCAGGATCCTGCCATACCCATCCCAAGAAAGGAGCAGTAGAGGAGTCTTCCAGGCAGCCTAGAGTGACTGCAGGGGGAAGCAGCCAATCAGAGCCCTGGAGGGCTATATAAAAAGGAGCTGCAATGTAGTGCACAGGCAATTCCTTGCTGCAATTAGTAGAGTGCAGGTGGTGGTCCTGGATGACCAAACAGAACTGCAGTACCAGGGACAGCTCAGTGTGGGCAGGGACCTGGGGAACGAGAAAGAAGACCTCCTAGCTGGTTGCTGGGCCTTAATACATAACAGCCCTGAGGTAAGGGATAAGCATTAATGAAGGCTTGGGCTGTGGGGAAGTGGCCCAGGAAACTGAAAGCAGTTTGCTAAAAGGACATGGTGGCATGTGGCTGCTATTCTTGGGCCCTCTGGCTTGGGGCCCTATAGGCCACTGGGGAAGTGTCCTACAAGTGGACAGCAAAAAATTCCCAGAAGGGGATCTGAACTGAATCCAGAAGGGCCCAGAGAGAGTGGAGATATGCCTATCTCATAGAACTGGAAGGACCTTGAAAGGTCATTGAGTCCAGCCCCCTGCCTACAATAGCAAGACCAAGTGCTGTCCCCTTACAGATTTTTTTTTTTTTTACCTCTGATCCCTAAATGGTCCCCTCAAGGATTGAAGTTGCAACTTTGGGTTTAGGAGGTCAATGCTCAGACCACTGAGCTATCTGTTCCCCCAATGGTGAAACCATTGTCCCCAGGGAGGAAGCCCTGGGGTAAGGCCTGATACCAGAGCTGGAATTGTTTAAAGGCTGCAGGCAGACACATCCAACCAGAAGGGGTGCTTGCTATTACACAGGGTCCAAGGTCAGTGTCTCTCTGGACCAAGTTCACTGCTGATTCAAGTAACACATGGGGTATGGTTCTCATTGCACTGAGGCCCCTTGCACCACTCTGGCTGTGTAATGGGGCCTTTCAGTAGGTGTATGTTACCTTTACATGCACTGTAAGGCTCAGTAAAGGGGCTTCTGTGTAAATGAGAATCTGGGCTGTTGAATGTTAGTGAGTGGAGTGGGGAAGGTGTGTTGTTCATACATTCAGTGGGTGAGCAAGATGCAAGGACCAGATAAAGTAGCTCTCAGTGGGCTGTTATCCAGCAGCCATCCCACCCACCTTCTCTGGCTTGGGGAACTTCCCTAGTCTTACCTCCCTGGCCTAGGGAGCCTGGGTGGCTATGTGGAGGTGTGGGTCCTCTACCTGTCCCAGGCAGCAAGCCCCAGGGGGCAAGGACTTCTCTCTGCCACTGCAGGGCAGGTGGAGGATCTAGGGCTCCCCACAGTGCCCTGGGCTCCTCTTACCACTGCCCTGCTCTGGCTTTTGGCCAGACTGCAGGACCAGGTGGGAGAGGAAGAGTGGGGTGGGGCCATGGATGAAGGTGGAGCTCCTGTATGTGTCCCATTTTTGAAAAGGTGGTCACCCTTTCCTTGTGTCTATAATGAACTGAACCAAAGCCCAGGGTCCAAACATGCCCGAACTCTGCTGCACTTGGAAACCAGCTCTAGAGCCATAATTTGCACATGGGGCTTCCCTTCATTTCCTCCAAAGAACCCAAGCAGCTGGCCCTTTGAGGAATGAAGTTCAAGCTGCTCTAATGAGCTGGAGCATAGTTGGTAAGCTTACAAGTGAAGTCAGCCAGAGGGGTTTTGCTTACATGCTCAGGGTCTAACTGATCCCAATATTTAGCGGGGGGAAGGAATTTCCCCAAGGTTAGATTGGTAGAGACCCTGCGGGGTTTTCACCTTCCTCTGCAGCATGGGTCACTTGCTGGTTTGCACTAGAGTAAATGGTGGATTCTCTGTAACTTAAGTCTTTAAATCAAGACTTAGTAACTCAGCCAGAGGTTACGGGCCTACTCCAGGAGTGGATGGGCGAAGTTCTCTGGCCTGCAATACGCAGGAGGTCAGACAAGATCATGATGGTCCCTTCTGGTCTGACAGTTTATGAGAGCAAGAGCTAAGGTCGTTCTGCATCTCACAGCTGCCTTCAGCCCTCCTCTGCAAGGCAGTGCAGGCAGGGGCCCTGTGACTCTCTCCCTCTTGGTAATTGAGAGTGACAGAGGTGTGAAGGAGAGCAGAGAGCCTTCAGCGGTGCACTGCTCGCACAACATGCTTTGTAGAAACATTTGAGCTGAACAACAAATGCACTAAGGATATCAGCACTGGCTGTGGGGCAGTCAGGGTTGGAAAGAGATGACCAGTGTTAACCTCTCATATGAACCAGGGAATACATCAGTCCAGGGTCCTACTAGAGTTTGGCATAGAGGACGTTACTATCTGCTAAGTTACCTTGAGCCAGCTGGATGGCAAAGGAATTGAAGATATTCCTGAACTATTATGTGGGCTCAAAGGGAAGTTCCCGCAAGCAGTGCCCTGGCCTATTGCAAGCACATGGAGAGGCCCTAAGCATGGTGCTCCACAGACTGAACTGAGAGGAGTTTGGTGCAGACCTACCTGGGATGTGCTGTCTACTTGCAGAAGAACAGCCAAGCTGATGCCAATGAGGAGCCTGGAAGGAGAAGGATAATTGTGGCAAAACAAATCCATTGGTGCAGCACCTGCCGAATGGCTGTGTCTGTCTGTCTGCTCCACTAAACAGGTTCAGGAGTTCTGGGGCTGTTGCTGTTCCTAGCAGAGTTCCCGAGGATGGCTGACAATGTGAACTCCCCACCTGTGTCTGGGGAGACTGGCTCTCTGAGAGAGGTTTACTATATGGACAACTCCACAGTGAAGGTTGTGTTGAGTTTCCACTTTGAAGCGGGGTGACCCTCTGTCTGCGTATGGTTGGGAGGGAAGATGGACTCTAATAACTGATGTAACTCTAGTAAGTAGTTGGTGAGTTGCTATTCCTCTGAAATGGGCCCTTTGGGAAAACTGTTCTGGCATGTCAACCCACTTTCATGTCCAGCTAGCTCAGGGGTGGGCAAACTTTTTGGCCCGAGGGCCACACGGGGGTTCAAAATTTTGCGGAGGGACGGATAGGGAAGACTGTGCCTCCCCAAACAGCCTGGCCCTGCCCCCATCTGACCCCCACCCACTTCCTGCCCCCTGACTGCCCCCTCAGAGCCCCGACCCATCCAATCCCCCATCATTGTCCCATGATTGCCCTCTCTGGAGACCCCCCACCCTAACTGCCACCGAGGACCCCCACACTGTACCTAAGCCCCCTGCTCCTTGTCCCCTGATCGTCCCTTCTGGAGACCCACCACTCTAAGCGCCCCCCCAGGTCCCCACCCCCTATCTAAGCCCCCCTGCTCTTTGTTCCATTACTGCCCCCTCCCCAAACCCCCCCCCCCCCAACCCCCCCCCCAACCCCCCCCACACATTTCTTGCTCAGCTGAGCGGGGGGCCCTGTGTCTGGCTGTTCTTGGCTTGGCCCCCGCCTGGGACCGCAGGGCCTCGCGGCTCCTCGAGCTAGGCCTGGCACGCCAGACAGGAACTCGGGGCCCACGGCTCCACCCAGCACCCCAGACGGGCACGCGGGGCCCCGCGGCTCCACCCAGCACCTGGGGAGGGGAGCATGGGGTGCTGCGGTTCCCTGCAGCTCAGCCTGGCCCCTGGGCAGGGATTGTGGCTCCCATGGCTTGGCCGCCACCCGGGGGCGGGGAGCGCGAGGCCCTGCAGCTCCATGCAGCTCGGCCTGGCACCCAGGAGGGGGAGCGCGGGCCCCTGCAGCTCAGCCCAGCACCCGGGGTAGGGAGTGCAGGGCCCCACAGCTTGGCTGCGAACCCAGGGTGGGGAGCACGGGACCCCGCAGCTCCCTGCGGCTCGGCCCAGCACCCGGGGAGGGGAGCGTGGGCCCCCGTGGCTTGGCTGGGAACCCAGGGTGGGGAGCGCAGGGCACCGTGGCTCCCTGCAGCTCAGCCCAGCACCCCAGGCAGGAGGGCAAGGCCCGGGCTACTCCCTTGCCCGACCCCTGGGCGGGGAGGAGGCGGGCCACTGGCACCGCTCTCCCTGCTCAGCTGGCGGGGTGGATAAAAATGGCCAGCGGGCCACATGTGGCCCGCGGGCTGTAGTTTGCCCACCCCTGCACTAGCTAAAAAAGCATAGCCATGCCCCTGCCCCCGCCCCCTCAATCTCCAGAGACTGCAAACTGCTCAAACACAGGGTGACCACCCTGGGGGAACAGTTGAGGGTGAACCCTCGGGGAAGCAGTTTGTGGAGATCACCATGGGGAAGCTGTTTAGGGGGGCAACCCAGGGGACTGAGGATTAGGGGGACCACCTGGGGGGGGGGGCGGGAATGACAGGAATCCTGTAGAAAAATTAGTCTGTGATCCTGTCATTAAAGATTGTTTAAGGTTACATGTCAGCTTTCATTCTGGCATCTCCTAGCTTTTCAGAGCCTGGCTCTACAGCCTTAATTCCTTGCGCTTTGTTTTTCATGACCAGGGCTGGATAGTGCAAGGTGGAGTCAGGTGTTCACCAGGTGACAGCGTGACCCAGCCCCTCGGCCTCTGCCTAAGCCAGTGCCTGTTTAAAGTCTAATGTTGGTGTTAGGTGAGCTCTAACATTGCAGAATGGAAGTCCCCTAACCCAGTCCGTTCAGAGCACAGTCCCATTCCTGATTAAATGGACAGGGCCGGAGAGATTGGCAAGCTGGCCTAAGTTAACTCTGATGTCCCCTCATATAGATGCCACCCACTGTTACTAAAATGGATGAACTCCCCTGTATGGCAGGAGCTTAGCAGTGGCAACTGAAGGCACAACAGTGTAAAATGGCTTCTGTTGCCCCAAGGGAGGTGGGGGTCAGAGGGGCCTGGCAGAGGCTGGTTGCCCTAGGCAATACCACTAGCCACGTGGCTGGCAAGTGTTCGTGTTGCTGCCGCTGCTAAAGGTGCTAGTCCTCCCAGCAGCTTGGCAGAGGGAGTCCGGAGGCCAAGGGAGAGTCCAGCCATGAGCTAAGCTCCACGCTGTGGGAGGTGGCAGTGTTTCTAATGAGAGCTCTGTCAGAGAGGGGGAGCCTTTGCCATGGGCGTGGCTGCATGAGTTCCACACCTGCCCTTTGTAACTGCAGACGCAACAGGGTGCCAGTCACCTGAACAAAGTGCCAAAGCAGCTGGCTGGCTGAGGGTGGGGGTATGCCCATGGCCCAGGTACACGGCTCCTGTCTCTGCTGTAGGAATGGCTGCAGGGCCTGCCAATGGCTGCATAGCCCAGCTGCCAGACAGGGATGTTGGATGGCAATGGCACTTGCCAGAGCCTTGCCATTGGTTGCCTTGCAGATTCAGGGACACACATTTGCCCAGGTGCTAATGACCCTCTCCAGTGTAAGGGAGATGGGCCAGAGCAGCAAAGTACCCCCAGTTCAGGGCCCCTCTCCAATTACCACCAGGGCACCTGCCTGTACATGTGCCACCAGGGGAAGTGGGCTGTGCTGTTCCCTACTGGAGCTGGGGGGGGGGGCGGGGAGGGGGCAGAGAGGCACATTCCCACTGAGCCTGGCCCTAGATGCTTCATGGGACTGAGCCACAGGGTAGAGATGGTGACACTGCAATAGAAGCTGTCAGGCTGCAGGACACTGGGCACCAGCAGCTCTGCAAATCGGCAGGTAACTAATTGCTGCTCAGCTGTCAGTGTCCGCTCATCCTATCCCCCCTCCACCGACTGAGCACACACATCCCCAGAGGGGCAGATGAGGGACATGGGAGTATGGAGTCTGCTGTGAGCGGTCTTGGCTCTCTGAGACAAGCCCCCCGAGGGAGCAACTTGCCTGGGCCTGGCATCAGTGTTGGAGGCTAGGACCAGAAGGGCCCATTCTGATCCTCCTGTGTGAGCTCCTACAAGCTAAGGGCTTGCTGCAGGGGTCACAGGGTGGGCTTGGGGGAGGACTGCTGTCACCCAGGCCCGCTACCACCTTGTTGTGGAACCCGGCTCTAAGCAGGGCTAGAGGCAAGGCAGGGGTGGGGCTGGGAGGCCCTGTATAAACTCGGTGGGGCTGTGGGGAAGACACTGAATTAATGTGGGGCTGAGAGTGCCTGGGCTGGCTGCTGGGCAGGCGTGGGGCTAAGGGAGGGCACAGCTGGACTCAGGGACACACTGACCCCATCCACAGCCCTGCTGGGTGTCAGCCGATCTCAGGAGAGGGCCCGAGATCACATCCTGCGCAGCATGGGGAGGGAGAACTGGTGATGTTGTGACCATCTCACACACACACACACACACACACACACACACTTCATCATTAACAAATCACCTAATTTTGGGGGCCTGGCTTGTGATTTCTGAGTTCTTGGGGCAGGGGCTGCTATGGCCATGGGGGAATTGTGGCTAATTGGGCTGAGGCTCCGCCCAGCCCTGTGTGCCAGAGAGACATCACACCCGCTGTTCCCCTGGCCAATACAACAGAGCCCATTCACCAGCCCAGTGGTGGCCATTCTTCAGCTGCCTTGCTCCACACTGGCACCACGCAGGAAGGAAGGGAAGGGTCTTACCAGGCCATGTCTGTTTTCAGTGCAGCAGCACGAACAGGACTCCGGTGGCTGGGGCTGATGTGTGGCGGCCGCTTGCTGCTTCCTGCCTTTTACGGCACTGCGGGCTCTGCAGACTGTCCAGAGTCCAGGAGCTGATTACAGGCCCTGATCTGTGAGTGCTGAGCTCTCTCCGCTCCCAGGAAGGGATGGGGGCTGGAGGTGCAGAAGCCTCTTCGCAGGCACATAGCACTGAGCAGGATCCAGCCTTCTACCCTTTGCCCCTTGGGCTGGGCTCTGCACAGGGGCCTATTCTGATCCCCATGGATATTCTTCCCGACACCCTGTGCAACTGCTTGCTCCTTCGCTCATAGCCACTCGTTGGTAGAGTCAGCAATACTGCGCAGAGGGGCCCAAGGCAGGGGAGGGCAGTGGCTGGCTCACAAGAAGGCAGCTGCCTCTGCAGAGAGCCCCGGTTAAAAAGGAAGGGCCCACTCCCACTGTCAGGCCAGGCTGTGCACAGGGCGCTCCCCCACTTAAACAGGCCACTGGCCTGGGGATCTGCTGCGTGGCTCGAAGAGCAGAGCTGGGCCTGGGCAGCTGGCTGTGTATGTGAAGATGGGAAGGAGATGCAGTTTTGCTTCTATTAATTATTCCCCAATTTGCATCTCTTCATGAAGAGCAATTTTCTCACTTCACAAGAAGTGAGGGGTAGATTTTTCTGGCTGTCCAGTAAGCATTGCACACACTGCAGGGCAAGATGGGGCACTGGTTTGAAAGGGGCAATGGTCACATTGTCATGGAATAATCTGATCTGGGGATAGGGATGTGGGGGATAGAAGATGTGTGGGAGAGGAAAGGGGGCAGAAGCAGGGGAGGGAGCAGGCACTAGGGGGAAGGGATAGCAGCAGGAGAGGGGGTAGGGGCAGAAGGGAATTAGGGCAAAAGGGAAAGATTAGCATGTGATCATGTAATTCCAGACTGTCTCATAATGCATCTGCACAAGGGGGCAGAGTTGAGGTTGCACAGACAATCTTAAACCTGGCGTTTGCTACCTTCTTGGAGCTGGAGTCTGCTACTTTAATAATGTTCTTTAACATCTTTTAAAATAATAAGCTGATGTTTGTGGAGTAATAGTTTCATTGGGTCTTGAGAGGACATTCCTGGCATCCTGGTTTTGCAGCCCTGGGTTGCTAATGGGACATGGCTGCTCTAGGTGATAGCATGGACTGGGACCACGGAGTCAGGATTCAGTGACTGGTCGGGGCTGCTCTTTGTTTCCTGTACTCATTTCTTCCCCAACCCCCACCCTGTGAGTGTGGCTTTGCTGATTGACATGGGGAGTCTTGGGAGGGATTGAAATTTTCCATGGAAGAGGAAGTTTTGAAGAAGGCAGGTGCTTTGATTAAGCACAGTGCAGTGGAGTGTTGCAGAAGAGCGGTGTGTAACTAGTGTGATGGAGTGCAGTGGCATCATATCGTGTATGGTATCAGAGGTGGGATAGAGCACAATAGGGTGTGAGAGGGTGCACTGGAGTACCCAGATTCTGGATGATTCCAACAACAGGAATCTGCGGATCCTGACAGTGTTGGAGGTTTGTCCCAGCCAGCTCTTTGTGATTAGTTAAGGATTGCTTTCCTGCTGAAAAGCCCCAGTTATCCTGCCTGGGAGCAGAGAGAAGGCAACCAACTGGACATCAAGAAAGAGAATGACGGACAATCACAGCAAGTGACTGGCCAGCTGTTCCTGAGTGACCGTTAGGGCTGGTCCTCACTAGGGCGGGGGATCCACTGTAGATACACAATTTCAGCTACGTTAATAACGTAGCTGAAATTGTGTATCTACAGCCGACTTACCTGCCATCCTCACGGTAGCAGCGGTCAGCGGCACGCTCCCCCATAACTCCAGTTTGCGCCTTTTGGCGAGCTAGAGTTACGGAGTCGATGGGGGCGCCACTGGCGATGGATTTATCGAGTCTTGACTAGACGCGATAAATCGATCACCATAAGATCGATCTCTCCCCGCGCTAGTGAAGACAAGCCCTATGTCTGGTAAGAATCCCGTTGAGCTGAATAGACTGCCAGCAAATAGGCTTGGTTAGCACATGATCGGGGACCCCCAGGCCAGACAGCATCCTTATGGCAGTTTGCTCATTTGCCAGCTCCTCTTGAGGGGCACAGACGGCACCAGCGCAGGAAGTTTTAGCTCATTATTAGCCATGCAGAGAAGGAACTGCTCAGCACCACAGTCCTCGTTCCTCATCTGAGGCGATGATGAACAATGTGTCTGCATTTGCGGCCGGCCTTGCTGCACGTCGCACACGTCATGTTGTGCGTGCAATGACCGCGCCGTTTGATTGCTCTGCACTGGCTTCCTACAAAGAGCAACATTGATTGTCAATAACGTTCTCCAGCCAGGATGCCATCTTTCTAGTTAAAGCTGCCCCATGAATATTTTATGAACTGTGCTAACCAAAGGGGATGGAGAGATTAACTGGAAAGCTTGAGAATTTGATCAAATAATATAATATGCCTGTGACCGTACTTCAAACACTGCTTAACCTCAGGGTAGCTGCGCATAAATATCTGCAAAGAAATCGCAGTTCCTGTTTACTGCACGTTTCAATATTTATATTTAGCTGCTAACAGCCGTAATGTTTCAGGATTTAAAAATATCAGACTTTGTATTCTGGAGAGATGAATGACTATAATAAAGTTGCAGTTATGAAACGTTATTGGTATTTTTATATAGTCTAGAGGCATCATAAGTGACTCCATAGTTAAGGTTGAATTGAGATTTGCACTTCAAGCAGGAGATGCACTGTATTTGTTGCACAAAATAAAGACATTTATTTCCCCCAAATTTACAGCACATAATCCAAGAGTAAAGACTATATTTTCTAAGACTACTCAAGTGAATCTGTTAGTTTAGTTTCTGAGTAAAAATTAAATAAAAAGAGCCCTTTAAGACTGACTTTTTTAAAAAAAAAAAAACAGTCCCTAAAGAGGCAAAAATTCTTCATCTGTCACAAACAGCCAGGCCAGGATCCTACAAAGATCTATGAACCTAGTTAATTTTACCCTCTGATAGTCCCACTGATTTCAACAGGACAACTCATGGAGGGGAAGTCCTGCCCCACTGAAGTTGGTGATGAAACTCCCATAAGTCTTTGCAGGAGCAGATCCACAATCATTGCTGGCACAAGCCATAAGTTTCTTTTGAAGAAAATGAGCTGTGACTAAAGCTGGTTGGAAAACATTTTGTAATGAAAAATATTGAAACTTCATTTATTTCCATTGCACTGTGTAGGAAATAGAGCTGTTTTTGTTTTGTTTTTTTAAAAAAAATTGTAGTGAACTTTTTAAAATAAAAATATTTATTTATTGAAATAACAAACAGCATGGAGTCTGGTAGCACCTTAAAGACCAACCAATTTATTTGGGCATAAGCTTTCATGGGTAAAAAAAACCACTTCAGAGGAATGGAGTGAAAGTTGCGGATACAGGCATATTCACTCCATGCATCTGAAGTGGGTTTTTATCCACGGAAGCTTATGCCCAAATAAATCTTAGTCTTTAAGCTGCTACCAGACTCCGTTGTTTTTGCGGATATACGCTAACATGGTTCTCCCTCTTATTATAACATTGTTTATAGGAAAAATGTGGCTTTCAGTAACCATATAGAGAATGTGTTTGTACAAAAATTTCAATAAATACAATGAAATTTTTTTTTAAAAAAAAAAAGCTATTTACATGTGGACAATTTCCAATAGTCTAGTTGTAACCAAACCAATCTATTAATGATTTCTGTATGCCAGGAGCGGGCAAACTATGGCCGGCGGGCCACATCCGGCCCGCAGGCTAATTCTGTCTGGCCCCCTGAGCTCCCGGCTGGGGAGGCCAGCTCCTCCCCCACTGTTTCCCCCTCCTCCCCACATTCTCAGTGCTCCATGTGAGCAGCGCTCTGGGGGGCGGGTCATTGCGGCAGCATGTCTGGCTCCAGGCCAGACACGCTGTTCTGAGCGGCATGGTAAGGGGGGTGGGGGTTGGATAAGGGCCAGAGGGTCTCGGGAGGTGGTCAGGGAATGAGGGGTTTGGATAGGGCATAGGAGTCCCAGCGGGCCTGTCAGGGGGTGGGGGTGTGGCTAGGGGTTGGGGCAGTCTGGGGACAGGGAGCAGGAGGGTTGGATGGGGGAGGGTCTTGGTTAGGGGGTGGGAGTCTCTGGAAGGAGTAGTCAGGGGACAAGGAGTAGGGGTGTGTGGATGGGTTGGAGGTTCTGAGGGGGGCAGGAAGTGGGTGGGGGTCAGATAGGGGGCAGGGCCAGGCTGTTAGGGAAGGCTGTGCCTCCCCAATCTGTCCCTCCATACAATTTTGAACCCTGATGCGGCCCTCGGACCAAAAAGTTTGCCCACCCCTGTTTGTATGCAGTTGCTGTGATTTATAATCAGGGCCACGTCAATAGTTCAGGTCAATCTTAAGCAGTGTCATTGCTTGTGACCTCAGAAGTTGCTCAGCCAAACCTTACAGTTCTTCTCCAGTTAATTTACGTGCTTCCCCCTTCACTCACTTGTATGCTGCAGGGCGTGTGGCAAGGAGAGGCCCCATGACAAGCCAAAGGACCCAAAGTTCCAAATGGAAGACGTCCTGTGCCAGTGGGTTCAGAAGCTCCTAAATGAGGCCAGACAACAGCCCTGTGTGCAATCGCTTTAACGTCAGCTAAGCTTTCACAGCATTGCAATCAATGTAATGTTTTCACAGTGCAAACAGAGCCAGACATCATGGGTTAAACATTTATATGCCCAATGGCATAATGCAGAGCAACTAAAACGTGAAAAAAATCTGACCTTTTACGATTCTGCAGATCACTCCTCCCTCCCCATGTGCAGAGCTGGTGTCAAATGCAAACCAGCCACAGCAACCACCAGCTTTACCTGATCCCAAGTCACAGCAGATCACTGTGCCTCAGCCCAGCCTTCATTGTCTTGCCTTGGCCCGTAACATTTCCAATGTTCCTTTCACAATTCCTTAGTCCCTCTAAGCACACAGCTATTTTTAACTCCTATTTAACCAATTTGCCCTCTCTGTCATCAGCTACTGTATGCAGTGTACATGCTTATTGTTCCTGCAGACTGGGAGCATCTGGATCTGACTGTTTGGATAAGGACAAAAAACGGATGGAACAGAATGGAATGCTCACATTTCGATTTCAAAGGCTGGCTAGCAACCTCCCTCCTTAGATAACTGAGGCCTTTCAGGTAGTTTACTCATGGCACGCCTTCATTTTAGAGTGTGCATTTGTTTGTCCTTATTAACTTTACCCAGCGTCCTTCCAATTGGAACATGTTGTTTAATTAACCCTTGAGTATGTGGAAGGTGTATGTTACAATGGCCTGGAACTTTCCAGTCTGAAATTCAGAGTGAATATCAGGCTTCTGTTTCAACTCCAGCATTTCATTTTAGAAATGATCAATTTTCAAATGAAACATCTGAAATAACCTCAAGCTTCCATGCAACGAACTCTCCCAGTGCCTGACCTCTCGCATCACAACGTCCACTGCCCCATGTGACTATGGGAGGTTGGTGTCCTGCTGGGCTGCAGTCTCACCAGTCAGCTCCCAGTGCACCATCGTATCCAAACCTGACCCCCCCCCCCACCCAGTTCAGCCCGCTGCCTAGACCTGAAGCTCCAGCTTACACATAGTGCTGATCCAGATGTGGGTGTTTGTCCTTTTGTTGCTTTCTCCTCGTATTGCCCAGGATGTTACTTTCCATTCTGGTTTCTAGTCACGTTGCTTGCAGCACAACTGGAAAGTGCTCCGATGTGACTGCACTTAGCATGGTACAAGAAACTATCTAGAGGAGAACGGAGTCTAGACTAGCCTGTGATAAACAAAGCATGACGTTTTGCAACTAAACATACTGAATGTAGTTCAGATCCGGAAAGTTTCCCAAAAGTTCATTTGTTGTTGTTGCTGTTCTCCTCCCTGTTTCAGACAGAATGGAGAAAACAGGTGCAATATAATATGAGCTGGGTAACTGATTGCATGGCAGCAATCTAATGAGGGATACTCAGTGCAACCCATTTGCAAACAGTTCCCATCTGGTGAAAGCAATTGGATGAAACTTCCTGGGGAATCCTCGCAAATGATGAAGCTGGTTGCAGGAACCAGGGCCATCCCCTGAGCCATTTGGAGCCCAAGAAAGGGACTCTAGTCAGGCGGGTTATTTTTTTTGAAAGGTGTGTTGGGATCAGCTCCATTTCCATGCTTCCTTTGCCTGTGGTTTGCCCATGTGTTGTACTGTGATTGTGGGGTTCACCGTCTCTGTTCAGAGCTTTTGGGGGCCATTCTGTGGCAGAGGAAAGCTGCGGCTACTTCCGTCTGGGAGCAGGGCTCCGTAGTCCAAAGGTCCGCCATCTCCTCTGGGTACACGGCTGCTGGCAGTCCTGGCACCTCCTCTCTGTGGACAGTCTCCTACGGGCACAGCATGTTGCACAATGCAATTTTGGCTCCAGAGTTCTGCAGCAGGCTGGAGACCTCTACCTTCTGCCCAGGCTCCAACCCGACTGAGCTGCAGGGCCTGCGCTTTATACTTCTTGCCATGCCCCTCCGCTTCTGGCATAGTGGGTGGGGCTGATTTGGGTCCACCCACCATGGAGTGGTGTGGTCCCTCCCTCTCAGGTTCAGATGGATGCCACTCTGCTTCAGTACAAGAGACCTTGGTTTAAAAAAAATAGCATTTATTTTAAAGTTGAAAGTTTATTCATTAAACATAAGAAATTAACAGGTTTTTATACTGAAATAGAATAAATATCATTAATAGGCTTTAATGAAATTTGTTTTGTGTAATCACTTTGTTTTTGGAGGCAAAATATTAAAGGATTTTTTGTTAACTCTTTCCTGTTCATCACAAAAAGTTAATTTTCCTGCCAGTCCTGATGGGTGAAGGGTATTTGTCTCCTGTTTCTAACACCTAGACTGATACAAGTTGGAGGAGATACAAGATAGAAAAGGTGGGAGCAGCAGGGCTTTCCGGGATGCTGTTGGAGTGCTGGGCTGGTGCAAATAGACACTCTGGCTGGTGGGTCAACTATGACACCTACTGCCTGGACTCTGGTTCATGTCCCAACTAGGAATGTTCTTGGGTTGGTTTTCTGGGATTTTTTTTTAGAGAGGGCATTGACTGTGGTCCTCTCAGCTGGCTGGGCTGATGCAGTGTAGCTGATTTCCAGAGATGTTGAAAAGGTGAGAGAGAGAGGCTGGGAGGAAGGAAGGTGTTGGGCAGAAAGTAACCCAAGGGAAGGGAAGTAGAACAGGCTCTCTGTGTGTGTCTGTAGTGTTGGCACTTAGTCCTCACCAACTGGGGGACACTGGATGCCCTGATCATATGACGACTTTTACAGCTCACAGGTGAAAAACCAAGTTCCTTGAAGAGCAAGGCCTGTTGGCATTCTTCTCTGGAAGAAAGTCCTCTGGCCTATTGCTCCTTCTGGCCAGAGTCAGGGAAGATGAAGTGGGAAAAGATGAGCTGGGATGCACTGGGAAGATCAGAAAAGATGGGTTTATTTCAGTCTCCTTGTTAAGAACCCCAAAAGGGCCCAACCACATAGTTCACCCCCTGGTGACTTTGTCCAGTACCACTGGCTAGAAAATGGGAATTGTTTAGCAGAACATTCTGACAAAAATGGAAAAAAGTCAAAATTGCTCATAGAAAATATTTGTCACGTGGTGGGACCTACATAATTACACTGACCTTGCAAACAACATGGGGAAACAGCTTTTCAGAAAACAAAAGCTTACATTTTTTTTTATTTGCAAATACCACTGCAGTGGCTCATGGGAGTTGTAGTCTCCACATTCTCCTCTATGGGCTTGGCTCCACAGCTGAACTACATCTCCCATAAGGCACGGTGATCTCTGCTCATGGTTTGTCACCAGGGTTCAACATAGGTGTGTGGTGGCCATAGTGCCATGTTCTTGTACTTCTCACTGCTCAGGTGTGCACTGTGGCTCACACTCAACATTTCTGACCTGGTGCTGTGTGGTATTTTGACATACTGGCCGTTGTACAGAATCCCAGCACACACAGAAGTCTCCTAGCATGCTATGCCTAGAGGTGCTGAGCTGTGTCTAGGAGAAGGTCATTTTGGGGTTCATGGCTGAGCTGGTTCCATTCTGTTTCAGAGATGGGCAGCACTTGGGTCAGGTCAAATCAGACAGCTAAAGAATTTGAATTAAAAATGTATATAGTGAACACTCACCGTGCATATTTTTCAGGAGTGTTAGTGTGTGGGGATGACAGGTCAGAGGTGGGGAGATGAAGGTGGAGAGAAAGTAGTATTGTGGAGAGAAAACAGGCTAGTGCATGATGGGCAAAGAAGAGATTCATAGGCACTATGGCCAAAAGGATCCATTCTGATCACTCAGGGTACATCTACATTGCAATTACACACCCGTGGCTGGCCTGTGATAGCTGGCTCGGGCTAAGGGGCTGTGTAACTGCCATGCAAATATTGTGGCTCAGGGTGGAGCGCAGGCTCTAGGACCCTGTGAGGAGGGAAAGTCCCAGAGCTCAAGCTGCAGCCCAAGCCCAAACAGCTAAACCACAATTAAACAGGCCAGAGTCAGCTGGCATGGGCCAGCCATGGGTGTCTAGCTGCAGTGAAGACCTACTCTTAGTCTCATCTTGCTAGGCCGGGCCAGAAGGCTGCAGCCAGGGACACCAGCATCCCATCCAAGCACTAATGGCTGAGCTAAAACAGGCCTTCTGGAGTGGCTCACTATCCAAGCACAGTCAGATTTATTGCTAGATAGATGACGCTAAGGTTAGCAGCATCCATTCAGTGAGCTCTGTTGAGGGCTGGAAGCCCTCACAGCCCTGCTCTTTGCCTTGCTTCCAGCTCTGGAGCAGTGAGCAGGGATACTGCTTTGGCTCAAGAGGCAGCAGTGTGTACTGGGGCGGGGATGAAGAGCTGGGTGCAAACACCTTGGATGGCACAGGGAGGGGCAGGAAAAGGGGGACGGGGCTATCGCACACGATGGAACTTCTGGGCGGTTTCAGTTTAGTTTTCTTTTACAAATCTACACAGACCTGTGTTTAAAGCATTGTTAAGGTGGCCAAGTCCGGCCCCAACCACTGCTTCCAGGGAGGTTTGGCAGCGCTGCAGCCCCCAGCTCAGCCCCTGAGTGAGAGCCGCAGGGGGATTCATTTGCCCCATTTCTGGCATAGGTTCAGTTTTCTTCTGAGCCCCAGGAATAAGGGGGTGACGCGCAGAGTGCTGGGCAGGGACAGAGCTGTATACCCTGGCCCCAGTCACACAGCAGGGTAAATCGCTCTACCCCAGGACCAACGAGGTCCATCTCCGTGGGCCCCAGGTGCACAGTCGGCTCCCTGGGGAGCTGCGCTGCCGCAGGACCCCAGTCCAGCAAAGCAGTGGATTGTGCACTCTGCTATCAGCAGCCAGTAGCAGGGCTGCTTCCGCACTGAGGCCCTTTGCGAGGTTGGGGAAGAGAAAGGGACCATGGAGCAGCATGAGCGCAGAGGACACAGTGAACGCCCCAGGTTGGTGTGGCCATGCAGTGAGGACTCATTGCCACCCTCTGGAAGCATGATGCCACCCAGAGCCTCCCTGGACACAGGCTGAGCGGGCGCACGCCACTACCATTCAGGAGATGTAGGACAAAACCTGCCCTGCAGTGCCATGGCCCAGCTCCTGCCCAGCTCTGTCCAGGAGAGGGCAGGCTGCACTTGCCTGTGCCGGGGGTGCACAGGGACGAGGATGGCGCTTTGTACCCACCCCTCCTGGTGGGAGCTGCCCAGTCGTCACTCACGGTTGTCAGAATCCTTCAGGGAAGGGCAGGAAGGCAGCATCCAGCCCTGGGGACAGCCCTAGGATCACTCTGAAGACCAAGCCCCCAGCACCTGCCCCTGGTTGATGCAGGAGACCAGTCACAGCTGGGAGTGACAGCTGTCTGGGGCTCTCAAGGGGCTCCTGCTTCAGGTCCTCAGCTGGCAGGGAGCCAGCAGGGGCTGTGAGCAGCTGTGCTCTTAAAGCGCCAGGCTGCTCCTTGAAGCTTTCGAATTCTTCCCACAGCCCTGGAATACATCGCCTAGGTAACCAGTCTTAACCAGCCAGCCTGCTTTCACCCCAGCAGAGCATTTACAGGCAGAATCCTTGCAGGGAGAACAGCAGCGTTTTCCTCCACGTAAGTGATTTCTGAATCCTTCCTAGCAGGCCGGCAGGGGTGGTGGGAACGGTCCCTGCAGAGCTGGGGTGCTGTGTCGGTTGCATGTTAATTATATAGGTGGGGATTGGCATGGTACCCCAGGTGACTTTCTCTGTCCTTTGCCTTTGCATCTAGCTGGAGGAGACAGGAGTGGCATATGGCTGGGTTTGGGGGCTGGGAGGGAGGCAGTGTAGATCCGGGCAGCAGCCTGGACAATACGGGCTGAGGGCTGGGAAATGATGTTGACGCATCCAGACTTCACCTACCGAACCCATGGAGGAACTGTGGCACCTTTGCCTTTCAAGGACTAAAGGGAATTCCCTGCCTCCCACAGCAAGCTGCTGTTGCAACAGCACACGGGAACACAAGATGGTGTGGAAATGGCCCACAGCAGAATAGTTGCTTTTTCTTTCCATTGTCCTGGCTGGTGTTCTCACAGTGCCACTCACAGGATTATAAACATGGCTCTGTCAAACTTCTCCATGCACTGGCGTCCAGCACACAGTGCTTTCAGCTTCCGCCCTTGCAGAGCTCAGAGACACAAAGAGCTGGGGATATTGGAACTGATCAGATGAACCTGGATTTTCCTTCTCAGTGGCAGTCCGCACTGAAACGCCGGCCGGCTGGTCTTTCTGCTCGCTGTGGCAGACTGCATCTCTGAGCAGCAGCCACTTTGCTACAGGCAATGAAATTGGTGCTATTTTCCCTTTCTTAGCCAAAGGTTCAACCCCTCCCCCGGGTTAATGGCTCTGGGCTCCGGGACTGCGGCATGGGCTTGTGTGTGTGGTTCACTCAGGCGTTGTACGCCTAGCTGATGAAATGCAGAACGCCGACAGACATCTGCACATGGGCTTTGTGTGCTTGCGCAGGAAAAGGCATTCGCTGTACTTCTACCTCTTCCCCTCTGCAGTAAGCAGCCACCGGGGCTCTGTGTCCCCACCAGAACGGCTATGGCTGGGGAGCATCTTCATCGCTTCACGTCATTATTGCCAAACCGCGATTCCTATTTTTAGGCGCTTTGCTTCCCTGCCTCTCCTTTCGCTAGCGTGATGGGTCTCAGAAATAACCAGAGCCTCGTTTGCATCATGGGCGCGGGGCTGGGCCTTACTCACACAGCAGATGTGGGAGGTTCGCCCGAAGCAGCACATTTAGCTTGTTTCCAGCCAGTCACTCGCAAAGGAATCCATAGGAGAGGTGTCAAGCCCAGTCTGTCAGCCCAAAGCAAGTTTGCCAGGAACTCTGTCTCTGTTCTGTCCCTTCTCAGCCATTGTGTTAGGTTTGGACAAGTACTTTGGTAGCATCAAATGGGGAAAAAACAAGCAAGCATAGTGCAGCACCATGCAGGTGCGTGGAAGGCTAGCATTATAACTGCCCCTCTCGGGGTCCCCCTGGAGTTGGGTTCTGGGCCCTTTGTCACTGGCTTAGCATTGGAAGAGGGCCAGTAAATGTTTCCCAAGTGTTCTAGAGAGCACGGGCTGTGTGTCTTCCAGAGGACAGGTGTCACATACAGGTGGATACAAACCTTTAATTTATTCATGAGATTTTGGAAAATCCTTTGGCCTGGCCAGAGGCTCCAGGATCCAGGGGTTGTCTGATAATGGTGCATGTCTGCTCACCTCTAAGCAGCCACACCGGCTGGCCAATCGGATACCTGGACACCCAGGGCCCCCTGTTGCCTAGGAGCCACCACAGCCTGCATTATTCACAAGCATGTGCTACGCACAGTGGCACAGTGACTGACGGTTGTTGTGATGCAAAGGATGCACCTAGGCCAGGCCTTTCCTGCTGGGACAGTTAGGGAGCAGACTTGCCTGATGCCAAAGCAATTGATCACACTTGTAACTTTCCTTGGAAAAGAGCCTGTTGGACCAATTTCATCCCAGGTGTAATTCCTTTGAATCCCATCTGTGGCTTTCCCCAGGGGGGGAGATTTGTGGACTGCTCTGTGTAGAATAGCCAAAGATATCAGCCAGGGCAGCCTTGAATTGGCTGAAAACATGGCAGTGCCCTAGAGAATGCCAGTTTCCCAGGGCATGCCCTCCTCTGTCCTTCCTTCCGGGGAGTGGGTGGGGGTGTTCCCTGCCCGTTGCAATCAGCTTCCTGCACTGCTGCATTACTCATGTTGCTAGCGAGCCCTAACTGGCAAAATCCAGCAGTGGTGTGGCATTGTAACTGTACCCCGCTTGGCCGCTGTCACCTTCGCTCACCACTCGTGTCCCCTCGTCTGGACGAGGGCTCTGCTGCACCGACCCACGGACTTTGCAGCTGCTGATCACCTGCACCCAGAGAAGCCGGCTGTGCTGGCCGAGCAGCCTGGGCGAGAGCTGTGAAGGAAAGCGTGGCAGTCTATAGGAGACCACAGAGCTCACGCCCTACAGCCAGGGCTCCCGATCCCACCTCTGGCGCTCACTCTGGCTTTGGTCAGATCACGGAGCCCTCAGTTCCTCCTATATAAACGAATATGCAGGGCCGGATTTCCAATTAGGCACACTAGGCCCGTGTCTCGGGGCACCAGCATTCTAGGGGTGCCTAAAAGTTAAATAGAGGATTCGTACAGCTTCCTTCTGGGTGGGCAGCTCCTGGCATGGGCCAACTTTCTAATCGCACACA